>JAWNNB010001875.1:0-587060 GCA_035043285.1 Drosophila subsilvestris
GCATACACACAAGCACACAGACCCAACGACACTTATATGTATAAGCCAAGGCTTGGGTATACATACAATTTGCAGACAGCAGAGTAAGGCAGATAGCAGACAGCGATCATGCCACCAAAGCGCAAGCCGAAAACGCCTAAAACGGCAGACAAAGAAAAGATAGCTGCCGACGACGACATACACCATATTTCCGATTATGTTGAAATTAACAACACGGTAGTTCCAGCTTCAACACCATTTCCAGCTACAAAGAAAGGAGGATCAGGAACATCAGAATGCTCTCGGAAATCGACGAAAATGGAGCAACTCGAAATTCAAATGGATTTTTTGATGCAGCAACAAGCTTCAACAACAAATAGAACTGGAACGTGCAGGGACTTCAGGAAGCGTGCAAAACAAGGATGCACATGAAGACAAAACACAAGCGGAATCCAGAACACGTCAGTGGATCGACGGACTTCCACGTAAAGTACAGTTTGAGTGTAGCGCTGATAATGATAACAACGAAAAGACGAGTTCCAATTTAATTCAAAGTTTTATGGCAAGACAAACAATCGCGCATGATTTGCCAAAATTTGCAGGCGAGCCTTTAGACTGGCCTATATTTCACGCTGAGTTTGTCAACAGCACAGCAAGTTGTAAATTTAATGATTACGAAAATATTATTCGTTTAAGAAAGGCTTTGACAGGTAGAGCTAAGGAAGCAGTACAGTCGCTTCTATTATTGCCACAAAACGTTTATGATGTCATTGAGATTTTGAAAGCACGATTTGGAGATGCAAATCATATTGTACGACAGTTAATTGATCAAATAAGAAATATTCCTGTTTTAAAAGATGACAAATTTGAAACATTTATAAATTTAGATGACCAACTTAAAAATTTAATTCATACTTTGTTGTCCCTTGAGCAAATTGACCATATTAGAAATCCTATTTTGTTTAATGACATATTGGAAAAACTTCCAGTATCACAACGCATGTCCTTTATGCAGCATTATCAAGAAACGGATAAAGAAGAGTCGCAACTACTAGTGTTGCAAAGATGGACTGCCAAAAAAGTAAAGCTGCTCAGTTATTAGGGTATGGACTGAACAAGCCCAAAGAAACGACACTTACTATATCGGATGATAAGTGGTCACATAAAAAAATACCGACTAAATATTGCAATTTTTGTAAGCTAAATGATCACTATGTGTCATCATGTGACAAATTTAAAGGCCTAGACGTTGACAAACGCTGGGAGCACGTCTCAAAAAATCATTTGTGTATTGCATGTTTATGTAAGAATCATGCAATGAAAAATTGTAAACGCAAAAAGATTTGTAGTATTAATAAGTGTACGTACAGCCATAATACATTATTACATAAAGATAAGCTACCAAACTTGGCAGGTCAGAATATAATTTTACCAGAGATTCAAGATCACCAAATTGATACCCAAAGAAATTATAATATAAACTTGAATCAGACTAACGTATTGCTTAAGATAGTTCCTGTTACACTCATGGGTTCCAATGAAAGAATTAACACATATGCACTCTTAGACGAAGCCTCGACAGTTTCTTTGATTGATCAGAAGTTAGCCAACGATTTAGAATTAGAGGGGCCAACATGTCCTTTTAAAATGCAATGGACCAATAATGAGACTTACGAGCAGGAAGATTCGCGAATTGTTAGTATGCGTATAAAAGGAAAGGGCGATAGTTCAAAAACCTTTACTTTACGTAAAGTAAAAACTTTATCTGACCTTAACTTGCCAATGCAAACCGTAGTGATAAACGACATAAGTCCTTTAATGGACCAGCAATTAGGAAAACACTCTTGGGATGGGTTGTTCACGGCAATGTAAATTTAAATGGTTCGGACAATAATTCAAATTATATGTTACACATAGCTGACTGTACATATGAGAAATACGAAATAGACGACTTAAGTATTTTGCACAACCTTGTCAAGTCCTATTGGTTGATGGAGAATGAAATGACTTTTCCAAAAGATAATCCAATATCTTTGGACGACAAAAAATGCTTGGATATCATTGATAAGACACTTGTGAGAAAAGGAAATAGATTTGAGTGTGGGTTATTTTTGGAAGAACGAGAATACTGTATTGCCGGAAAGTTACAATAACGCATACAATCGACTAATTCTGTAAGTACGCAAAATAGACAAAAACAAGCCATATGGTTTAAAATATCAGGAAGTGATAGAATCATATATAGACAAAGGATACTTAAAAAAATTAAGTGCAGAAGAATCTTCAATTCAAACTCCCTTTACGTATTATTTACCGCACTTTGGTGTTACAAATATCAATAAGCCAAACAAACCGGATTGTCTTTGATGCGGCTGCAAAAAGTCATGGCACTTGCTTAAATGATTATCTTCTGACAGGACCCGACCTTTACAACGAGTTGACAACAGTCTTAATGAATTTTAGACGGTCTAAGATAGCATTTGTTGGTGATATTAAGGAAATTTTTTTGCAGATAAAAGTAAGACAGGAAGATAAACACGCCCAAAGAATTTTGTGGCGAGGATATGATCGTCAAAAAACCCCTGACACATATGAGATACAAATACTTTTCTTTGGTGCGAAATGCAGTCCGTTTATTGCCCAACAAACTAAAAACCGAAATGCCCTTGATTTTCAAGATCAGTTTCCACATGCATGTCAGGAAATAGTTTCAAAACACTATATGGACGATTATTTGGGAGGAACTGAAGATATTGTAAGCGCAGTTCAGTTGATAAAAGACGTCTCGCATATCCACAAACAAGCAGGTTTTGAAATGTGTAATTGGACTTGCAATTCATATGAAGTTTTGGAGCAACTCACGGACATAGACAAGAGGAAAACTGACCAAACAACTAAAAGTCTGACTGAGGAACGCGTATTAGGATTGATCTGGGACTATGAGAAAGATTTTTTACGTTCAATCTAAAATTTCAATCAATTTAAAGCGATATCTTGACTTTAACAAGACGACCTACAAAGCGCGAAATTCTTAAACTCACCATGTCGATTTATGATCCTTTAGGATTTCTTTCTAATATTTTGATAGCAAATAAAATACTTTTACAAGCTATCTGGGAAAGTGGCATAGAGTGGGATGACAAGATAGCGACAGAACATTATTCTTTGTGTGAAAAATTATGCAAAAATATAGCCAGGTTAAATGACTAATTTAAAGATTGACGAGTGTAATGTGCAACTACACATATTTTGCGATGCCTCAAAATTGGCATATGCTTCGTTTGCATATTTGAGATTTGACGATAGAAAACATATAGACTGTTCGCTTGTCCTTGCTAAGTCGAGAGTTGCACCACTTAAGCCAATGTCCATACCAAGACTTGAGTTACAGGGAGCACTTCTTTCCGCACGACTCAGTAAGACAATTAAAGAAATGCTAAATATACACCTTGAGAAGACTTATTTATGGACGGATGCAGAGATAGTATTGTACTGGCTTAAATCGAGTACCAAACGATTAAAAATCTTTTTTTCACAAAGACTAGGTGAGATTCAAGAATTGACAAACATTAGCGACTGGAGATATGTACCGACAAGCTCAACGCCGCAGATGAAGCCACAAAGATTCGAGACATAGACTTTTCATCAACTAGTTCTTGGTTAAAAGGACCCACGTTTTTGAGTAAACAAGAAAATGAATGGCCAAAGGGAAAGTTGTTTAACGAGATTCAAAATGATAATAATCAGGTAACCGTAGAATATGTACACGTCACCACAAGTATAAATGATACCAATATTTTGCCAGATCCTGTACGATTTTCCAACTGGATGAGGTATTTGAGAACAACTGCATGGGTCTTACGGTACATAAATAATCTAAAGTCTTTAAAAGACAAGCGCACTAACAGCGAACTGATTAAGACAGATATTGACAGTGCAGAGTATTTGATTTTTAAAAATGTTCAACGACAGAGCTATGGCAAAGAGATAGACTGTCTCTTAGACAATAAACCAATAGCAAACACGAGCAAATTAAAAACACTACCAATATTTATCTCAGAGAATGGATTACTTAGACTCAAAGGACGATTGGATAATGTTAGTGAAAGGGAATTTGATTATGATTAAAAAAATCCAATTGTTTTATCCAAAGAAAACAAGGTTACAATTCTAATTATTCAGTTTTATCATTTAAAAAATTGTCACATCGGTACAGAAACGGTGATAGCCAATCTCCGACAAAGATTTTGGATAACAAACTGTCGAAATACAGTAAAAAAGGTAATTCGTAATTGCCAACTTTGTCAAAATAAGAGAGCCCTTCCACAGGTGCCAAGAATGGGCCAACTGCCCGCATGTAGAGTAACGCCGACTGAATAGGAGTTGATTATTTTGGCCCGATTGAAGTTCTTGTCAATCGCAGCCATGTTAAACGATATGGAGTTATATTTACCTGTATGGCTGGCTACTCGTGCAGTTCATTTTGAGATAGCTGAGGATTTATCTAGTAATGCTTTCATGCATGTGTTTCGACAATTTGTAGGTCGATGCGGTATCCCCAAGGAAATATATTCAGACAATGGTACAAATTTTACCAAGGCGAGCAAAGACATTAACATACTGACATCGCAATGGCCAGCTGATGAACTGACACAGTTTTTTGCCTCGAAAAAATGCTAATGGGTTTTCAACCCTCCATTAAGTCCCCACATGGGAGGAGCTTGGGAGAGACTTATTCAATCTACCAAAAAATATCTATCTTTTATGTTAAAAGAACGTTATCCCAAAGAGTATGTTTTGAGGACTTTATTTTGCGAAATAGAATTCATCATGAATAGTAGACCTCTTTTATATATACCAGCTGATTCAATTGAATCAGCACCCTTGACGCCAAACAATATTTTGATAGGTCCCAATTTCAGGGATTCATTTTATGCTAATGCTTCTGACTCTGATTTAATATGTTTAAACAACTGGAAAGCCTCGCAACGATTAGCTGATGTATTTTGGCATAAATGGAAGAAGGATTACAGACAGTATCTTTTAAGCAACCGAAAATGGTCAAAAGATCAAGAAATTATACAAGAAGGTGACATCGTATTACTTATGGATTCTGACTTGCCAAGAAATTGTTGGCCAAAAGGCATAGTGACTAAGATATATCCATCTAATGATGGTCGTACAAGAATTGTAGACATTAAGACAACAACTGGCATTTATAAGAGATCTGTTGTAAAACTAATTAAGCTTCATGTATACAAATAATTGAAATATTGCCGATAGCAATACTTGGGAGGACAATGTTGAAAAAGTTATTATTTAGTTTAGTCTCACAATCGATATATTACTTTATAATGAATATTGTTGAACCGATAGTTTAGGACGATAACTGAATATCGATGATTGTATGATCACTAAAGAAAAAAAGAGAAGAACACGCGGAACAGAAAGAAAAAAGTTTAAGTTAAAAAATTGTAAAAGAAATATTAAATAAACGCGCAAATGCGCAATGGAATGGACGCAATCAATGGAAGAGTGACGGATAGCCAATCCAACGTCTTTCGAGCCCGATAATACAATTACCATTCCACAGGTACAACAACACACCTCGAATTGCCGTTTTTAAAAAATTATAAATATCAGGATCACTTATAAGTTCCAATTCTACGTTTGTGCATTTAAGCCTTGCATTCCATGAAGCTGAAGGAGCAGCAACATAATTAATGGGGTCTGTTCGGGCCAGCAGCCGCTAAATCATCTTAATATTAATAACAACAAACAAACATATGTTAAATAAACCAATGTAAAAGCTAACGCTCGGCAGTCTACTGCGCTCTCTCCCTCTGTTAAAGGGCGCTCTGCAGCCGCCAATTCGGCATTGCTTTGATCTGCCGACGTTGCTACGTTCAATCTAAAATTTCAATCAATTTAAAGCGATATCTTGACTTTAACAAGACGACCTACAAAGCGCGAAATTCTTAAACTCACCATGTCGATTTATGATCCTTTAGGATTTCTTTTTAATATTTTGATAGCAAATAAAATACTTTTACAAGCTATCTGGGAAAGTGGCATAGAGTGGGATGACAAGATAGCGACAGAACATTATTCTTTGTGTGAAAAATTATGCAAAAATATAACCAGGTTAAATGAACTAAATATCTCAAGAGAAATGACTAATTTAAAGATTGACTAGTGTAATGTGCAACTACACATATTTTGCGATGCCTCAAAATTGGCATATGCTTCGTTTGCATATTTGAGATTTGACGATAGAAAACATATAGACTGTTCGCTTGTCCTTGCTAAGTCGAGAGTTGCACCACTTAAGCCAATGTCCATACCAAGACTTGAGTTACAGGGAGCACTTCTTGCCGCACGACTCAGTAAGACAATTAAAGAAATGCTAAATATACACATTGACAAGACTTATTTATGGACGGATGCAGAGATAGTATTGTACTGGCTTAAAACGATTTAAAATCTTTTCTTCACAAAGACTAGGTGAGATTCAAGAATTGACAAACATTAGCGACTGGAGATATGTACCGACAAAGCTCAACCCCGCAGATGAAGCCATAAAGATTCGAGACATAGACTTTTCATCAACTAGTTCTTGGTTAAAAGGACCCACGTTTTTGAGTAAACAAGAAAATGAATGGCCAAAGGGAAAGTTGTTTAACGAGATTCAAAATGATAATGATCAGGTAACCGTAGAATATGTACACGTCACCACAAGTATAAATTATACCAATATTTTGCCAGATCCTGTACGATTTTCCAACTGGATGAGGTATTTGAGAACAACTGCATGGGTCTTACGGTACATAAATAATCTAAAGTCTTTAAAAGACAAGCGCACTAACAGCGAACTGATTAAGACAGATATTGACAGTGCAGAGTATTTGATTTTTAAAAATGTTCAACGACAGAGCTATGGCAAAGAGATAGACTGTCTCTTAGACAATAAACCAATAGCAAACACGAGCAAATTAAAAACACTACCAATATTTATCTCAGAGAATGGATTACTTAGACTCAAAGGACGATTGGATAATGTTAGTGAAAGGGAATTTGATTATGATTCAAAAAATCCAATTGTTTTATCCAAAGACAACAAGGTTACAATTCTAATTATTCAGTTTTATCATTTAAAAAATTGTCACATCGGTACAGAAACGGTGATAGCCAATCTCCGACAAAGATTTTGGATAACAAACTGTCGAAATACAGTAAAAAAGGTAATTCGTAATTGCCAACTTTGTCAAAATAAGAGAGCCCTTCCACAGGTGCCAAGAATGGGCCAACTGCCCGCATGTAGAGTAACGCCGACTGAATAGGAGTTGATTATTTTGGCCCGATTGAAGTTCTTGTCAATCGCAGCCATGTTAAACGATATGGAGTTATATTTATCTGTATGGCTACTCGTGCAGTTCATTTTGAGATAGCTGAGGATTTATCTAGTAATGCTTTCATGCATGTGTTTCGACAATTTGTAGGTCGATGCGGTATCCCCGAGGAAATATATTCAGACAATGGTACAAATTTTACCAAGGCGAGCAAAGACATTAACATACTGACATCGCAATGGCCAGCTGATGAACTGACACAGTTTTTTGCCTCGAAAAGATGCAAATGGGTTTTCAACCCTCCATTAAGTCCCCACATGGGAGGAGCTTGGGAGAGACTTATTCAATCTACCAAAAAATATCTATCTTTTATGTTAAAAGAACGTTATCCCAAAGAGTATGTTTTGAGGACTTTATTTTGCGAAATAGAATTCATCATGAATAGTAGACCTCTTTTATATATACCAGCTGATTCAATTGAATCAGCACCCTTGACGCCAAACAATATTTTGATAGGTCCCAATTTCAGGGATTCATTTTATGCTAATGCTTCTGACTCTGATTTAATATGTTTAAACAACTGGAAAGCCTCGCAACGATTAGCTGATGTATTTTGGCAGAAATGGAAGAAGGATTACAGACAGTATCTTTTAAGCAACCGAAACTGGTCAAAAGATCAAGAAATTATACAAGAAGGTGACATCGTATTACTTATGGATTCTGACTTGCCAAGAAATTGTTGGCCAAAAGGCATAGTGACTAAGATATATCCATCTAATGATGGTCGTACAAGAATTGTAGACATTAAGACAACAACTGGCATTTATAAGAGATCTGTTGTAAAACTAATTAAGCTTCATGTATACAAATAATTGAAATATTGCCGATAGCAATACTTGGGAGGACAATGTTGAAAAAGTTATTATTTAGTTTAGTCTCACAATCGATATATTACTTTATAATGAATATTGTTGAACCGATAGTTTAGGACGATAACTGAATATCGATGATTGTATGATCACTAAAGAAAAAAAGAGAAGAACACGCGGAACAGAAAGAAAAAAGTTTAAGTTAAAAAATTGTAAAAGAAATATTAAATAAACGCGCAAATGCGCAATGGAATGGACGCAATCAATGGAAGAGTGACGGATAGCCAATCCAACGTCTTTCGAGCCCGATAATACAATTACCATTCCACAGGTACAACAACACACCTCGAATTGCCGTTTTTAAAAAATTATAAATATCAGGATCACTTATAAGTTCCAATTCTACGTTTGTGCATTTAAGCCTTGCATTCCATGAAGCTGAAGGAGCAGCAACATAATTAATGGGGTCTGTTCGGGCCAGCAGCCGCTAAATCATCTTAATATTAATAACAACAAACAAACATATGTTAAATAAACCAATGTAAAAGCTAACGCTCGGCAGTCTACTGCGCTCTCTCCCTCTGTTAAAGGGCGCTCTGCAGCCGCCAATTCGGCATTGCTTTGATCTGCCGACGTTGCTACGTTCAATCTAAAATTTCAATCAATTTAAAGCGATATCTTGACTTTAACAAGACGACCTACAAAGCGCGAAATTCTTAAACTCACCATGTCGATTTATGATCCTTTAGGATTTCTTTTTAATATTTTGATAGCAAATAAAATACTTTTACAAGCTATCTGGGAAAGTGGCATAGAGTGGGATGACAAGATAGCGACAGAACATTATTCTTTGTGTGAAAAATTATGCAAAAATATAACCAGGTTAAATGAACTAAATATCTCAAGAGAAATGACTAATTTAAAGATTGACGAGTGTAATGTGCAACTACACATATTTTGCGATGCCTCAAAATTGGCATATGCTTCGTTTGCATATTTGAGATTTGACGATAGAAAACATATAGACTGTTCGCTTGTCCTTGCTAAGTCGAGAGTTGCACCACTTAAGCCAATGTCCATACCAAGACTTGAGTTACAGGGAGCACTTCTTGCCGCACGACTCAGTAAGACAATTAAAGAAATGCTAAATATACACATTGACAAGACTTATTTATGGACGGATGCAGAGATAGTATTGTACTGGCTTAAAACGATTTAAAATCTTTTCTTCACAAAGACTAGGTGAGATTCAAGAATTGACAAACATTAGCGACTGGAGATATGTACCGACAAAGCTCAACCCCGCAGATGAAGCCATAAAGATTCGAGACATAGACTTTTCATCAACTAGTTCTTGGTTAAAAGGACCCACGTTTTTGAGTAAACAAGAAAATGAATGGCCAAAGGGAAAGTTGTTTAACGAGATTCAAAATGATAATGATCAGGTAACCGTAGAATATGTACACGTCACCACAAGTATAAATGATACCAATATTTTGCCAGATCCTGTACGATTTTCCAACTGGATGAGGTATTTGAGAACAACTGCATGGGTCTTACGGTACATAAATAATCTAAAGTCTTTAAAAGACAAGCGCACTAACAGCGAACTGATTAAGACAGATATTGACAGTGCAGAGTATTTGATTTTTAAAAATGTTCAACGACAGAGCTATGGCAAAGAGATAGACTGTCTCTTAGACAATAAACCAATAGCAAACACGAGCAAATTAAAAACACTACCAATATTTATCTCAGAGAATGGATTACTTAGACTCAAAGGACGATTGGATAATGTTAGTGAAAGGGAATTTGATTATGATTAAAAAAATCCAATTGTTTTATCCAAAGAAAACAAGGTTACAATTCTAATTATTCAGTTTTATCATTTAAAAAATTGTCACATCGGTACAGAAACGGTGATAGCCAATCTCCGACAAAGATTTTGGATAACAAACTGTCGAAATACAGTAAAAAAGGTAATTCGTAATTGCCAACTTTGTCAAAATAAGAGAGCCCTTCCACAGGTGCCAAGAATGGGCCAACTGCCCGCATGTAGAGTAACGCCGACTGAATAGGAGTTGATTATTTTGGCCCGATTGAAGTTCTTGTCAATCGCAGCCATGTTAAACGATATGGAGTTATATTTACCTGTATGGCTGGCTACTCGTGCAGTTCATTTTGAGATAGCTGAGGATTTATCTAGTAATGCTTTCATGCATGTGTTTCGACAATTTGTAGGTCGATGCGGTATCCCCAAGGAAATATATTCAGACAATGGTACAAATTTTACCAAGGCGAGCAAAGACATTAACATACTGACATCGCAATGGCCAGCTGATGAACTGACACAGTTTTTTGCCTCGAAAAGATGCTAATGGGTTTTCAACCCTCCATTAAGTCCCCACATGGGAGGAGCTTGGGAGAGACTTATTCAATCTACCAAAAAATATCTATCTTTTATGTTAAGAGAACGTTATCCCAAAGAGTATGTTTTGAGGACTTTATTTTGCGAAATAGAATTCATCATGAATAGTAGACCTCTTTTATATATACCAGCTGATTCAATTGAATCAGCACCCTTGACGCCAAACAATATTTTGATAGGTCCCAATTTCAGGGATTCATTTTATGCTAATGCTTCTGACTCTGATTTAATATGTTTAAACAACTGGAAAGCCTCGCAACGATTAGCTGATGTATTTTGGCATAAATGGAAGAAGGATTACAGACAGTATCTTTTAAGCAACCGAAAATGGTCAAAAGATCAAGAAATTATACAAGAAGGTGACATCGTATTACTTATGGATTCTGACTTGCCAAGAAATTGTTGGCCAAAAGGCATAGTGACTAAGATATATCCATCTAATGATGGTCGTACAAGAATTGTAGACATTAAGACAACAACTGGCATTTATAAGAGATCTGTTGTAAAACTAATTAAGCTTCATGTATACAAATAATTGAAATATTGCCGATAGCAATACTTGGGAGGACAATGTTGAAAAAGTTATTATTTAGTTTAGTCTCACAATCGATATATTACTTTATAATGAATATTGTTGAACCGATAGTTTAGGACGATAACTGAATATCGATGATTGTATGATCACTAAAGAAAAAAAGAGAAGAACACGCGGAACAGAAAGAAAAAAGTTTAAGTTAAAAAATTGTAAAAGAAATATTAAATAAACGCGCAAATGCGCAATGGAATGGACGCAATCAATGGAAGAGTGACGGATAGCCAATCCAACGTCTTTCGAGCCCGATAATACAATTACCATTCCACAGGTACAACAACACACCTCGAATTGCCGTTTTTAAAAAATTATAAATATCAGGATCACTTATAAGTTCCAATTCTACGTTTGTGCATTTAAGTCTTGCATTCCATGAAGCTGAAGGAGCAGCAACATAATTAATGGGGTCTGTTCGGGCCAGCAGCCGCTAAATCATCTTAATATTAATAACAACAAACAAACATATGTTAAATAAACCAATGTAAAAGCTAACGCTCGGCAGTCTACTGCGCTCTCTCCCTCTGTTAAAGGGCGCTCTGCAGCCGCCAATTCGGCATTGCTTTGATCTGCCGACGTTGCTACGTTCAATCTAAAATTTCAATAAATTTAAAGCGATATCTTGACTTTAACAAGACGACCTACAAAGCGCGAAATTCTTAAACTCACCATGTCGATTTATGATCCTTTAGGATTTCTTTTTAATATTTTGATAGCAAATAAAATACTTTTACAAGCTATCTGGGAAAGTGGCATAGAGTGGGATGACAAGATAGCGACAGAACATTATTCTTTGTGTGAAAAATTATGCAAAAATATAACCAGGTTAAATGAACTAAATATCTCAAGAGAAATGACTAATTTAAAGATTGACGAGTGTAATGTATAACTACACATATTTTGCGATGCCTCAAAATTGGCATATGCTTCGTTTGCATATTTGAGATTTGACGATAGAAAACATATAGACTGTTCGCTTGTCCTTGCTAAGTCGAGAGTTGCACCACTTAAGCCAATGTCCATACCAAGACTTGAGTTACAGGGAGCACTTCTTGCCGCACGACTCAGTAAGACAATTAAAGAAATGCTAAATATACACATTGACAAGACTTATTTATGGACGGATGCAGAGATAGTATTGTACTGGCTTAAAACGATTTAAAATCTTTTCTTCACAAAGACTAGGTGAGATTCAAGAATTGACAAACATTAGCGACTGGAGATATGTACCGACAAAGCTCAACCCCGCAGATGAAGCCATAAAGATTCGAGACATAGACTTTTCATCAACTAGTTCTTGGTTAAAAGGACCCACGTTTTTGAGTAAACAAGAAAATGAATGGCCAAAGGGAAAGTTGTTTAACGAGATTCAAAATGATAATGATCAGGTAACCGTAGAATATGTACACGTCACCACAAGTATAAATGATACCAATATTTTGCCAGATCCTGTACGATTTTCCAACTGGATGAGGTATTTGAGAACAACTGGATGGGTCTTACGGTACATAAATAATCTAAAGTCTTTAAAAGACAAGCACACTAACAGCGAACTGATTAAGACAGATATTGACAGTGCAGAGTATTTGATTTTTAAAAATGTTCAACGACAGAGCTATGGCAAAGAGATAGACTGTCTCTTAGACAATAAACCAATAGCAAACACGAGCAAATTAAAAACACTACCAATATTTATCTCAGAGAATGGATTACTTAGACTCAAAGGACGATTGGATAATGTTAGTGAAAGGGAATTTGATTATGATTCAAAAAATCCAATTGTTTTATCCAAAGACAACAAGGTTACAATTCTAATTATTCAGTTTTATCATTTAAAAAATTGTCACATCGGTACAGAAACGGTGATAGCCAATCTCCGACAAAGATTTTGGATAAAAAACTGTCGAAATACAGTAAAAAAGGTAATTCGTAATTTCCAACTTTGTCAAAATAAGAGAGCCCTTCCACAGGTGCCAAGAATGGGCCAACTGCCCGCATGTAGAGTAACGCCGACTGAATAGGAGTTGATTATTTTAGCCCGATTGAAGTTCTTGTCAATCGCAGCTATGTTAAACGATATGGAGTTATATTTACCTGTATGGCTACTCGTGCAGTTCATTTTGAGATAGCTGAGGATTTATCTAGTAATGCTTTCATGCATGTGTTTCGACAATTTGTAGGTCGATGCGGTATCCCCGAGGAAATATATTCAGACAATGGTACAAATTTTACCAAGGCGAGCAAAGACATTAACATACTGACATCGCAATGGCCAGCTGATGAACTGACACAGTTTTTTGCCTCGAAAAGATGCAAATGGGTTTTCAACCCTCCATTAAGTCCCCACATGGGAGGAGCTTGGGAGAGACTTATTCAATCTACCAAAAAATATCTATCTTTTATGTTAAGAGAACGTTATCCCAAAGAGTATGTTTTGAGGACTTTATTTTGCGAAATAGAATTCATCATGAATAGTAGACCTCTTTTATATATACCAGCTGATTCAATTGAATCAGCACCCTTGACGCCAAACAATATTTTGATAGGTCCCAATTTCAGGGATTCATTTTATGCTAATGCTTCTGACTCTGATTTAATATGTTTAAACAACTGGAAAGCCTCGCAACGATTAGCTGATGTATTTTGGCAGAAATGGAAGAAGGATTACAGACAGTATCTTTTAAGCAACCGAAAATGGTCAAAAGATCAAGAAATTATACAAGAAGGTGACATCGTATTACTTATGGATTCTGACTTGCCAAGAAATTGTTGGCCAAAAGGCATAGTGACTAAGATATATCCATCTAATGATGGTCGTACAAGAATTGTAGACATTAAGACAACAACTGGCATTTATAAGAGATCTGTTGTAAAACTAATTAAGCTTCATGTATACAAATAATTGAAATATTGCCGATAGCAATACTTGGGAGGACAATGTTGAAAAAGTTATTATTTAGTTTAGTCTCACAATCGATATATTACTTTATAATGAATATTGTTGAACCGATAGTTTAGGACGATAACTGAATATCGATGATTGTATGATCAGAAAGAAAAAAAGAGAAGAACACGCGGAACAGAAAGAAAAAAGTTTAAGTTAAAAAATTGTAAAAGAAATATTAAATAAACGCGCAAATGCGCAATGGAATGGACGCAATCAATGGAAGAGTGACGGATAGCCAATCCAACGTCTTTCGAGCCCGATAATACAATTACCATTCCACAGGTACAACAACACACCTCGAATTGCCGTTTTTAAAAAATTATAAATATCAGGATCACTTATAAGTTCCAATTCTACGTTTGTGCATTTAAGTCTTGCATTCCATGAAGCTGAAGGAGCAGCAACATAATTAATGGGGTCTGTTCGGGCCAGCAGCCGCTAAATCATCTTAATATTAATAACAACAAACAAACATATGTTAAATAAACCAATGTAAAAGCTAACGCTCGGCAGTCTACTGCGCTCTCTCCCTCTGTTAAAGGGCGCTCTGCAGCCGCCAATTCGGCATTGCTTTGATCTGCCGACGTTGCTACGTTCAATCTAAAATTTCAATCAATTTAAAGCGATATCTTGACTTTAACAAGACGACCTACAAAGCGCGAAATTCTTAAACTCACCATGTCGATTTATGATCCTTTAGGATTTCTTTTTAATATTTTGATAGCAAATAAAATACTTTTACAAGCTATCTGGGAAAGTGGCATAGAGTGGGATGACAAGATAGCGACAGAACATTATTTTTTGTGTGAAAAATTATGCAAAAATATAACCAGGTTAAATGAACTAAATATCTCAAGAGAAATGACTAATTTAAAGATTGACGAGTGTAATGTGCAACTACACATATTTTGCGATGCCTCAAAATTGGCATATGCTTCGTTTGCATATTTGAGATTTGACGATAGAAAACATATAGACTGTTCGCTTGTCCTTGCTAAGTCGAGAGTTGCACCACTTAAGCCAATGTCCATACCAAGACTTGAGTTACAGGGAGCACTTCTTGCCGCACGACTCAGTAAGACAATTAAAGAAATGCTAAATATACACATTGACAAGACTTATTTATGGACGGATGCAGAGATAGTATTGTACTGGCTTAAAACGATTTAAAATCTTTTCTTCACAAAGACTAGGTGAGATTCAAGAATTGACAAACATTAGCGACTGGAGATATGTACCGACAAAGCTCAACCCCGCAGATGAAGCCATAAAGATTCGAGACATAGACTTTTCATCAACTAGTTCTTGGTTAAAAGGACCCACGTTTTTGAGTAAACAAGAAAATGAATGGCCAAAGGGAAAGTTGTTTAACGAGATTCAAAATGATAATGATCAGGTAACCGTAGAATATGTACACGTCACCACAAGTATAAATTATACCAATATTTTGCCAGATCCTGTACGATTTTCCAACTGGATGAGGTATTTGAGAACAACTGCATGGGTCTTACGGTACATAAATAATCTAAAGTCTTTAAAAGACAAGCGCACTAACAGCGAACTGATTAAGACAGATATTGACAGTGCAGAGTATTTGATTTTTAAAAATGTTCAACGACAGAGCTATGGCAAAGAGATAGACTGTCTCTTAGACAATAAACCAATAGCAAACACGAGCAAATTAAAAACACTACCAATATTTATCTCAGAGAATGGATTACTTAGACTCAAAGGACGATTGGATAATGTTAGTGAAAGGGAATTTGATTATGATTCAAAAAATCCAATTGTTTTATCCAAAGACAACAAGGTTACAATTCTAATTATTCAGTTTTATCATTTAAAAAATTGTCACATCGGTACAGAAACGGTGATAGCCAATCTCCGACAAAGATTTTGGATAACAAACTGTCGAAATACAGTAAAAAAGGTAATTCGTAATTGCCAACTTTGTCAAAATAAGAGAGCCCTTCCACAGGTGCCAAGAATGGGCCAACTGCCCGCATGTAGAGTAACGCCGACTGAATAGGAGTTGATTATTTTGGCCCGATTGAAGTTCTTGTCAATCGCAGCCATGTTAAACGATATGGAGTTATATTTACCTGTATGGCTACTCGTGCAGTTCATTTTGAGATAGCTGAGGATTTATCTAGTAATGCTTTCATGCATGTGTTTCGACAATTTGTAGGTCGATGCGGTATCCCCGAGGAAATATATTCAGACAATGGTACAAATTTTACCAAGGCGAGCAAAGACATTAACATACTGACATCGCAATGGCCAGCTGATGAACTGACACAGTTTTTTGCCTCGAAAAGATGCAAATGGGTTTTCAACCCTCCATTAAGTCCCCACATGGAAGGAGCTTGGGAGAGACTTATTCAATCTACCAAAAAATATCTATCTTTTATGTTAAGAGAACGTTATCCCAAAGAGTATGTTTTGAGGACTTTATTTTGCGAAATAGAATTCATCATGAATAGTAGACCTCTTTTATATATACCAGCTGATTCAATTGAATCAGCACCCTTGACGCCAAACAATATTTTGATAGGTCCCAATTTCAGGGATTCATTTTATGCTAATGCTTCTGACTCTGATTTAATATGTTTAAACAACTGGAAAGCCTCGCAACGATTAGCTGATGTATTTTGGCAGAAATGGAAGAAGGATTACAGACAGTATCTTTTAAGCAACCGAAAATGGTCAAAAGATCAAGAAATTATACAAGAAGGTGACATCGTATTACTTATGGATTCTGACTTGCCAAGAAATTGTTGGCCAAAAGGCATAGTGACTAAGATATATCCATCTAATGATGGTCGTACAAGAATTGTAGACATTAAGACAACAACTGGCATTTATAAGAGATCTGTTGTAAAACTAATTAAGCTTCATGTATACAAATAATTGAAATATTGCCGATAGCAATACTTGGGAGGACAATGTTGAAAAAGTTATTATTTAGTGTAGTCTCACAATCGATATATTACTTTATAATGAATATTGTTGAACCGATAGTTTAGGACGATAACTGAATATCGATGATTGTATGATCACTAAAGAAAAAAAGAGAAGAACACGCGGAACAGAAAGAAAAAAGTTTAAGTTAAAAAATTGTAAAAGAAATATTAAATAAACGCGCAAATGCGCAATGGAATGGACGCAATCAATGGAAGAGTGACGGATAGCCAATCCAACGTCTTTCGAGCCCGATAATACAATTACCATTCCACAGGTACAACAACACACCTCGAATTGCCGTTTTTAAAAAATTATAAATATCAGGATCACTTATAAGTTCCAATTCTACGTTTGTGCATTTAAGCCTTGCATTCCATGAGGCTGAAGGAGCAGCAACATAATTAATGGGGTCTGTTCGGGCCAGCAGCCGCTAAATCATTCTAATATTAATAACAACAAACAAACATATGTTAAATAAACCAATGTAAAAGCTAACGCTCGGCAGTCTACTGCGCTCTCTCCCTCTGTTAAAGGGCGCTCTGCAGCCGCCAATTCGGCATTGCTTTGATCTGCCGACGTTGCTTCTGGCAGTTCTATGCTAATCTCTCTGCGCATTGGTTGCATACAGATCTCGTTCGTGAGCATTTATCGGGCCGGGCAAAGAGCGAGCAATTGGCTTCAGCTAAGCTGCCTGTATGAATAAATAATTGAAATTGAAACAATAGTGTTTTATTTTGGACAAAAAATAGGTGCCAAAAAAGCTTGGCGTCTCAAACATTGGTGACCCCGACGTGATTAATGAGATTGTAAATCGCGTTTCGTTAAAAACTTGTAATTAAACAATACGTTCGTTCTGTGCAGTTTGATTACGAGCAAAAACAGTTTGTGCACAATAGAAAACAGTTAACATACAAAATTTGTAATACAAATCAAACACAAAATCAGTGAGAGTGCGGTCATCTGAGATTCCGCTATCTTAATCGTTGAATCTCTCATTCTATGCCCAGCTGCAGCCGCGGTCCTTGACTTTTCGTGTCTTCCATTCTCGCTCTCGCTTCTGCATACCGTACTTTATTATCCGTTGTTTCGTCGCATTGCACAGCGTTAGCATGGAAAACGGTTCGAATACAGGCGCGGGCGGAAATATTGGGACGGCTGATAATAAGCTAAGTCTATATAAACGCCAAGTCCAGTCGTTATATGATCGAGTGCGTGGGCTTGGCGAATCTTTTTCCGGTGACAAAATCGACAAATTGACCGCCGCGGAAATCGAAGTTCGCCTCGACATGCTGGCAGAAATTCGAGAAGAATTTAATAAGGCCCATAATGGGCTGGAAGCGCTCAATCAAGACGAGATTGGGAGTGAGATGCGTGACAGTTTCGACATGCTGTTCATCTCATTGAAGGCTGAGCTGCTGGCTGCTGTCGAAATAGGGCACTCGCGCGCCGCTGCTAACTCGACTACGTTACCAAGCCATTCTGGAAACAGTACCATCATCATGTCTCACAGACAACGGCTTCCTGAGCTAAAGGTACCCACGTTCTCGGGTGGATACGTCGAATATTCGGATTTTATGGCGATGTTCAAATCGGTCATCGATGCGGATGCGGATCTCAGCGACGTCGAGAAGTTCCAGCATCTTCGGTCTTGCCTTGCTGATGTGGCTTTGGATTCGGTTCGATCGCTGGGGCTCTCCAGTGCCAATTATCGTGAGGCACTGGGCACACTCGATAAACGTTTTAATAACAAACGACTTGTTTTCCAGGCACACATCAAAAAGATTCTTGGGCTCAAGAGGGTAGATTCGCCGTCGACCAAAAGACTTCGAGAGTTTTCGGACGCAGTCAATCTGCATATGCGTGCTTTGCGAGCAATGGGAACCGCTGAGGAGATCTCCGACTACATGCTGATCCACGTGCTGCTGCAGAAGCTGGATGCCAAAACGCAATCGAAGTGGGAGGATCGTTTGTCGAATGCCATACCTTCAGCAGCGGAATTTTACGAATTCTTGGAGAAACGCTGCCAGAAAATGGAAAGTTTGGATTACGCTACAGCGACACCCGCTAGTAGCGCTCAGGTGGGAAAAAGCCATTCTAATCCTCACCTAAAAAAAACGTTTGTTGCCTCCAATTCTTCCGCCGAGCCGTCCGTATGCACCTTTTGCCATGCAGCGGGTCATGGCATATACTCTTGCAAGATATTTGGAAATCTGTCACCGTTGCTGCGCCACAGGGAAGTGAAGAAGCTTTCCCTATGTTTCAATTGCTTGAATTGCATTTTTCAATCCACAGCGAGTAGATCTGCTCATTGGTGCGAGCATCTTCTACGAACTCCTCTGCGTAGGGCAAATCAAGCTCACCGACGGCCTGCCTCTTCTGCAGAAGACCCGGCTTGGGTGGATCGTCTCTGGCGGTGGACAAAAGGTGGCAAGCTCGACGCTCCTGGCAGCGCACCGTTCAACAGAGTCAGATAAAAGGTTGGACAAAACTCTTCGTATGTTTTGGGAAGTGGAGAACTACGAAGAAGCGGTTTTGAATACCAAGGAAGAAATAAATTGTGAAGCACATTTTGTAGGCCACTTTTCCCGTTTGCCTTCAGGGGAGTATTCGGTTCGTCTGCTCTTAAATCCCAACGCTGATCATCTAGGAGAATCATATACTCAGGCGTATCGACGTTTCATCGGTTTGGAGCGAAGGTTAGATCGCAATCCTACGCTCAAGGAACGGTACTCCGCCTTTATGAGGGAATATATAGATTTGGAGCATATGTCCCCGGTCAAACCTGATTCCCGTAGCCTCTGCAAATATTTCTTGCCTCATCACTGTGTCCTTAAGGAGGACAGTACAACGACAAAACTTCGCGTCGTGTTCGATGGCTCCGCTCCTACATCAACTGGATGTTCTCTGAACGATGTGATGATGACTGGCCCTGTCATTCAGCCTGCATTGTTTAACATTTTAATTCGTTTTCGCACTTATCCAGTCGCACTCAATGGGGATATTTGTAAAATGTATCGTTGCGTACGAATGTCTCCACCTGACAATTATTATCAGTGCATCCTATGGCGAGACTCCATGCAGTCCGAGGTCCAAGTCTACACATTAGACACCGTCACATACGGTACTAGGGCTGCAT
The DNA here is from genome assembly GCA_035043285.1 of Drosophila subsilvestris. Lineage (NCBI taxonomy): Eukaryota > Metazoa > Arthropoda > Insecta > Diptera > Drosophilidae > Drosophila > Drosophila subsilvestris. The sequence goes on from JAWNNB010001875.1 coordinate 20,262, forward strand.
CATTTTTGGCGGTCCGCGCAATGCACCAGCTGGCCATCGACGAGGGTGAAGGCTACCCTCTTGGTTCAGCTGCTCTGCAGCAAGATTTTTACGTAGATGATCTCATCTCTGGCGGTAGCTCCGTCGCAGAGGTCATGGACAAGAGGCGCCAAACCTCAGCTCTACTAGCTTGCGGTAATTTTAAACTTAGAAAGTGGTGCTCCAGTCACCAGGAAGTACTTGAAGGAACCCCTTCTGAGGACAGAGAGAAGTTCTTAAAGTTTCACGATGGAAGCGACATAACCAAAACACTTGGCTTGGCGTGGGACCCTGCGTCCGATCAGCTGCTTTTTGCCTTGTCTGCGCTGGACACAAATTCTAAGCCCTCTAAGCGATCGGTTTTATCCACCATTGCGCGCTTCTACGACCCCCTGGGACTGATAAACCCTGTAATTGTCCGTTGCAAAATCTTCCTTCAGCAGCTTTTGAGAGAACAGTTGGATTGGGATGAAAGCCTACCTTCAGCGTTGCATTCAACTTGGGTGGACTTGAGAGACAGTTTGGCAAGCATCTCTCGGATTTCATTTCCTCGCGTGGTTCATCAGTCTGCTATGTATATAGAAATTCACGGATTTTGTGATGCCAGCATGGAAGCATATGGCGCCTGCATATATGTCGTGGCCAGGGGAGCACAGACGTCGAGCAACGTTTTGTGTTCAAAGTCTCGAGTGGTGCCGCTAAAAACCATGTCGATTCCTAAGTTGGAATTAAGTGGAGCCCCTTTGCTTGCAAAGGTTATCCACAATTTAAAGGAGTCCGGAATCTTTACAGGTCCGTTTTATTGATGGACATAAAAGATATTCAACGCAATGAGCAAGTCACGAAATCCAGTTCCATCAGTTCGCTCTCTCCATTCATCGATCAGGCTGGATTGCTTCGAGTTGGAGGTCGTCTTGGCAACTCATCGCTAGGCTTTGATGCTCAGCATCCGCTTATTTTGCCCAAAGGACATCCCATAACTGCTGGGCTGATAACACATTATCATGAAAGGAATCTCCATGCCGGGCCCCGCGCCCTTCTTGCCAAAATTAGGCTAGAATATTGGCCAATTGGAGGAATGAAGGCAGTGTCAAAGGTGGTCAGCAAGTGTGTTCGATGCTTCAGGACTAGGCCGCGTATGGTTCAGCACATCATGGGAGACCTGCCTAAGGAGCGTTTGGAAGGATCGCGAGCCTTCGAAGTCACTGGAGTGGACTATTATGGGCCCTTTTATCACCGATCAGAGATTCGCACGAGACCTCCTATCAAATGCTACATTAGTGTATTCATTTGCTTCACCTCCAAGGCAATACACATGGAGCTCGTGAGGGACTTGACCACCGCGTCGTTTCTAGGCGCATTAAAACGGTTTACTGCCACTCGAGGAAGGCCAAGTCAAATTTTGTCGGACAATGCGACAAACTTTGTTGGCGATAGAAACGAGCTTCTGGAACTTGAGAAACTACTGTTGAGCGACGCACATATGAAGGAGGATTCCTGCTTGGCTGACTCGATCGACTGGCGTTTCATTCCGCCACGCTCTCCGCACTTTGGCGGATTGTGGGAAGCGGCCGTGAAGACTGCCAAACACCACCTGTACCGCTCAGTGGGGCCATCAGTGCTCAGCTTCGATGAGCTGCGCACACTGATCTGCCAGATCACGGCAATTGTTAATTCTCGCCCTTTGCTCTCGCTTTCAGAAAATCCTGCTGAGCTCGATGTTTTGACCCCAGCTCACTTGCTCTTAGGCGGCCCCCATGAGATAATCCTCGAGCCTGACTTAACGAAGCCAAACTATAACCGTCTGGATGGCTGGCAACGAGTCACTCAACTTCAGCAGATGTTCTGGAGCCGTTGGCGCGAAGAGTACCTCACTCTTTTGCAAGAGAGGTCAAAGTGGCGGATGTCTGCGCCAAACCTCTGCGTTAACGATGTCGTCCTAGTCAAGGATGAAAATCTGCCTCCGATGCGTTGGCCACTGGCTAGAGTGGTTGATATCATCAAGGGCAAGGATGGAGTATGCCGCGTAGCTGAGTTGAAGACCGCCTCTGGAAACATCAGGAGAGCCGTCACTCGGCTGTGTTTGCTGCCCCTTAAGGAGTCAGTTGAAAGACCGGCTTCCAACGGGGGGAGTATGTTCGGGCCAGCAGCCGCTAAATCATCTTAATATTAATAACAACAAACAAACATATGTTAAATAAACCAATGTAAAAGCTAACGCTCGGCAGTCTACTGCGCTCTCTCCCTCTGTTAAAGGGCGCTCTGCAGCCGCCAATTCGGCATTGCTTTGATCTGCCGACGTTGCTTCTGGCAGTTCTATGCTAATCTCTCTGCGCATTGGTTGCATACAGATCTCGTTCGTGAGCATTTATCGGGCCGGGCAAAGAGCGAGCAATTGGCTTCAGCTAAGCTGCCTGTATGAATAAATAATTGAAATTGAAACAATAGTGTTTTATTTTGGACAACAAATTGGTGCCAAAAAAGCTTGGCGTCTCAAACAGGGTCTAAGCTACATACTCTTGTACACAGATTCCTAAAATTTTCAAATACATTAGCTAGAATTAGAACATCGCTTTCTAAGTATAATTTTAAGTAATCTCTTATACTAGTACAGTTAAACGTTCTCCAAACCGTCTGAGCACAGTTATAATCCTCAACACTACATTCTTCATCATTCAAAGAATTAAAAAAATATTCTCTTAAAGGAAGCTGTAGTTCATCAAATTTTTGAAAAATATCTAAATAATCATAGGGAAATACTCCTTTTCGTCGTAGCAAATTTTTCATCTTGATATTTGGTTTTAAAAATTTTTAAATTTGTTATATTTCTCTAAGCTTGAATTTAAAAACCTGTTTGAATCTATCTTATTGAATCTATTTTATTTTGTACTGATTTTGATATGAATCGAGTTTACAAATTTGAGTTAACGCAATATATAACTCTTTATTGCAAGGGACGGGTTTTAGCTCATCTGTTATTGATGCATGCTTCGTGTTCCTGATAGTCCTCATCCCAAATGTTGAATTCGCAGATTTGTTTTTTATTCATAAAGACAATTTCAATACAATCAGGTCCTGAAATAATGAAATCGTAATGGTTAAGAGTTTACTATAATTTTTTATTATATGTACCTTCATATGTCCATATCTCATATAGATGAGCATTGTATTTATGTGCAACATAAAATGATACTGCACATACTGTATGCCTCTGCGCCATAGTAGTTGATGATTTCGAGGGATCATTTAGATTTCTATGGAAATTTTCCAAAACAGCCTCGACGTCAGCATAAATTACCAGGGGGGTGATAGTTTTTTTCGAAAAACTTTTAAATACCGTTTTGGTATTGGGCTCTGGATATAGAGCAGAAACTTTACCACACTCCTTATTGTCATGGTTAGTATTTGTAGTACTATAAAATTGCAAACAATTTTTATTGAGTCGCAACCGGAGGAAGCCATAAATCTGGATTCTCAGCCAGACTCCGTGAACCTTTTCCTGAGTTTTGGAATTAAAACCCAAAAATATTTCGAGAGGAATTGGGATCCTATCAATGAGATTCAATGGGATGATGACCTGATGATTGCATTACAATACATTTTTGAGGAATTTGTCGGTGAGGACTCCATGACTGAAACGCCATTCGTTATCCCGGATGATGACCATATTTTCAATTTGATCGATGATCAAGAATGCGGTAGAAGGGAACGACTCCAGGATCTACTTCGGGACGAAGATGACGCTGAGATAATAGAGATGACAGCTGCAGAAAGAATTGAGGCTGAATTTTATGTATAATAAGAATATTCTATGTATTTTTCAAATTATAATATATGTATACATATAATACTACATTTAAAAAATATTTTTTTTCAATGTTTCTCTTACTTTTTATTGGGTGAGTTTCACTTTCTCTTATTACATGTTACATCGTAAATGGTTAAGAGTTTACTATAATTTTTTATTATATGTACCTTCATATGTCCATATCTCATATAGATGAGCATTGTATTTATGTGCAACATAAAATGATACTGCACATACTGTATGCCTCTGCGCCATAGTAGTTGATGATTTCGAGGGATCATTTAGATTTCTATGGAAATTTTCCAAAACAGCCTCGACGTCAGCATAAATTACCAGGGGGGTGATAGTTTTTTTCGAAAAACTTTTAAATACCGTTTTGGTATTGGGCTCTGGATATAGAGCAGAAACTTTACCACACTCCTTATTGTCATGGTTAGTATTTGTAGTACTATAAAATTGCAAACAATTTTTATTGAGTCGCAACCGGAGGAAGCCATAAATCTGGATTCTCAGCCAGACTCCGTGAACCTTTTCCTGAGTTTTGGAATTAAAACCCAAAAATATTTCGAGAGGAATTGGGATCCTATCAATGAGATTCAATGGGATGATGACCTGATGATTGCATTACAATACATTTTTGAGGAATTTGTCGGTGAGGACTCCATGACTGAAACGCCATTCGTTATCCCGGATGATGACCATATTTTCAATTTGATCGATGATCAAGAATGCGGTAGAAGGGAACGACTCCAGGATCTACTTCGGGACGAAGATGACGCTGAGATAATAGAGATGACAGCTGCAGAAAGAATTGAGGCTGAATTTTATGTATAATAAGAATATTCTATGTATTTTTCAAATTATAATATATGTATACATATAATACTACATTTAAAAAATATTTTTTTTCAATGTTTCTCTTACTTTTTATTGGGTGAGTTTCACTTTCTCTTATTACATGTTACATCCCCAAGAGAATCATAGGATTCGTTTGAAACAGGTTTTTCTAAGCGAGGATTACACAAAAAGAACAAGTGGATTTGAGGTAACATACAGGTACTATTGAATGTATTTATTGATTTATTGATTGACCACCAGTATAGATCGTTTAAAACAGGTTTGAAAGCAGATATTGAATCTTTTGTTTACAAACGATGAAGTAAGAGTTAGGATGATAAATATAACGTCATTTATAAAAATCTCTTGGTCCTCTTCTAAAAGTGAAAGTGGTTAAACGATAAAAAAAAATAAAAATTACGAAAATAATGTAGTCCCAAATTGATTGTAACCTGTGTCATCAGACCATTAAGTTATCAGAGTTCAGTTCACATTTCGATAGTAGTTTAGGTCCTCAGAACATTTTTAAGTGTAATCTGTGCTTTGAATCTTTAGAGTCAACGGAGGTCGACTCTCATTTTGAAATTTGTTCAGGTCGCCGGAAACAAATTAAATGTGACAGATGCTCGAAATCCATGGACCTAACAGAGCTCTACTATCATTATGATGTATGCTCGGATTGTCGAAATGCCTTCGAAATCATTATGAGCAAAGCCTGTCGGAAAACTAACCACCAAGGACAGTCAACGTCAGGAACCTCAAAACGTCCTAGAATGGATACTCCAATGGTAAATATTATCTGTTCAACATGTGGAGAGAGCTATCCTCCCTCTAGAGAAATGCGCCACATTATGTCTGAAAACTATGAAAACTATGTCTGCAACTAGAGAACAATAAAAATATCATTATAATTTCATCAGGGTCGAAATTCCCATTAAAATCATATCGAGTTCAATCTAATAAAAGTGGTCAGATTGACTTAAAAGAATTTTATAATGATTGCAAAAATGATATAACCAAATTAATGGGTTACTGTATGAGTGAGTACAGAACAGTAAAGTTAAATTTAAAAGTATATGGACTATATGTAAAGCAAACGGATGAAGAAACCTTAACGGAAACAATGAAGCATTTCATAACGCCACATACGAGTATTTATGAACATGAGTTAAATGATGAGCACCTAAATAGTGCTCTTGAATATTTAATAACTCAGAGCAGTGAGTTCCAAGAGAAGGATTAAGGTTGAGCTATAAAAAGTTTTAAATATTTTGAGCTAACCATAATTAAATTGGAGCATATACCTGCAAATAGATACATAGAAGCACCCAAAAAATAAAATCACGAAATGCTATAGTCAATGTTAAAAATGCTGATGATTTTTGTTTCAAGTGGTGTATTATAGCATCGCTAGCATATAAAATACACTTAGAAACTACATTTCTAATACCAGCTGACAAAAAATCGGACCGAGAAAAATTAGCAATCCCTTTAAGCTATCGACTGGTGGACATAAGACAAGAGATTATTTATTATGAAGGCGTTAGAATCGATTTTTCTGGGATTGAGTTTCCAATAACAAGCAAAGGAATAAAACGATTCGAAACAGGCAATGAGAATATTAGCATCAATGTATATGAAATCGATGATAATGTAAAAAACGTTGTGGGACCTACCGTGAGAACCAAAAAGATTCGAACTCAACACATAAACTTGCTAGGAATTAATAGTGATGTTCAAATGATGCATTATGCCTATATAACCTGCATGAAGAAGTTATGCTATTCCCAACATATTAGATCCCATTGTGCTGCATATTTTTGCGAAAATTGTTTGCAATCCATTTTTGTATACAGTTTACTAGTTTCTGTAATAGATTATAGCTGTGAGTAGCTATTACATAGGCACTAACTATAGGACAGTGTTAGGAATACAAAACAGAGAAGGAATTTAAACAGAATCGCAGCATGAAACCAATAGAATAAACCAGGGACTGCAAATAATGATTATTTGTTTTTTTATTAACAAAAAAATCATTTAGTTAAAGAAACTTTAAGACTGCGAGATATATACTAACATTCATCTTAAATGATAATCTCTTCATTTCCCCCATGATTTGAAAATTTTTAAGTTTTATTGACTCACTCACAACATAATGATTAATTTTGAGTTATACTTCATAGCTGAGAAAATAATCATTATTCTTTGAGTTTTATTTTTTGCTCAAAAATAAAACTCAAATTGTAATTTCGGCTTTTCCTTAGGGAATAAATGGATATATTATATTTATTCTAACTCAATACGAAAAGACAAACCACAACCATCAACTTTTTTATGAGCATGAGTGAGAGTGAGGATCGAAGGATACATTTTTTTTTAGAGAGAGAGGATCGATATCGAGTTGAGAAAATTTATAGAGGAGAAAAGCAAAGTTAGTTTTAGGTAAACCGATAGTGGCGCCACCAAGTAGTAAAGTTTGGCCGCTTGGCCAATGTACGCTCTATCGGTATTTTATAGAAGCTGCCAACTCTTCTTGAGTCCGTTGCTGGCGCTGCCATCTCGTCTCGAGGTTGCTGCTGACGCTGCCAGAGGGCCGCGATCCGGGCTGCCACAAAGGAAAACAGGCAGTTATGTTTATTATTAAAATATAAATTTTAAAATTTTACATCTTACATTTTTTTGCTACATCTGTTAACTACATCTAAAATGTAGATAATACATCTAGAACACATATTCTACATCTACCATTTAGATTCTACATCTCCCCCGCGAGGGGTTGCTCGCGCATTGCACGGACGGACAGACATGGCTCTATCGACTCGGCTATTGATACTGATCAAGAATATATATACTCTATGGGGTCGAAAAAATGTTCCTTCTCTGCGTTACACACATCCACTTTTACAACAAATACAATATACCCCTTAACTCTTTTTGAGTAAGGGGTAGCAAAATACCCTAAAAGAGAATTGTATTACCAGTACCCTCCGCGCCCATACCATGAAGCGTCGAACAAAAATTGAAATGGAATTTGTTCCTGCTTCCAAATATCTTGGTAATTGTTCAGTCTTTGCTAATAGTCTTTAAGTACTGGGTATTAAAATCAATTTCGGCGAACAATGGCCAACTTTGGCTATAGTGGCTAGAAACACCAATAACAAACACTAACCGAACACATACTCTTATCTGGATATTAAACCACATAAATATGGTATGTATAAAAGGCAAAGAAACTGCTCTCAAACACAGCAAAATTTCTGCCAAATATCCACACACGTCTACAGCTACATCCAACTAAACAACGACAACTGAACCAATAAAAATCTCCATATGGAATCAAGCAGTAATTAAATTCTCACTCCCTCTTCCATGTTAGCATTTAGTTTAACCTATATGGATTAACTATTTGTAAATATGTTACTATTACGATTGCTTTCTGTGAAGTTAAACTCTGGTGGTACAAAATAGTAAATATTTTAACAAATGTGAATCCACCAGGAATTAACAAAAGGAACCGTACCAAAAATGAATATGACACAAAACTGTATTCAGTTAGCTTTTAGCTTTTAATTTTAAACCAATGGTTTGTATTAATTAAAAATTACAGAAAAAAGGGAAATGACAAAAAAATGTATTCAATTATATTAGCTTTTAATTTTAAGCCAACGTTTTCTATTAATTAAAGAGAAGTCTTAGCACAAAAACTAGAGATGCATTAGCTTCATTGTGTATATGTGAATACTTGCAATCGCTTCAATTCGATTTCGTGTAGGGTTGAATTATTTTTGTTATTTTAGTCGCGGGTAGGTGTTACGCATTTACTTGATTAGTCGAGTGAGTGGGCTGATAAGACTAGCCCTTGAGGCTGGTCATGCCCGCGCGCATGACCTCGTCGACGAGCAGCAGGTTGCTGGCAATTATGGAGCAGGAGTTGAGAATCTGCTTTTTGACGATGTAGTTGTCGTAGACTCCCATATCGACGGGCTTCATGGGCTCACCGGTGGCCAGATCGAGCCCAACTAGATCCGGGTGCAAGCGATCCTCAACGGTAAGCTTCACGATAGTGTCCTGGGCATCGTATCCACTGTTAACGGCAAGAGTTTTGGGTATCACCAACAGAGCATCAGCAAAGGCTTGCACTGCGAGACGCGCCTTGCCCTTGATGGTGTCCTTGTATGCCACCAACTCGTTGTAGGCACGCACTTCGAAAGCGCCAGCACCAGGTATTAGAACCTTGTCGGCAATTGTGTTGTTGATGGCTCTCAGGCCATCGCGGATGGCATCCTTGATCTGGTTAATGGTGTGCTTGTTAGGTCCCTTGATTAAAATGGTGACCGAAAGCGGATTTTTGCAGTCCTCCACAAACGTGAACTTGTTCTCACCCAGGACATGCTCGTAAACGACACCCGCGTAGCCGAGATGCTCCTCTTGAAGATCGTCAAACGAGTTCATTGCGGTACCACCGCAAGCAAGAGCCAAACGCTCCATATTACGTCGCTTGGCGCGACGCAGAGCCAGAATTCCCTCCTTGGCAAGTGCATCTAAGGAAATAGGATCTATTCCTTTCTGGTTGATCAACACGAAAGTCTTGTCTGTGCCGTCGCACACAGACCGTTTCAGTTCAATCACCTTTTTTACACGCTGATCTATAAACTCACGCTCAGCACGGACGAAAGCTTCGCGCTCCTCGGCCGTCTTGTAGAAGAATCCAGAGTTGACCTCAGCCTTCTCGTATTCCAGAGAGACATTTGCAGTGAGAATGTAGACATTCTCCAGCCGCTTGGGCATGTCCGGATGGCGGGCGCCATGGTCCATGACCAGACCTCGCACAAGCTGCGTGTCTGTGTCAGTCTTGTGCTGCATTTCCATCAGCTCAACCATGTGCAGATCAACGGGCTTCTTGTCAGTAGCTATGGTCAGAACAGCGTCCACACACACCTCGGTGAGCAGGTCGGCCAAAGCTGGATGCACTTTGGTCTTCAGACTGGTGTTTGCGATCTCAACTAAATTCTTCTTGTTGATTTCCACGGGAAATTTGACCTTGTCGAGGACCTCCAGCGCCTTGTCGCGGGCCTTCTCAAATCCCTCGGCCATGATGCGTGGATGCAGACCCTCAGACAAGTAGATATCGGCCTGCTTGAGAAGCTCTCCGATCAGCATCACTGTGGTGGTGGTACCATCCCCAGTGGAATCATCCTGGGCCGTGCTGGCCCTGGCAATCATCGAAGCAGTTGGATGCTGGATCTGCATTTCATGCAGCAGAACATTGCCATCCTTTGTTATCTTAATATCCCCGGCTCCAGAGACCAACCTAGAATGTTCGATAAATTTTTGTTAGTGTGCGTGCTTAAAGCGCGTGAGTCACTTCTCTTTTCACGGTTGAGCTATCCGACTACCGGCAAGGGGAACAATTTGGGAGCTAATTTCACTTGCCATGACATGGAATCTAAGTTTTAGCTTCTTATATTGTATTTGTAGTAACAATCACTGAAATCACTGAATTTGTGAGTAACTTCTGCTGGAGGATGACGCATGCCGCTATTACAGTTCATTTCTAACCTAAAACATCAGGCAACGCAGCTGTGTCTTAATACATGTTTTTTTCAACTGCATTCTTTCGCATATGAAGTTAAACTCTAATGGGTGGGATAAGTCACAAGAATAAAGCCAGTAACTTACATTTTTACTGTTCCTTTGGGACCTAGGTTGGTACGCATCACATCCTGCAGACCTTTGGCGGCGCTGATGTTGATGGACAGAGCCTGAGCGGCACGGGCGAACTCAGCCTTGGGATTCAGCAAACTAATCGAAGCCATTCTTTTTTAGAACGGAATAGTATTCTATTTAATTTTCTTTTACAAATTGAAAAAATTAGTTTGAAAAACGGAGCAGCACGCTTTGTCGAAAATTTGGAACGCAGTATGACCACCGCCAAAACCAATATTTTGGCCAAAAAATAAATGCGGATGACACAATTTGAAGTACTTTACGCGATAGTTTATTAATTAGTCGAGGGGTTCTTGAAAGGGATTATGATAAAATTTTAAATAATTCAATGTCCACAATCACACCTATGTATCATTTAACTAAAATGACACAAATAAATGACCCACACACACTATACAAATGGAAAGGCAGCTACAAAAGTGAAATAATGAAAACAAATGTAATCTAATTAGGGCAATCGAATGAATACAGATTATATGGGCTCCACAGCGCCCACAAATAAGACATTTCTGCTTGCTTTAATACAACATATGCAATTTTAACCGATTTCTGTTTGTAAACAAACACAAAAAAGGGTAACTGTAGAGCATGCAATTTGACCACTTTGGTCACACTGGGCACCGAGCGGAATATATAGCACTTTCGGTCGACGGAAAATTTAGCGCGTCTGAGTACTAGGGTTATTCAGAAAACTTTTACGATGTACGTAATGTTTGTGCTGCGGATGTTTACTGGACAAAAAGATTTCTATCTTAAAGCTTAGTACTGAAGTCAGTACTAGGCTTTATGGAAAACAAAATCGACAAAAATTTACTATTTCTATTTGAATAAATTAAGTATGGCAGCTTGAAGAAAAGTTCAAACATTGTTGTTCTGGGAGCCTCTCTCTATACTAGGAACTACTAGTGCAAGTAGTAGTAGTACCTACTAGTAGGAGTACTCTCTAGAAACTGAGTACTATGCCTAACAAAAACTTATCGTTGCTTGATTTTCATACTATACCAGTAATAAAGTGTAGTGGAATACAGTTAGGCAATTCGATTTTCTGTCCCATGAGCACATTGTGCGGTGAGAGCTGTATGGAACTGCTGGCCCTCAAAATCCAAAGCTAATATAAATTGTATTTATAAGTTAATTCGTAATCTGTTTCAGGTATCATCAGAGCATCGAATTCCATCCGCGGCGTGACAATTAATTTAAACGGGAAAACTAAATTCGCCCGATATATATCGTGTCCTTCTATTACCAAATATGCTCACACCCATAACAGAAAACTAATAAGCTAAAAGTACTAAGTACACTCAGAAGTCCCAAAAGCTGTTTCTGTTGTAATCTAACAAATTCAAAGGGAAATCAGATTGCACACATAGCAGATGGTGTTAGCCTTTCTAGTGCAGAAAGGCAAATTAATTTTCTACTATTTAAAGTTAACAGGTAACACAGGTAACACGCCCAAAAAATATAGTAGAGGTACTTTTATCGGTTTCTATCAGTGCACACAATGAGTCTCAATGAAGACCACAGCTCAAGCCCCGAGAGAACAAACGACGCCGAGGCGGCTGCTGCTGGCAATCCACGCCAACAGCTGGAAACCTATCGCGTTTATGTGGCTACCTGGAATGTAGGCAGTCGCTTTCCGGACAACATATCTCTGCGCCAACTGCTCGGCTTGCATGATGCAAGCGATGCTGCGGTCTCGGAAGAGCACTTTCCGGACATATATGCCATTGGACTGCAGGAGGTAAATGCCCAGCCACAGCAACAGGTTTTAAGCTTGTTTAAGGAGGATCCGTGGACGCACAAGGCAAAAGAGCTTCTGCGCAGCTACAACTATGTATCCGTGAAGTCAGAGCAAATGCAGGGCCTGCTTCTAACCATGTTTGTGCGTCGCCCACACGTGGAGCACCTCAATGACATCGAGTCGGAGTTCACGCGTACCGGCTTTGGCGGTATTTGGGGTAACAAGGGCGCGGTGAGTGTTCGTTTCACAATGTATGGCTGTGGACTGGCCTTCGTGGTGGCCCACTTGGCTGCGCACGACCATCAACTAGATGAACGGATCGACGACTATAAACAAATACTAGAGAACCATCATTATCACGTGAAACACTATCGTGAGATCTATGACCACGATTATGTCTTTTGGTTTGGTGATCTCAACTTTCGTCTGCATGGCAACGACTCCTCGACGGATGTCAGGGAGGCGTTGCGCGATGAAAGCCAGCACGAGACTCTTATAAAGCGGGATCAGCTGTTACATGTTCGGGAACACACACAGCAGGCTTTCCAAGTGATGCACGAACGAATGCCTGCATTTCCACCCACTTTTAAGTTCAAGGAGGGAACGTCCGAGTACGATTTAAAGCGTCGTCCCGCCTGGACGGATCGCATCATGTACGCCGTACAGCCGTCAAACCGTCAACGTGGCATGCAGCTGGCCATCGAACAGTACTCGTACAAATCCCACCCAGTCTACACCATCAGCGACCACAAGCCGGTCACAAGTGAATTTACAATTAAGCTGTATCCAAATGTTCGGGCCCCAGGTGTGAGCTTCTCCACTATTTCGCTGTGGCGCATTGGTGACGAGAACACCGTGGAGTACCGCAAGCAGTTGGAGTTCGATGAAGGACCCCATGACTGGATAGGCATATACCCCATTGACTATGCTAGCTTGGCGCACTATTCTGCTTATGAGTACGTCAACCAGGCCGAGTCCCCCACCTCTTCGGACTCGAACAACGAGCGCGATTACTTCGATACGCCTGCCCGACACCGGCGTGGCCGCCACCATCACCGGAATCGCCAGCGTCTGCGCCGCCAACAGGAGACGAACGGAGAGCAAGTGCGCATCGACTTTGCCGACGACGTGGAGCTACGGCATGGTGAGCAGTACCTGCTCATTTACTTTCGAAGCACAGGGTTGCGGGGTGTGACCAGCCTGTCAGGGATGAGCAACGCGTTTGTGGCTGAGAAAACAAGCGGTTCGCCTTATCGCACCGAGTACAATGTCGACTAGCAAGCCGAGGCGCTGGACGTTAGCATAATATAGTCCAAGAGCAACCTGCATTTGTTTTTACCCATCAACTGTATCCATTCTTGTTATAATTGACATTTTGTTTCTGTTTAGTTGGTTGCCTATTGATACATATATGTATGTATGTACATATTTTTAATTTTCATTGAAATGAGACCCCAATATCATATGTTTGTCTGTATGTCCACAGAGGACATGTATATATGGTCATGAAATTATATACATGCATGTATATGTACATATGTACCTATTCTGTTATAGAATTATACTAAAACTCAACAATTCATGTCCGTGTACTTTAATCTTGGCCCTGTGTGAATTACGCTATTGATATTGCAGTCACGGAATTCAAAAAATTCAATCGGTTTGCACTTTCGTAGTGGATAATTATAGGTACTGGCAAGCATGTACTGCTGTGACTCATCCCTCTATGTGCTACAAAGCATGCAATGTGTTAAGACCTCAGTTGACCCCAGTTTTTACTCATACTAAATATAAAAAATTCAGTTAATTAGTACTAAGTATCGTAAACATATCCTGTTAAAACTAAGAAAAAATGTGGGTTAATTCACACAAAATTATTTACGGGTAAAGAAATATTTCCAGTGGAGTCTATGTATTTTCTATGGATAGGTGCATATGTACATACAAATGTATGTATAGACATTTATATATCTATATTTATCTAAGTATTCATTCCCTAACTGTATTTTTTAAATATACACCTATTTGAAGCAATAAATACATATTGCAATCAAATTATTAATATTTTAAATTAAAATCAAAAATAGGCAAAGGGTTTCAACTTAAAAACATTTTTTTTTTGTTACATTTCTTTAAAAGATGCAAAAATACATTTGCAGAGCACTGTATAAACATGTACATATGTATGTATGTGTGTTGGTATGTACATACATATGTATATACAAAATAAAATCAAACTTGACTGCCACTTTAATTGACATTCCTTTAACCATATTCGCATGTCCATTTTTCTATTAAAAGTGGCAAAGATATATGGGTGGAGCTACTCAATAATTTCATTCTTGATTTTCGTAGTGTTTCAGGTCCAGAAGTCAGACTAGATTTCCCCAAAATTAGATGTTCCCATCAACAGACAAACCGGAAAGAGGTTTCTTCACTCTTCACTCTCCATGTCCATTTTCTTCCTGTTACACAGCACTATTACGATCACAGAACAATTGCGTGATAGATATTAATAAAAGTCCGCCAAACTGTTGTGCGCATGACAAACATACATATGTGTACATACATATACTGCTCCCGAGTGGATCGATGAAAAACAATGCATTCCAACTGCAACAAATCGGGTGGATATTAAAGGATGGTTTCCGAAATACTAGTATCAACATCAATAGTGTATAGAATACTTAAGTCGGGATGAACTGTTGCCCGCTTTTAGCTAACAGCCGATTTTATTGCTATGTTTCTTGAATCTTGCTAATGTGAAAGGTTGTCATCGGTTGAGGGTACAGTGGGATTGTTGAGGCTATTCCACGACTTTCCGCCCGGCCCATAGTTGGATTTCTGTTGGGTAGGATGGATCTAGTTTCATAGCGACTGAACTCGGGTTTATGTTGCCAATCCGAGTGTTTTTCGCACCAGACGTCGAGCGATACTATTGAACTCTTCCCTTCGTTCGCGCCACATAATGGCCGCATCAACATTGGCGCCACTCTCGTCGTTGGGTTCTAACAGTAAAAGCCAGTCATAAGATCAGCGGCAATTTGTGGACCGACAAAGCTTTACTCACCCGCCAGCATGCTGACCACGCTAAGCAAGATTTTTCTACGCTTTGAACTGGACTCCAGCGTTCGGCCGACAGCTCGTAGCCCAAGGGATCGTCGCCGGGCGCATGTAATATTGATATGCAGACGCGGCCATCAGCAAAGATGTTTGGATGGAACATATCACAAGTGAATTTCATTTTTGGCGGACTCAGTGGATAGTCGGGTGGAAAAACGAGTCGGGCGGGAAATACGCCTCCCTCGAAGCAAGTGCCCTCGGGTCCACTGCAAAGTGCAAAGAATGGATACAACTATAAATGATAAGGCAGTACGATCGTTGGAACCAATACTTACGCAATTAGTGCCTCCCATTCGAAGAAGTTGTCTTCACTAACGGGACCAGCTACGATTCCTTCCGGTGGGTCGAGCGTTAACTCTGTGAGAATCATGCCATTCAACTGATAAACATAATTAAAAAACTGTTGCTGCAGACGCAGGGCACAGGCTTATGCAGTATTTGGAATTTAGCGGATCTTATAACGACAACATAATCAACGCCAACGCCCGCGCCCGCGTCTGCTGACGCACTATATATACAAACTTACGTTTGTATTCCGCCATCAGGCGACGCAGTGCGGATCCAGCCATTGTCCTTCTCTTCCAGTTGAGTCCAGGTGTCTTCGTTTTTTGCGACAAGCGCAGCGTTCAGAGCTCGGATACGGCGTCGATTCAGACACGTCGTAGTAAATAAGCGTTGCAATGTTTATTTATATAAAATATAATACAAGTGTATGTTTTTGTCAATGTCTGCCCCAAGAAAAAATTATACAGTGTGACCGCGAATTTATCGAAAAAATATACCAAACAACCATCAGAAATATACCGAAAATTACCTTATCAGTTTTAAAATATACCTTTAATATACTGACGGACACGACAAGATGCGTTGATATTCCATGATTTTGATATTCGGTTTAATTTTTCAGCTAAATACAGCCACCAAGCCAGCAAAATTCGTACAGCAAAATGTTCACAGTGACGTGCCTTTCTACGCCAAAAATAAATGAACGGTACAGAAAGGTACTGAGTATCGATGGCTTCATCGATAAATCGTCAATGCAACACTATCATAATATATTTACATTTATATCGATATATTGATATATAAACATATTCAACATCTCTAATTCGTATTTGTCGTCGCACGTGCTGTCGAAAATGACAGATGCTGTAGAAGCCTTATTCGTCAGCGCCTGCAGCGAGGAAAACACAACATGCAGCGTCCAGGATCTGCGCACTGGCACCGACCTAATGAAGTACAAGGGCGGCGGAAATGCCCAACGCCACAGTCTGGCTATGATTGGGCTGAATTATGTTCTGGCAGCCAACACAATGAAGCCTCTGCTCCACGTCTGGCCTATTAATAAGCAGGAGCAAATGTCAAGCCTGCGATTTGTGTTGCCAGGCAAGGCCAACGCTATGGCCCTCTCTCCAGATGGCGCGTACCTGGTAGTTGGTATACAGGAGAGCATTTATATCTGGCACATGAACACCGGCCGCATGCTGAGCACCCTCTCAAAACATTACCAGGCCATCACCTGCTTGCGCTTCACCGACAATGGCGAGCATTTCATTAGCGCCGGCAAAGATGGGGCCGTACTGGTCTGGGACCTCACCTTCTCAGTTGCACCGCTTGACAATGGCAGCCAGGAGGGCAGTGAGCCCCTGTACAGCTTTAGCGATCATGGACTGGCTGTGACGGATCTACACACTGGTATTGGCGGCATTCGCTCCTACCTATACACAGTGTCTCTAGACCGCTGCTGCAAAGTATATGACCTGAGCGGTGGCATCATGCTCCTCAGCATTGTGTTCCCAGTAGCACTGCACAGCGTGGTTGTCAATAGGATGGAGACTAGCATTTATGTTGGCTCCGACGAAGGCAAAGCGTTTGTGTTTCACAATTGGCGAGCGCCACGGATGAAGGTGAGTGACTCCAATATAAAATTACATGGCTAATCATTGTTTATTACAGGAATACCATCTGGAGGAGGACGAGGCTCAGGCCTTTATTGGCCATACGATTGGAAAACCCATAACCTCATTGGCTCTGACAATGAATGCCCAACAGTTGATCTCGGGCGGTGAGGATAAGCAAGTCTGCGTTTGGGATGTTGCGAGTCGGCAACTCATGAAGAGTATTCCCCAGAACGGCGTGATCTCCAATCTGAGAATTCGTCTCCTCAGTCCCGCCATTTTCCAGCCGCAACACAAGCAGCCACAATTATTTGCAGACAGTCTGAAGCGTATGATCAGTCCTCCAGATCTCAATGATTACATTGAGTTGTTCGTCTCCAAGGAGTACCCCAAAGAGCGTGGAAAACCGAAGCGGAACTTTAACAAAAGTAACCTAGATCTGGAGAATAAAAAAATAATTAAAACAATGCAGGACGTAAATCTGTCCGACGATGACGATGCTATTGACTTTGACGAGGAGACGTTGGCGTCAACTGAACAATCTCCCAAAGTTGAAAATGTGCCTCCAGCGGACTTTGACGAAGTTGATTGTGATAATAGTGAGGAGGAAGACTATGGTGCGGCCCATTGCAATGCCTCTGCAGTACAGAAACTTATCGCCGAAAACCGACGTCTCAAAAAGCAAAACGAGAAAATGGTTGCAACCATGGCAAAGTATCTGGCGGACCATCCGGAAAACGGCAAGGCTGCGCCGAAGATAAATCGCAAGAAAGCTCGAAGGAATTAGGCGTGTGCTCCACCCTCTTGTTAACTTAGATAACAACTCTGTAATATGCAATACAAAAAATTAAAAACTGTATAGAAATAAAAAAGGGTATTAAAAAATGGGAACAATGGGAACGTTTCGTTGAACGTCTGTCCGAAAAGAAATTGTGCCTTTTCAATTATTAACAAATTTTGAGGCTACAATGCATTTTTTTGAAATGTGAGATCCCTCTTAATCCAGTCATTTTTATGCAAGAGTATCAAGGAGTACAGGGATATATTCAATACGCGTCAATGTATGTTAACGGACAGAAGAAATCGTTCCCCACCCCATAAATTACATAAATATTTACATACATATACTCTTAATCATTATCAATATCCAAGTCGATAAAGCCATTCATGCCTATCTATCCGTCTCATTTGAGCAACCGAATTTTATATCACTTAATCAAGTAATAACAAAAACAAAATCAAAGAATACGTATACCGCGACTCCCAACGTTCCGACAGGTTTTTTCTTTTCGTCTATACGGCCGATCGGATGTCTAACTATCCTTCATTATAATTAAGAATATCCAAATTCCGCAGCATTTAAAGATCTGGTTCCTAAGTCCCAATATTTCCTTTTTACAAAACAACCCGCGTCCTGATTAAGGCGGAAGAGCAGCGGTTTCGACGTCAACTTCACAAAATGTCCAGACAACAACTTCTTAAGTTGAACGGAGAGTTCAATTTCAAGATTGAGTTCTAAAAAGACGAAGGTCATTTTACACCCACCTGAAGATCGCAACAGTTGACACGATAATCAACCACGTCAACACTCCTTTCATCATTATTCGTATAAATGTAAAAATTCTTTGTACATACATATGTAAATATTTTTAGACACATTACTATAATTTTATGTAAATATGTACACAAAACAAACAAAAAACACAAACAAATCTTACACAGAAAAAACGAAGAAAGGTACAAACAATAAGCTGGGAATCAGCTTTACTTTGATACATTATCATTATTCGTCTGTCCATTCATGTCATCATCGGCATTCTCCTGATCACCAGATTTGTCCTTTTGCTCCGCGAGCTGTCGGCGGATCTCCCTATTAGAATTCAGCAGCTCCCATAGCTGCGACATGATGTCATCGGTGCGCTGCTCAACGGCGTCCAGGGCGCAGCTGAGGGCGTCCAGTCTCTGGTTGACATCTTCCATTTCTTTGAATGGATATTGTGGAGTATCAATGCGTTGAAATCTCACCTAACTTACCTTGTAGGTCTGCCTCCTGCACTCCTGCATTGCCCGAGTCGCTGGACATTGTGGGATCGTGGTTGTTCTTGGGAGACATATCCCTTAGCTGCGCTTTCCCTTTTCTCAATACAATTTATATTTTTCCGATGGAGATTTAATGTCACGGGACAGAAGGCTTGAAGTTCTCTCTCGATTTTCGACACTGAGACTAGAAAAATATATCGATACAGTATCGAATGTGTTCCACTACACTTCCAGTAGAGAAAAACATGCGGTCTGACCAAGGGAAATTTATGCATTTGAATCTAAATATGAATAAGCTGTGGTCGCTGGTGAACCAGCAAACCATCAACACTAACGACTGTATCGCTGAGTTTGTGTTTCGAGCTATACTGGTGTTGAAGCTTAGTGTCATAAGGCCATTAGCCTAGTGCTCTGACGCATCAGACAAGATACGGGATGATTTTATATGCGTTTTATACAAATCGGAGCAAGTACATCCATCCAGTCGTTATGGATATCGATAAGTATTTTCCTGCAAATGGAAATATATTTTTACGATAGTTGTAATAGTTTTATGCCTCTGGCGCCTGACATAACATCTATTGACAAATCAAAATGTTCTTTAAATACCAAACAAGAATATTGCTTAAACAATTTAACGTGAGTCTGAATGGTTTATAGCTGCATTATTAAAATACTAAAAAATTTTATATTTATTAGCTACCGCGATATTATGCCACAAAGCAGACACCCCGACCAAAAGAGAGCCGTCCTGTTGGTCTGGCCCATCCTCAGATCCGAAGACCGTCAGCAGCGACTACATAGGTCCACCAGATCCGCAATCGAACCTGCGCCCCTACGTAAGGCACTACGATGACAACGAAACGGCTTTGGCCAATAAATTGCGAATGACTCGCATCGAAGTAGAGGCTTGGAATGCGAGTTTCTGGACTAGGCACAGCAAACGATTCTATGGGGTTAGCTAGTCCCATATCTTTCCTTCCTGACTATCTCTCTTGTCACCTCTTTCCCTTTGATGAAGATGAAGACGAAGACTAACAACAAGTGTCGTTTTTAGGAGAAAGAGGACTTTATACGACTGCACAAAGAGGCTGGAAACGAGGAAATCTCAGCCGATCG
This sequence comes from Drosophila subsilvestris, assembly GCA_035043285.1. Classification (NCBI taxonomy): domain Eukaryota; kingdom Metazoa; phylum Arthropoda; class Insecta; order Diptera; family Drosophilidae; genus Drosophila; species Drosophila subsilvestris. The sequence goes on from JAWNNB010001875.1 coordinate 40,573, forward strand.
CATGAGCGAGTTCTATAAAACTTTTTTGGACAAGAACAGGCGCATCCATTTAATGTACAACCTTTCGTGGTATATGAAAAACTTTGACATGCTCGCATTGGCTTTTATGGTGGAGGTGCAAAATCTTCTGGCGCGTAGAAAAAGACGAACAGGAGTCTAAGCACTCAGAAAATATTATTCGGCCACTTGTTTGATTTTTTGTGGCCTAAGGCCACAGTCTGGCATATAAATATGTACCTCTGAATAAGTTTTGAGTGCTTAAGGAGTCAAATAAAACATCTCGAATGATGGTAAAATGGTTGCATAAAATTTACTTAACACTTATGGAGATGAAAAAACACTTTCTGGATAGTTAATATGCTTAATTTTAGGGCGAACTATTTAAATGAAATAAAATACAATATATATCCGTATGTCTACGTATTCAAAGAAGGTTCTGCACATTACATTTACTACAAAGGCTGTTGAGAATCATGTCACGCTTTCATGTCTCTACCTCCTAAAGTCCATTGTAAGAATGCGAAAACTAATAATCGTTATAATTATGATAATATAATAATGGTAAACAAAAGGAAGGCACACACGCATAAAGTCAAGTGGGGCACTCGCTAGAGTCTAGGGTCTGGGGTCTATCTCTCTGCGCTCTATATCCGGTCGTGGTGCTAAGGGGGATAGTCGTGCAATAATGTACCTAACATAAAATACATATTTTTTATAGAAATTATACAATTGAGCACTTTAAACCAAGAAAACGCTATTCATTTTCTACTCCTTCCACTTACTCATGCCGTACCCTTTTTTTATGGGTAATTAAGGATTAAAAATACAAATTTGCTACAGTGGGCGGCGGGCACATATAAAATACATAACTTACAGGGTCCTATGCTCTACTAAAGCACGCATGCATACATATAACTATACAAATATATATATATGTACATGATCTATACTGTTTGGAGAATGAATTTCCATTTGCTCAGACGTTCAGGTTTACTGTGGGTTGGTTGTGCTGGTGCTCGCTGTTGGAGTTGCTTCTGCCTTTAGTTCATCCACTTGCGACAATTGGGAGCGCCACAGGCACACGGTATCTTGTGTGCATCATCCTCAATGTTAAACTTGTAGTCATAAGAGAGCTGCGGGTACATACGAAACCAAACAACATAATACGAAAACACTGCGAAACAGATCCGTGTCTGCATATGTATGTGCGACTCACCTCCTCGCCACGATAAATTTTACGCTTGGCGAATATTATGATCCGCACATCGCGATCTACCTCAACAATCTCCGTCACACAGTTAGGATTGCACGAGTGGTTGATGTAGCGAGCCAGACCGCCGCTCAGAGTGGCGTCTACGACGCGATCCTCGTCAAGACGAAACATGTAAATGCCCCGATTCTGCAGAGACCAAAGAAACGTTAAAGATCGATTTGATGAGCTTTAAATAGATTGATGTACCTTGGATTCGTACTGCTTCTCCCGTATCTCGGAAACCTCGGTGCGAATTACCTCTCCAATATACTCGATGATCATGGTGTGCTTCTCGATATCCCGGGCTGCATACAAGCCCAGGCCCTGAATCTTTGACCTGAATGATGCCGAAAGAAAAAGAGGAATTTGTTAGGGCTTTTTCTTAATGTTAACTTTGAGAACGTTGTGAGCCGCTGCTTAAGCCACGCCGTCGTCTTTTATACCAGGTACTCAGTCAGTACGTAAACTTGTGATTTATATAAAATTTTAAAATATTTCATGTTTCCATTTTTTGCTACATCTCTCTCTCTCTCTCTCTCTCTGTATTCCTCTTCTCATAGCAACAGGATATTCTAGCTCGTGCTCCCCCGCCAGAGGTGTGTAAGAGAGAGAGAACGAGCACTGCAAATTAATTTATTCATTCTGGCTATAATAATGTTCCGATCTGATCCAAATTATTATACTGCGATTTCGGTTTGCTCGTATCTTCAAAATTGGGAATGCCACAGATTTTAGTTTTTTGTGGGGGCGGAAGTGGTCGGGTCGAAATTTAAAAAAACCCTTTTAACAGTGCGATATCACACAAGTGTGGATACAAACTAGCTCTACAGTCTCTGAGAACTAGGTGACAAGCAGGAAGGACAGACAGACATTGCTATATCGACTCGGCTATTGATGCTGATGAAGAACATATGTACATATATACTCTATGTGGTCGGAAACGTTTCCTTCTGTGCGCTACACACATCCATTCGACCACAAAACTCATATACCCATTGACTCTTCGAGTACGGGTATGCAAAACGAGAGCCAAGTGTAACCCACCTCGCCAAGTAGACATTGTTTCGCCATTCCTGCTTCATCTTTTTGTACTGGGAGCTCTTGGAGTGGACGAACTGCTTGCTGTAAGGGCAGGCAACCTCCCCGGCAATCGACGCCGAGTTGGCCATGCGCTGGGTGCTACAGCTGCCTGCGGTCCGTTGGGTGTGTGGTTTGCGCCAGACAAGCAGCTGACGTTGCTTCGGCTCAGTGCGGGCGGCGCCGGACGGATTGATGGCCAGCGGGAACTCCAGCAGCGGATTGCGGCCGTACTTGAATCGGTAGTCTGTGAGCGTCTCGATCCCGGGCAGGCTTTCCAGTATGCGCACAATGGCCGGCTCCGTTAGGCCGAACAGGTCCTCGCCGCTGATGTGTTGCGGGAAGAGCTGCAGCCACTTGTGCACCTTCCGCAGGCGGGTGATTGGTTGCAGGATCTGCTGCCACACCCCCGATGGCGTGCTGGCCTGGAACTCGCGCTCCGGCTGGTTGTCGCTGCCGTCCTGAATCACGATCCGGAATTCAGGCTTGCAACCGGCCTCGGCTATGGAGCAGATGTAACGACACCGTCGATTCGGACGCCGCACGCACCAATAGTATCGACTCTGCGGATCACAAGTGTAATCACAATTTAGATGACATCATGGCGCAACTCACGTACAAAAGGTACTTACCACCTTGTAGCCAATTGGATAGATAAAATGGGGTGTGTGGAAGGCCTCCAGTTGGTGCGGCAGCAGCTGGCCCACGTTGAGGAACGTCATGTTGCCCACCCGGAGCAGGTTGCTCAGCTCCGTGTAGTGCATGACGGTGGCAACCTGACGATTTTCGTCGCGGTCCACGAACACTCGACGGTGCACAACGAAGGAACTTAGCTCGTTCTCCATTAGCCCGAAAGTGGCTCCAGAGCCAGATCCAGACCCAACCCCAGACCCATTGGCATTGGCACTTGCACTGCTTGCATGGTTTTGGGCATGGGATTGGCCATGGGCACTACAGTGAACGGACTTGTTCTTGTAGAAGACGCACTCCTCGCGGATGGCGCAGGGCAGGTGGTAGAGGTTGTTGCAACGCGACTTGAAGCATTTTATTGTCGCCCCCAGCTGGTGGCAGGCGCTGCACGCCTGATTCAGCCCCGCCTGCAGCGCAGTCTGGAAGTTCATCAGCGCACCGGACACCGTCTCGTACACACCGTTTGACCACAGGGCACAGTTGAGATGCACCTGCAAGAGAGAGATTCAGAGATGAGAAGGGGTCGAGAAGGGGTAGCGGTAGGGGTACATGATTAGCAGCCTCACCCATTTGTCCACATCGAAGTTAAGCAGGCGCGAAGGTCCGTCAGCCTGGCCATCGCCGCGTTGATTGCAGAAGACGCACTGGCGCGTGTCCTCCAAGTGGCTGACCACGTCCGTTTCCCACACTGTGTTGTTTGGAGCAGCGAACGAAGTCGCTCCCTCGCTCCACTCCTGCTTGATGTCCGTGCTCGTGGACGATTCCGTGGTGAAACAGTCGCTGCTAAAACATTTTACAATGCACTTACGCTGCAGTGGGGGCGCAGCGGTCTCGCTGGTCTGCCGGTTCTGCTTCGCATCCAGCTCCTTCTCCGGTGGCTCCGTCTTCACCACATTCTGCTGGGGAGCGGTCGGGCCTAAACCTGATGCAAGCTGTCCGGTTTTCGTAGACCCGCTGGCTGTGAGCAGAGATATGCTGGCCGCCTCGGCTTTCGCCTGAGTCTCCTTCCCGCTCCACTTGAACATGGCCAGGCAGGCGCGATCGCAGAAGTAGAAGAATGGAGGCGGGGGCGTCTTTCGGGGCAGTAGCGCCATTAGCTGGGCCAGCCGGGGCAGCTGCTCCTCCAGCGGAGGCATGCTCTGGCTGGGCACGCGCAGGCCGCTCGCAGGGACGACGTTGGCACAGCTCCGACACAACTTACGCCGCCCGTTGAGTATCTTTCTCAGGTGACCGTTGCTTACGGCGTGGGGCCTCTTGAACGGCTCTTTTTTCGCCTGCTCCTCGGCCTCCTCCCTCGCTCCCTGGCCCGTTGGCTGCTCGAGACTGGGCTCGGCGCCGGTCTTTGGGTCCGCCTTCTCCTCGATGAGCTTGCATGTAAGGGCGGGCGTCAGGTGCAGCAGATTGGCCAGATCCCGCAGCACGCCGGCTATGTTGTCCGTTGTCGATGAGTGCAGCGAGAGTATCACATTCTGGTTCTTCTGCTGATAGTTGTTATTGTTATTGCTGATATTGCTGTTGCTGCTGTTGTTGCTGTGGCCGTTGCCGTGGCCGCCTCCCAGTCCCATTTCCATTTGCTGGCCCTTGCGCAATTCCTCGGCGCAGGTTCGAAGTAGGGGCGAAGTGGGTATCCGCATGGTGAGGGGATCTTCGGCCAGGGCCACCGGCGACATCCGGCCATGGCCGCGACTGTTGTTGTTCAGCAGAATTAGGCCCGGAAAGCGCGTGAGTCGTGGGAGGGCCGTCCATGCGGTCACTGACTCGCCCTCCACCAGCTCAGTGGTCTCCAGATTTGAGTCCTTCACGGCCCCGATGTGCCGTAGCAGCCGATCGCGGGGATTCCGCTCGATGTGCGTGGAGAATTCTTGGTCGTAGAAATCGTTCTGGATGCTGGACATGGGCTGAGACTTTCCCTCTACTCCCCCCATGGCCACCGATGGGGATGCAGATCTCCCTAATGGGCCACCGCTACCGCCAAAGCGTTCGCTGTCATACAGCGAGGGAATACTGGGATGCCGCACCCGACCGAAATGGCCCAGCAGCGCTCCGTCGCACTCCTCCAGCGGCGAACCCCGGGATAGGGATCCGCCCAATTTTAGCTTGCCGTTGCCAGAGTTGGATCCTCCCGATCCTGATCCTGTTCCTGCGCCTGCCATCTCGCTGCTCCCAACAAGGAAGTGAAAGTTGCGGTTGAGGTGCGGCTCCAGGACCTGAAGCGGTTGCATCTGGCGGATGTGCGTCAATAGCTTCTCGGTAAATGCATCGTGGTCCTCCTCCACCTTGGAGAACTTTCGCACTCGCTTCTTCAGCATGGCCGAGGAGCGGCACCGCCTCCGACACCAGCTCCGACCACTCCCGAGGGCACATGTCCAGTGCCAGCTGTTCCCTGTACGTACTGGGTGCCCGGGGGCATGCGGGCCAGCTGCACCATCGCACCTGCGGGTAGCGTCCCGGACAAGTCCTTGGGACTGTTGGCCGCCTGCCCAGCGCTGTGATTGGCTCTCCGTGGTTTCTGCACCTCGCGTTTGCGCCGCTTGCGTTGGTCCCCTGTTTTGGGTTCCATAACCGCTGGCACGCTCTGAGGATTGGGCTGGAGATGAGGATGGGGATGAGGATGCGCCTGTGCATGTGAATGAGCCGCCTGCAGCAGCACTTGCTGCTGCTGGTGATGTTGCTGCTGCTGCTGCTGTTGCTGTTGTTGATGATGCTGCTGCTGATGCACGTGCATCTGCATCTGCCCAGGCATCTGGCCATGGATATGAGACTGCATCTGTGCCTGTTGGGACGTCTCTCCTGGCTGCACAGTTTTCTTCACGTAGCTGGTTATGGCCGAAATAAGCTGCAACTTGTTTTTTTCCGTTCCTGGGGCTCCCGATGAATTGGTGCCGGGTGGCAGAGGCTTCATCCCTATTGACACCGGCATCTGCATCAGATCATTGCTATGAGAGGCATCAGGGTGGTTGTGCTGCAGCTGGAGCTTTTCCTCCAGCTGTGGATGCGACTGCATGGTTAGTTTTCTCTTCTGCGCCTCACCCGACTTAAAGGGCATCTTATGGGGGGCCAGGGTTTGGCCCATTCCCGCCTCAATGTGAATGCTGCTGCTCCAGCTGTTTGTTACTGCTCCTGCTGCACCGTGCACTGCTGCTGATGTTGCTGTTGTCTGAAGATTGTCCGAGGTGGTTGGCGGCTGCTCGGCCTGCTCTGACAAGGGCACGCCCAGAACCTCTTGTTCCATTGTCATCGACATCGCCATGGGCATGGTAATGGACGCGGATGCGGACTTTTGCTTTGTCTGCAGATTCATATCTTTGGGGGGCTTTGTGGATATTGAAATTGTCACATTGGAAACGGGAGCGGTGGCCAGCTCATAGGGCGGCGGCGGCAAGAACTCTGCCGGCTTGCTTGATGTGCATCCCAATCCCCCGGACGACTCCGCCAGCTTCCTGTCTCCCATGGTCAGAGCTGAGTGCGTGGGAGGTGTGGATATGAACGAAGTCTCCTTGGACACAATCTGTACGGTTTGCTTCACTTGGTGTTGTGGCTGTTGCTGGGCTGCTGGTGGCGGTGGTGTGGGTTTTGGCTGTGCCTGCTGGGCCATCGAGGACTGCTGCACCACCGGTATCTGCTCAAGCTCCGCAACGGCATTAGCTGCAGGAACGGTAGCTTCAGTGGTCACAGAAGTTGTGGCACAGGCAGGTGTGGCAACAGATGGAACGACAGGCGGAGCAGCTGGTGCAGCAGCCGCCGACTGCTGGCCGATGCCCACATTCCCATTTGCCACTGTGGTGGTGGTGGTGGGCGTGGCCACGGATCCGCCACTACTGCTCACCGCCGCCGGAACGGGCGGAATGACGGGACGGGCCAACTGCGCCTCCAGGGAGCTGACTAGACCCATACTCGGGGCCCGCACGTTGATCACCTTGCGGGCAGACAGTGGCGCTGTGCTGCCAGCGACGTGGGCCGAGTTGATGCTGATTTGGTTGATGTTGAGGTTGTGGCTGTGGCTGCTGCTGCTGTTCTGAAGCAGCTGCTTCAGCAATGCGTTGTTCGAGTCATCAGAGTGGGAACGCTGGTTGCTGTTACCTGTAGCTGCCGCAGATGCACCGATTGTGGCTGTGGCTGTGGGGGTGGCCGTGGCAGTGCCCGTCACCGTAGGCGTGGATGTGATGGCTGTCAGCGTGGTGGTGGCGTTCAGACGCTTCTCCGGCGCGACTAGGACTTCGCCGGCCTGCTCAGCCGGTGAAGCCGGAGGCGGGGCGGCGGGAGCATCCTTGACTATGACCTCCTGCTTTGCCAGCAGATTAGTATTGGGTTCGTTGGTCATCTCATCCAGCTTTGGGACTAGAATCGAGAAGGGCAGTGCATCTGCCGCCGCCAGGCTTACACTCAATTTGGTGGGTGTGGTGGCTGGTGTGGTGACCACGCCCAATCCCAGTCCCACCACCGTGGGTACCGAGGTGAGCTTCAGCTGCATTGGAGCTGGCGCCGACACTGACACTGAAACTACTGATGACGATGATGTTGACGATGATGACGACGAGGGGGATGGTTTGTCCGGATTCGGGTCCTGGTTGAGGGAGTGGTGCATCTGCAGCGCGGAACTGCTGACGGTGGTGGTGATCATCTTGGACTTCTGCTGGGCCATCGTCGTCTTGGAGAGCACCAGGGATATGTTCTTGTTCTGTATGGAGATGATGGGCCGGGCCCCCATTCCCGGAGTGTTGATGCAGATTGTCCCCGCCGTGGACTTGGCTACAGCCTCGTTGAGTATGGCCGACACTGAGACGGAGGTGCTGCTGGTCATTTGGTCAGATCCGCTTCCGGAGGCGGATGGCGTCATTGTCATTGTGACAGGCACTGTACCGGTTGTCTGACTTATGGCGGCGGCTGCCGCGCCCACACCCGCTGGCACAGACTGCTGCTTAAAGATATTAAAGCTGGGCGAACAGTTGTGACTGACCTTATCCAGGGGCTTTATCACAACGCTGTTGACGCTATTTCCGAGCTCGTCGCTGGCTCCAGAGTCGTGCGCTTTGGACTTGTTGAAGATGTTGTCACTGTAGGTTATCTTGTGGCCAGACAATCTGGTAACCGGATTGCGACTAGAGTTGACATTGACCGCGACTCCCGGCTCGTGTGTTGTGTCGACAATCTCGGAGGCGTCCTGCAGCTTTTCCTTAACCATGGCGAATGTTTGGATGGGATTCGTGGTCGTTATCGCCAAAATGCTGGCCGTGGCGGGGGCAAGACTGCCGATGTTCAACTGCTGTTGGGCCTGCTGCTGCACCTGCAACTGCTGTACCTGCTGCTGGAGCTGTTGCTGGTGCTGCTGTTGGATCTGCAGGGACATCTTCTTGCTGACCACCTTGGCGGCGACTATTTTGGTGTTGGCCGGCTTGATCTGTAGGCCCGAGAAGGAAACGATTGTGGTGGGGTTTTTGGGCACGCGCTTGATCAGCTTTGTGTAGTTGAGGTGCTGGGGATGGTGCTGCGCCGCGCTCTGTTTCCCGGAGGGGGCAGCGCTTGTCACGGCAGTCACCTGACCACCGGTTTGCATGATTTGCTTGCTCTCGACGATGGTGGCGCCACCAGCAGTAGCCGCCCCACTGGCACTCATTAGGAGCGGCACGGAGATCGTCTTGTTGCCGATGGAGACCTTGGCTGTCGTCTGGGTGACCTCCGACAGCTTTTTCGCGTTCACCACCAGCTGGGTGCCCTTCATCTTGGATTGGATATTGACGCGGTTCAGCAGCGTGGGCTGGAGGCTTACTTGCTGCTGGCTACTTGCAGCCGTCGCACTAAATATATTGTAGTTAGCCTGTGTAGACTTCTGGTTCATTATAGTGCTCCCTGCCACGCCTGGTCCCGATCCGCCTCCAGTGTTCGTATTCAGTATTATCGTAGACGTTGTGGATGAGGTGACAGTGATAGGGGCAACTGTGGATGTGGTCACCGCGGAACCGGCTGAGGTGTTGGAGGATGATGATGCTGAGGCCGACACGATGGTTGAGTTTTCGGGCACCGCCTTTTTTTCAGTTGCCGAGGACGGCAGTAGGGGGGCGTAGTCGAACTCCTCAGCGGCAGGCAACACTGCCTTGTTTGCCTGCTCGATATGCTCGGCCCCTCCACTCGGCTCGGTCGAAATAGTGGAGGCCGTCGATGAGGAAGAAGATGCAGACGACGGACAGACGGCCTCTTTTTTGGTAAAGCTTGTAAAATCTGAAAGTGTTTGTTGGAACAATTGGTTACGTTACTCATCGATGCAAAAAAATGGTGCGGGATGCAATTAAATGGGTAAGCTAGGCTAGCTTTACTCACTCTGCTTTTGGCCACCCTCGAGCGCTTCTTCAGGCTTGATTGAGGCACTCATTTCAGCGTTAGCACCAAAGTTACATACTATTATCTGATCCTCGCGCGGATCCCAAGCATTCTCGGTGGCACCTTGATCTACTTGCTGGTGCTTAAATTGCTCAACTGTAGACTTTTCGGAGGCAGTAGATATTTGCTTTGAGGCGGCAGCTGCAGCTGTTGCTTGGAATGCCAATGACGGTGCTTGGACGGACCCTCCTAGGACTACAGCACGTTGCTGTTGTCGGTGGTGCTGGTGTTGTTTTTGTTGCTGTTGTTGTTTGGCGGGCAAACTAATCGAGGGCGGACAGAGCAACAATTCGGTTTTGAGTTTCTTGCGATTCGGATCCTCGGTATCGTCGATGCTGGTGCGCTTCTGTATATTGATTGCATTCAAATTTAGTGCTGCGGTTGCAGATGTTACACGTTCGGGTTTTGCCTTTTCGGCGGCAGCAGCCGCAGCAGCAAGCGATGTTGTCACTTTCGATATATTCATAACAAACAAGTGGACACTGGACAGAGTCAGGCGCTAGCAATGAATGCTGGATCGTGCTAAACACATACAGAAAATCTTTTAAAACATGCACTATTTGGACAAATTATTTTCGTGTATGCAGTAGCAGTGTATCCTAAACTTTTAGCTGGTGAAAATACATGAAAAAAATACCATAAAATATACAAAAACAGAGTTGAGTTTTTCGATAACAATGAGTACACACATACCAGCTGGGCATTGCCGGTGCTGCCATAATCTCAAAGTCTCAATATGAATAAAAACAATAAAACTGTTTAGAGCTTCAAATTGAAATTATATTAAAGGTACTAATAGAAAAAAATCAAGACTTGTTTTTCGAACATAAAAATTTAATAAATATATGTATGTACAAGCCTGCTAACTCTGGTTATGCTCGGCCATTGTTTGTTCGTTTTTTGTATCTCAATATCAAATAAATGAAATAGGAAAGACTCCCATCCGACATCGTGAAAACATAAAATTTTAAAATGTTCGTAGTTTTAAAAACAATTTAAGATCTGCACGGGAACAGTCTGGCAGCGCTTGTCTGAAACGAGAAATCTGAACATGGTACAATAATATAAGGTCTCGTCGGCAAAAGTAGACCCTTAACAATGCTTACAATAGGTGCGAGTGAAAGGGCTCAGCGCAGTAAGTGTGAGTGAAACAAAAATAGTACGTTTTGATTAACCCTCAGATGGACCATGGGGTTTAAGTGTCTTGTTATATTAGAGTTGATATTATTGCATAATATATTATTTTAATAATTTTCAATTTTAAATTAAACGTTGTTTTTGGATAGAAATTTTTGGTTAAGGCTCTTAATTCTTAAATGGATTCTAATCTTAAAATGAAACGTTTTTATATATAAATTAATATTTACATTTTCGGAAGCCACTAACATTTTTTGTTATGTTTAACTATTCTTTGATATTGTTGAAAAATATTATTTCCAGCAATATGTCGTTTTTGTTGTGCACAAGGGTTAATGCTTCCGAAAAAGCCTTTCTCATCAACAAGCGAACACACATTGAACGTTAAGGGTTCCAAAACCGAACGATTCGGCAGCCGACGAGACCACCTTATATAATTGCATAATGCATGGGTCGACCTCTATATATATACTGTATGGTTAGTGGCTGGTAGCAGCGCTGCTGACAGAAATGATCGAGTGATGTACTTTTCAGAAACAATTTTGCTGGGTTTGTGGCTCAGTAGCTCGACTGAAAGCCAGTAGATGTGTCTAGGAGATGGCTATGAACACTAATTCTTCATTTTTTCTCTCATGCTATTTCACTCTTCGCAGCAAAATCGAATGTCATAAACCGTTATCCGAAATTAGGTGGGAAAAGGTCCATAATTTAAAATGCGCTTTACATAATAAAATATGTATCTGATGGAGACCAATTCAGAGATGTTTAAAATACAAATTTAAGGAATATCGCATATTTAGTTTAAGAGATATGAGCATCTTTTTTTTCTAGTGAGCATATTAACATATGTATTTACACTAATCATTCCGATCGAATAAAAACAAGCGGGAACGTTGTGAGTCGCTGCAATTGACGCAGATCCACTTTTATACCTGGTACTCAGTCAGTATACATACATATGTATGTGAGCTTATGATTTATGTCGAATTTTAAAATATTTCATTTGTTTCCATTTTTATTTGCTAAATCTGTCATTTGCATTTACAATTCTCTCTATCTTTTCATACCAACTTATAGCTCGTTCTCCTTCGCCAAAATGCGCACACTGCACACTGTGAGAGACAGAGAGATAATGAGTAGCGCGTGGAAGGGGTTGGCAGATTCGGCAATCTGGCAGATATGGCCATTCTCTACAATTCTATATCATTAAAATCGTTCTTTGTGGGATCTTAGTTTTGAAATAAACTTGTAACAGTTTGATATCACAGAGGTGTAAATACCATATTTGGTTGCTCTAACTCGTATAGTCTCTGAGATCTAGGCGCACATTGGGACAGAATTGTCTAAATCGACTTGGCTGTTGATGCTGATCTAGAAAATGTATACTTTATGGGGTCGGAAACGTTTCCTTCTGTGCGTTACCCCAAATACTAGTTTTGTTTATGGGCATCTCCGCCAAATGGTCAACCAAGACCGAAAAAAATATTCATAGTCATCGTATTTTTTTGTGTATACCTATTAAAAATGTGAACATTTTCATAATGCAATGGTTTTATGGCATATCTCAGTTGTTTTCATGAAGAAATTTGCCTTAAAACTGAAAAAATGTGATTTGTTCACATTAGGTATCGGGATCGAGATTTAATAAAGAAAACAAATCAAATGCATGAACACTTCAAAAACATGACAATCCGAGAAAAGTTCGTTATTAATTGAGTTTCAAAGCAGCCTGAAAACCAGAATACATATGTATTAATTAAAGGAATTAATATATTACATGACAATTGACAGCCAATAAGTTTTCAAATGACGTAATATTCCGAATACGTTTTATGCTTCTAAACTTTATTTTATAAACAATGCAAAAACAAGGGGGTCCTTCAATTTAGCCAATTTTGTAGATAATTGATTTATTAATCGGATACATTTATATGTATGTATATTAACAGCTGAAGGTCTAAGCTAGATAGAAATATTAGATTGAATATCAAAATCGATGAATATTATTTCAGATCAACAAAAACAAACGTTAGCCAATTGTCGATCAGGACGTACATATGTAAGCCTTGGTCATAAGTTTTACATAAACCTTGAAGAGTTTATTGCCGTTCAGATGAAATATATCGTATTTTTTTTTAGAATTACATTTATATATTTTGTATATTTTGTCGACCGAATCATGATATTCGTATGGAAACGATGAGAAATCATCCCTGTTTTTTGTTCGACAACAAATTTAGCAGCTGTATTTTAGCAGACGAAATCCGAAAACAAAAATACCTATTAGTACTGGAAAATCAACCGATGGTATTTTGTCGATAAAAAGACAAACACATGTGCCGATTGGCGAATCTGGATCAGATCGGATCATTATTATAGCCAGAATGAAGAAATTAATTTGCAGTGGGAACGCCACCAAATCCACGCCGCTTCTCATTCTCTCTCTTATAGCCTTTTCACACTGGCGACCATCAACCATCCCTCATCCATTTCTGGGATGGGCCGTAAGGTTTTGCCGTTCCGAAAATTTCCCAGCTATTCCACCATCTGGGATGTTCCTAATTCGCACGTTTCCATGCGGTATTTTTTCGATAATTGTCAAATGCAACCATAAATAATAGTCATTCACAACGAAAAATCGGAATCCACTACGAAAATTTTCCTACCTGTCATTGTTTACATTTTCGTAGTGAATTCCGATTTTTCGTTAGGAAAATCCCAGATGGAATAACTGGGAAATTTTCGGAACGGCAAAACCTTACGGCCCATCCAAGAAATGGATGGGGGATGGTCGCCTGTGGGAATAGACTATTAACAATAGCAATTTTAATCAATTCATTTGGTATATTTCTGGGGGTCAGACGGTATATCTTATCGATAAATTTACGGTCACACTGCAGCAGGTTCTTGTAAAATAAATTGTTCTAATTGATTAATTCAATTAAAAATAAGCAATGTGGAGCATGAAAGATCACACAGCTATTCAAGGATAGTCTGTCAAGTAAGAGCATTTCTCTTAGAGCTGAACTTGTGTCTCTTCTACATACAATCTTTCGAAATTTCAGGCAAGTTCGCAGCCATCAGCACAGCCGGCCTCAAGTATTTGCTCTCCAATAAAATATCAATGTAAGTGCATATAAACGCTTAGAAAAGGAAGCAGAGCTCATTTCCTTTTCAACAGATGTTCAGCAGCCAGAACGTCCCAAACTGCGGATAATGGAGCGCATGCCGCAGCTGCCACCTAACCTACGTCCACCAAAATGCAAAAGCGCTTGCGCTACATGCGAGGCCCAGAACTTGTCCACAACACTCTTCTCCACAAGCAGTACGCGATCATAGCCACAGGCGGCGGTCGCCTGCGATGGGGTCACTATGGACGATGCGTCTAACCATCGGTCGGAAGATGAACGTCGAAACAATGTTTGCTACTTGGCGAGTGCCCGCCCCTGGCAGCCCATCACAAAGAAAGGGCAGGGCCAGCGCATGGGAGGCGGAAGGGTGCCATCGATCATTACGTAACGCCCATTAGGGCAGGTCGCGTCATCGTTGAAATAGCTGGAAAATGCGAATTTGTCGAGGCAAAGGGATTCCTGCAGCAAGTCGCCAACCAGCTGCCCTTCCAGGCGACTGTCGTCTCTCAGGCGATGCTCGACGAAATGCTGGCCGACGAGGAGCAACACACACGCGGAAACCAAAACCCATACACCATGAAATACGTCATCCAAAACAATCTGAATGGCTGTCATCGGTGGCTTTCTCCCGTAGATCACAAGTGGTTTGGCAAGCACTTGTAGTTCGATTTAACCCGCATTAGCACTTATCCCGTTACGTACCCTCAATAAACAAACGAATGGTTGCTGAGTTTTTATGCCCACATGTGTTTGTACACTACTGGTCAAAATAATAAGTACACGCGTATGAGATTTCTTTCACGTCTCGTAAAACTTTTTGAGCAAACATATAGGAAAAAACCAATTAACTTTTAGTTTACTAACCTACAGTAGATTATAAATATATTTAACATATTCATTTTCCGCTTCAAATATAAAATTTGTGATCGATTATAGCTAAAAAACATAAATAAGGGGTGGTCAAAATAATAAGTACAGCAATTCTACAAAGCCAAATACTCAAAGCGTATCAAAATTCTTTCACTTTTTTCTTATTATTAGTAATCTTAAGCTTGTATCTGATATAGCCACCCTTTTTTGCCATGACTTTGGCTATTATTTTTGGCATACCAGCAATAAGTATGCGCCAAGTCTCTACTGAAATCTTATACCAAGTTTTGCGAACCACTTCAAACAATTCTTCGGAGTTTCGAAACGTATTTGTGTCAACACGATATTTCAAGTCTCCCCATAGGTTATTTTTTGGGTTTTAGTCATGATATTGAATCGGCCAACTCAAAATGTATACCAATTTCTCCGTAAACCAAGTCTTGACCAGCCTTGAAGTGTGTTTTGAGTCGTTGTCCAATTGAAAGGCCCATCTCAAGGACATGTTTTCCTTAGCACATGGATGCATATTGCCAGTCAATATGTTTTTATGCCTGAAATTGGGCTTATGATCAGTTTTACGATGTATCGGCTCAACGCCATGCAAAAAAAAACAGCCCCAGACCATGAGGCAACCGCCTCAATGCTTAAACATTTTTTTGTGTACTGGAAGTCGAATTCTTTGTCTTTGGCGCATATCTCCTGGAGTCATTACCAAAAATATTTGGTTTTTTTTTGTCGCTCCATAATATATTATTTCACTTCTTTGACCCATCTAAGCCAGAGCATGCAAAATTATTTTCGAAAAATTTTTGACTCATCTTCAAATTTTTTTCTCGGAGTAATAGAACTTTTCGGCCTATACTTCCTGGTAGGTCTGAATATTGACGTCTACGAGGTACAGTCTGAGATGATATTTTGTTGCCAATTTGAGCGGAAATGGCCTTCTACGACATTAACGCAGCATTTTTTGCAAGACTGACTATGCGGGTGTCCGTTGTTTCTGAAGATTTCTTCTTCCGTCTTCGATTTTCAGTAAGACATCTTAAATTTAAGTCATTTTGATCCAAATATACCGAGCGTTCAAGACTTTTTGCAATTTCCCGAAGACTTTTCCTTATTTTTTAAGATTCAAGGCAATCTTAATTTCTCGGCCAGAACAATGGTTCTTTCGGCCCATAAAAGGACATTTTTTAAACTCTCATGTACCTTTATATGCAAGGAGTCAATAAAAACCAACAATCCTTTGACTAAATCCTGATAAAATCTTTAAAAATAAAAAATACCTACAGTGTACTTATTATTTTGACCACACCAAAAATGCCCATTCAGGACAAATTTAAGCTTAGAATTGAATTAAAGGTGCAACCAACTTTCATTTTTGATTTAAATGTTTGGCAAAACTGTAATCTTTAAATATATAAACAATTGGGAGTCAAACATTCAAAAACATTCGAGATATTTCATAACAAATCAGCACCATGCCTCTGTACTTATTATTTTGACCAGTAGTGTACGTGCGTGTGTGTCTATCAGGGATTGTTGGGATTCCGCCCCGACTTGAAAAAAAGAGAAAGAATGTGGAAGAATTTCGTGAAATGTACGAGTTCTATTGCAAATATTTGTTTAATTTTCCATTTCATTTATGTGGATAATATGTAATGCATCATATATGTTTTATGTTTCATGCCGTTGCAGTTGTATTATAATTAATATATGCTTATGTATGTGTGTGGGTGTGGTAATAGCCTTCTTCCACTGGGCCATCGCATCTCGGAGCCGCTCGGATCGTCGCTTGGCCATGCTTACAGACCAGGGGAATGGGGCAATAAATGTGTGTGGAATTCGAATGGATCGACTTTTAGCTCGTCGTCTAACAGTCGGTATCGTACCAAGCAGCCAAGTTATTGTTGTCGTTGGGTGGCGTCGGCATGGCATCCAAGTCGAAGTTCAATGCACCGGCATCGATCTCGCCGACGTCCATATCCATGGAATAGGGCGATGTTGGTGCCCCGCTGGGTGGGACGACAGCACCGCTGCCGGCGCTAGCACTGTTGACACCTCCGCTATTGCCAGCAGCGCCGCCACCGCCCACCGGGCTGCTGATCTCCAGACCCTGCATCGAATCTATTGGTAGAGTATCATATCCTGCGAACAAACGATAGGGAGAGATAGAGAAAACAGACAAACGTAATATTAATGCGCTTGACCCCTACAAGTATCCTCCCATAAACTATTAGCTAAACATCGTAAATATAAGGTAAACACATAATTCAGCCGTTCCTTAATCGTTTCCCACCAAGTGGCGTCAACTACAGCAGCAATTCCCCATTCGTTTGGAGCATATGACAACTGCATGCACACCGCTCTAACATATAAACTAAAGATTATATATGCATACAAAAAATACGTGTATATATGAGTATATAGCTAATTCCATACGATTATTTTGGTCTACTACTTAACATGCAAAATTAACCAGGCTGAACATAACTAAAGAGTGATTTTCTTCTCGAACCGTCACATTACGTCATTGAATATTCGAATGAAAACAAACTCAAGAAATGGAAGTTAATCAAGGGCAAATGAAAATAAATTTAAAAGTAATACTACAAATAGGTTCTCCTTCCTCACTCAACCAACGGCCGTTGTATCGCACCTAGAATCCATGGAAAATTTAAGATAAAGAACGGAGCAAGATATGAAAGTGTTCCTTATTCGAAGATCTTCTTGCAGTGAGAAAACAAATGGAACATGACAAATCCTTTAGGGTCGATTTGCCATGTAGTTGTGTGTTGTTGGTTGGTGTTTGTGCGTACATACATATGTACATATGTATGTACCTAAGTGCGTGTATGGTATATGCATGTGTGTATATATAAAATATGCAAATGTCCGGTTTACATGGACATGGCCATATCTATGCCTTAAGTTGATTAAGGCAAGATCAAGGCAACAATGTTGATTATTCCATTATGTGTGTGACACATGATCAAGTTTTGTTCATAGAGATAGCAGTGCCGCATCCCAAAACTTTTAAAACTTATTTTTAGACATTTATTTCTTTTGACTTTTATGTACATATCGTTGTACGTTGTACATATCTGAACGAAAAATTGATGGATGGGCGAAACTCTGAATTTATGCAAGTCAGATGCTACATCGTTGAAACAATTATTTAAACTTTTTTCGCTTGGAACTAAAGTAAGAGGTCGAGAGAAATTTTGGTCAGGTACGGCAGAAACGGACAGAGGGTCAGGAAAGAAACAATATGGGGAATTCGATTTTCGTCATCAGTATGGGATTTGAAAAAGATTTCATGATTTATTGATAATGGGTACAACGCCATGTCGTTTACTATGAAATATGAAAATCAGATTAAAGAACTGCAAGGCAAAATGGGACAGGAAATACATTGGAACGGACACAAACTAAAGTTATTTCCATCGCATTCAGCGATTGACGGGTGGTGGAGGGGGGAAGGGAGGGAGATGGAGAGATTAGAAGGGGCGGGTGGAGATCACATTGGATTACTTAACTTTGGCTTGGATTATTCATATGTTATAGTTTAGGTTATTTAATGAACTGACACGATTACGATTAATTGTACATATGCAGAATGCATGTGAGGGTAGGGCAAAGGGCTAAGGGTGGAGGCAGTGATCGAATAGTCTTGATCTGCTTGCTTGGGCAGGGTGTGAAACCTTTTTAAAAATTCTTCTCCATTTTGATGCGGGGGTGACACAAAAGGATTTGGGCGGGTGCGTCTCGGAACGGTGTTTCCTTATGCATATGACATACATACCTTGCTGATGGAATGCGCGACCTCCGTGCGAACTGTGCACACTGGGCGGACCTTGTCCGTAAAGGCCCTCATATGCTTCTTCGGGTCCAAGCATATCCTGTGATCAATCGATTTCGTGTTTTTTTTTTGTTGTTGTCAAAGTTTGGTTCGGTGTGTAGTTGTGCGTGTGTGTGTGTATTGCGGTTGTTTGTATGTGGGCGTGGGTGTGCGTGTGTGAGTGATGTTTTTATTTTTTCAGTTGTTTTTTTTGTTTTTTGTTGTTGGGATGGATCAGAAGTGAAAAGTTGTTAGGAAAGAAGAAGACACAGACACAAGTTTGTGTTCAGCGAGAGTGGTAGAGAGGAAGGGAGCGACACGTGGTTGTAGACAGTTAGTTGTTCATGTTTTGGTGGTAGTTGTGTTGGTGTTGGTGGTGATGGTGCAGTGATTCGTCGGTTGTTTCATGTTTTACCGTTGCAGTTGTGTGTATGTTTTGTTTGTGGTTGTTGTTGGTGTGTTTGGGTTTTTTGGTAGTGGTTTTTTACAAGTAAACATAAAGGAAAAGAACAAAAAGTAAAAGTAAATAAAAAATGTGAATTAATTACAAAATCATGATTAACACAAACGAATTTCAACTAAATCGGATTTCTAGGCGAAAAATGTATTTTAAATTTATATGTACATATGTATGTACACTTATGATTCGAGACGGTTGATAGGAAGGAAGGAGTTGTAGTTGGGCGGAGCTGAGGGGGATAAATACGGATTTTTGATATCGATTGCCATCTACAGACAAATGCTTTTTCTACCTACATATCGACTAACATGTATTGATCTATCGACTCTCGTATTACGATAAAAACAAAAAAAAAAAAGAAGAAATTGAATTCAAACGCATTGAAATTGAAATCTTAAGCAAGTCCAAGGAATAGCGATTATATTGGTCGCTACTTATATGAACACAAGTATATACGTATACGTAATGCTGGAATAGTTTAAATTTCTACAATTTTACAGTTTTATGTACAGAGTTCGCTTCGGCGCGGACGTGTAGGGGAAACAAAGAAGCAGAAAAAGAAATGAAAGCCCAATGGAACAACCCAGGCAGGATACACCTGGTGGAATATGGCTACAGGTACAAGGTACCAGGCTGGCTTTACTTAGACTAGTTTCCACGCACCTGCAGATCTGGACCCATACCCAAATCAGCATTGGCCCAAATGTTGTTGTCCTCGCGCAGCAGAGAATTGGTCAGCTCAATAGAGAGACGCTTCTTGTAGTCCTGCGGCTTATCCTCACTCATGCGGAAGAGCACTGCGGCGGCGTACGTGGCCACGCCCTCGTTGCGGGAGTGCAGCAGATCAGTGAGCGGGCCGGTGGCCCCCTCCTGTTCTATGATCTCGGCACCTTCCTTGTCGGCAGCTAGCTCGCAGAGAACGCCGGCAGCCACGCGCTATGAAGAGGCAAGGGGATATTTTATATTATTGATCAAATCGCGGGGAATTCCTAGCTAACTCACCTGTATGTTCTCGATTTCGTTGAAGAGCAAGCGCACAAAAATCGGAATCACCGACTGCTGGCGTATGAGGGCGCGATTGTGCGATTCCCGAGCCAGGATGTGCAGGGCCCCCACCGTGCCCTCGACTATTTCCTCCATGCGAACGCCGTCGGCGTAGGCAGACGGCTGCTGGGAGCCCGTGGTCGCAATCGATGAGCGTTGCTGCAGGAAGAGAAGGGTCAGTACCAGTACTAGAAGGGTCAAGGACTGTGAGCAGGTAGCAGGCACAGGGCAGGATCTTACCCTCTCTGTGTCTTGGAAGGCGCGCATCAACAGGCGCACCAAGTGATGGATGGCGCCATGCTCTCGCAATGGGGCATGGTTGGCCGGACAGAGGGCCAGGTTACGAATGAGCCCGATAACGGCCTTGATAAGCGGCCACCGTGAAGGTGGATGGAGCAACTTCACAATCACCGACAGCCCGTAGTTGAGACGGACCGCGTTCTGCGCCAGCTCCGAGTCGACGTGGCGCGAAGTGAGGTGACGCAAGGCGCATACAGCCGGCTCGGTGATTTCCTCGCGATCGCCGGCATTGATAATAGTGCGAACAAGGGCGTCCACGCCGCCCACCTGGCAGACGGTGGCCTTGTTGCGCTGATTGTTGCACGTCAGATTCGAGAGGATGCCGGCGGCACAGGTGACCACGTTGACATCGGTGGAGCCGAGAACCTGAACCAGGGACTGCAAAAGGGCCTCTAGTCCCTCCACCTTGGTGGCCGCATCCGAAAGATTGCGCAGAGTCCACAAACAGTTCTGGACGAGACGAGGCGACATGTTGCCCAGGTGCATGGCCAGGGCCTGCATGCCACCGGCGTCCACGATAGCCGGCTTGTTGCTCGAGCACACCGAGAGCACCTTGAGAACGCGTGATGTGGTCCAAAGGAGCTTCTCATAGTCATAGGAGCGCATGATGCGCACCAGCTCGTTGGGTCCGCCTGAAGCAAGAATAATGAGCTTGCTCTCTTGGTTTCCGTAGGCCAGGATCTGCAGACAGTCGGTGACGATGGCCAGAAACTTAACGTTGTTCCTCTGAAGCAATGTGACCATTTTCTGGAGGCCGCCTGCCAGGCGTACGGCC
The DNA here is from genome assembly GCA_035043285.1 of Drosophila subsilvestris. NCBI lineage: Eukaryota > Metazoa > Arthropoda > Insecta > Diptera > Drosophilidae > Drosophila > Drosophila subsilvestris. The sequence goes on from JAWNNB010001875.1 coordinate 61,522, forward strand.
ATTTTGGATCCATCCTGATGGAGCAGCAGGTTATGCAGCGTGGTGATCGCGTAGAAGAGCACGCTCTCGACGGGTGACGATAGCAGCTTGACAAGGGCCGGGATGCCGCCGCTCTTGAAGATGGCCAGGAGACCCTGGCGATGATGCGACAGATTGTGGAGGGTGCCAACGGCAGCCTTGGTGCTCTCCAGATCGTTGCTGTTCGATGGCACGCACCAGGGCAGCCACCATTTGGGGACTGTTCATAATGGCATGGCGCGAGGCCTCCTTCTTGGACAGTTGGTGGACCATCATGGCGGCCTGGGAGACCACCACCTGGTCCTCGTCATTGAGCAGTTTGATCAGCTCGGGTATGGCCCGGGTGGCCAGCTCGGCGTCGTCTTGGTAGTTGATCAGGTTGACCACAGCGTGCTTTAGCATCTGCGAGGGCTCCGACAGACGCTGGACAGCCGTCGGCTGCTGCGGGTCGAACTGTGTCGATGGTATCTCGATTCCCTCCTCCAGGGTCTCCGGGAACATGGCGGCTCGCACTCGTTGCGAACGGGTCTGGCTCAACTGCTGGTTCATGTCGTCCACCTGGTCCTGTGTGAAGTTCTGAGGGAATCCCGTGTCTAGGTCGAACATAAGCGGATCGCCCTCCATCTCCTCATCCTCTTTTCCAGAGAGAGATGGCACCTGGGTGACGGCCCCCGAATGGATACCCGAGTCACCCAGATACGAGTTCTGTTGCCACATCAGTGTCTGCTCCTTGGCCGACACCATGGGTGGCAAGTCCGGCGGATTGTATTGATTATTATGCGACACTGCCACAACACGGAGAGGGATACAACGGATTAGAGATGGAAAGAAAATTAAAATTAGTCATGTATGTACATATGTATACACCCTGGAAAACATTTGTATCAACATAAGTACATACCCTACTGCTCAATATAATCAGGCAAGCTCCGGTTTTCACTTTCACCAAAAAATGTGATTTACTTTTTAAAACGAAAAGTTAGGCGCTCCCGCACACGTGAAATGTATAACTTTTACGTTTTGAAAACGGCAACAAATTCCTCGCCGAAATGAAAAGTAAACGTCTTTTTATACAACTAAGAAAATCTTAATTGCAAAAGGAAAAAAATAGATGACCTAATGAAGCACTGACATGAATTTGACTTCCTTAGCAGGGTAATTGAGCTTGTGCTCTTTTTATAAATAATTTTTATTTAAGCCAACCTTAAAATTGGATCTGCAAAATTGGTCAGGGCAAAAACAAAAAAATGAATTGCTCCGAACAGCTGTGGCAGCCACATTTGGCTATCGATAAGTCTCTGTTAAACATAATTAAGTTGGCATTGAAATATCATCTCAAACTGGAGGCGGCTGCCTTATGGTCTGGGGCTGTTTTTTTGCATGGCGTTGAGCCGATGCAACGTAAAACTGATCCTATGACATTGGGCAACTTTATGCTAAGGTAAACATGTCCTTGAGATGGCCTTTCAACAGGAGAACGATTCTAAACACACCTCAAGGCTGGTCAAGGCTTGGTTTACGAAAAACAAGGTAAATGTTTTGAGTTGGCCAAGTCAATAGCCTGACTAAAACCCAATAAATAACATATGGGGAAACTTGAAACGTCGTGTTGGATCATATACGTTTCGAAACTCCGAAGAATTGTTTGAATTTGTCCAAAAAAGTTGGTATGGGATTTCAGTAGAGACTTGGCGCAAACTTATTGCTGGTATGTCAAAAATAATCGCCAAGGACATCAGATACTAGCGTAAGATTACTAATAATAAGAAAAAAGTGGAAGAATTTTAATACGCCCTGAGTTTTTGGTTTTGTAGAATTGGTGTACTTATTATTTTGACCACCCCTTATCTCGCTTCGTCCGATCCAATTGAATCAGCGGTTCGGCTTTCTCAATGATTCGAATCATACGCCCAAAATGGACCGAACGGATCATGATTCATAATTTTTACTGTCTGATCCGAACAGTTCAGTTTTTTCTCTCTTTTACTCTCCACTTGATTTTCAGGTAGAGAGAACGAGAAAGCAATACACAAATTTGTCGGTTTTTTGCCTTGCTTTCGGGGTGAAAATCTGTAGTTGTGTGTGTGCCTTTCTGTGCCGTGTGTGTACGTCAACGCGTTGACATACTGTACGTACATACTGTACATGTGCACGCATGCAAAGGAAGATTCTTCGTAGTATGTTTTGAATCATGCGACGAATCTTGCTGATATTGATTCGCAGTGCTCTGATCCGGTTTTTAGTGATTCGGGTGATTCGAATCGGACTGAAGGGATGATTCGTCATGATCAAACGCATTGAAGGGGTATGAGTATACTGTGATTTTTTTAATCATGTGGATTCGTGCAGGGCTTTAATATGAATGTATGTATGCACAAAATTACATGTGTATTTCATCACCCCTTTACCTATCCACACTGCTAGTATACGTATCCTAAGAAGCACGAAGAAGAACGACAATGGAGGGCATCATCCACATGAAGCAACGACTGCCCCCACTCTCTAGTTGGGATGCTCCCCAGCACCAGCCACAGCCCCACTCCCACCACACCACATCTCGCTATCTACCGAAACGGAGGGTTGTCAAATGGAAGTGAACATGCTGAAAAACGTCAGCAGAATGTGGACCTAAGCACAAAAAAGTTGAACAAATGTGAAGCATTGCAAATTGAACGCTGAAGGATATGCCAGGACGTTCTTCCACACATAAACAAATACACTTGGAGGATTTTACTGGTGATAAGAAGTTTGTGTGAGAGTTTCCCACTGGAAAGGCAAAGAATTTGATGGCGTTTTGTTTGCGCCGATTACAGCGCAACTAGTTCTGCAACTAGTTACGCGGGAAGCGATCGGCGACCAGTCGAAACAGAAAAACAGAAACGAAGCCGCTCTCCCTTTGTTTTCGAAGTCGACAAATAACCGAAAACCTACTGTACTTGCGCTCTTGGAATACAGAAGACAAAAATTTACACAAACAAAATGCATTTGTTCTCCGCGCGTTTGCTTTCAAAGTTGTTCTTTTCACTTCTGTGCAAGTTCTAGTTCCTGATAGACGCATTTGTGAAAACGTTGTTCAAAATCAAATAAAAAGAATGAAATATACTTTAATTTCATCAAATAAACGTTAATAAAAAGCTACGTAACGATATATTACATATTTTTAATAATATGATATATGATTAGCAACAGCCATTTGCGTACCTAATATACAGTAGACACACATATTATTCGGACACCCTTGTCACTCTAGTTTAAACACCTATAACTTGGCGTACGGTTAAGTTAAACAGAAAAAGTTAATTTTATCAAGCAGGCTCCGGTTTTCACATTCACTTTGCGTTTTACTTTTCAGCAAAAAGTATGACTTTTCATTTCGACGCGCTCTGCAATTAACTTTTATGAATTCGTTTACTCTTTGTACTGTTAAGCGCGAAATTTACTGCTGTTAAACCCACGCGTTCCTGCAAGCTCATACAAAATGACCTCTGTTATGTTTAAAAGAGACTTATCGATAGCCAAATGGGGCTGCCACAGCTGTTCGGAGCAATTCACTTTTTTGTTTTTGCCCTGACCAATTTTGCAGATCCAATTTTGAGGTTGGCTTAAACTATTTATAAAAAGGGCACAAGCTCAATTTCCCAGTTAATAGTATCAAATTCATGTCAATGCATCAATAAGTCATCTATTTTTTTCCTTTTGCAATTAAGATTTGTTTAGTTGTATAAAAAGACGTTTACTTTTCAATTCGGCGAGGAATTTGTTGCCGTTTTAAAAACGTAAAAGTCATGCATTTCACGTGTGCGGGAGCGCCTAACTTTTCGTTTTGAAAAGTAAATCACATTTTTTTGGTGAAAGTGAAAAGTACTCGGCACATCTTTTCCCCAAAGGTATTAGTGCCCTATGCATTAATATTGAGCCACTAAACAAGCAGAGCCATTTTTAAGGATTCTTTCGATAAAATTTTGGATTTCATATCCTTTTTTCCAAATTTCTGCAAACATGCTTCATGGAACTTAAGTCAAGCCACTGGAGCTGAGTTTTAGCTGGTTGCAGTGGGAAATGAGCAAGATTTGATCAAATAAAGATGCATTTTTTCTGGTACAAAGACACACACTTGTCAAAAGTTCTGTGTGCTGCGAGTTCCGGCAATATATCACACCACTAACCATACAGTATATAGATTAGAGCCCTGCATGAACTGGCAACCGAATCGATTCTCAGTGATTCGAATCGCACGCCCAAAACGGACTGAACGAATCATGTTTCGTAATTTTTACTGTGTCAGATCCGAACAGTTCGGTTTTTCATCTCTTTTAATCTCCACTTGATTATCTGGTAGGGAGAACGAGAAAGCAATACACAAATTTGCTGATTTTTTGTGTGTGTGCCTTTCTGTGGCTGTGTGTGTACGCCAACGGTGCGTGCTACGCATAAGCGCGCAGTGGAATATTCGGGAATACACACACATACACAACAATAATCACAAACTCCGTGTGCGCAATATTGTTGTACACACATACTGAATATTTCTTCGTAGTATGTATTGAATCAGTTCAGAGACATGCGAACGAATCTTGCTGATATTGATTCGCAGTGATCGGATTCGATTTTTTAGTGATTCGGGTGATTCGAATCTGACTGAAGGCATGATTCGAAATGATCCAACGCATTGAAGGGTTTTTGGTTTTGTAGAATTGGTGTACTTATTATTTTGACCACCCCTTATCTCGCTTCGTCCGATCCAATTGAATCAGCGGTTCGGCTTTCTCAATGATTCGAATCATACGCCCAAAATGGACCGAACGGATCATGATTCATAATTTTTACTGTCTGATCCGAACAGTTCAGTTTTTTCTCTCTTTTACTCTCCACTTGATTTTCAGGTAGAGAGAACGAGAAAGCAATACACAAATTTGTCGGTTTTTTGCCTTGCTTTCGGGGTGAAAATCTGTAGTTGTGTGTGTGCCTTTCTGTGCCGTGTGTGTACGTCAACGCGTTGACATACTGTACGTACATACTGTACATGTGCACGCATGCAAAGGAAGATTCTTCGTAGTATGTTTTGAATCATGCGACGAATCTTGCTGATATTGATTCGCAGTGCTCTGATCCGGTTTTTTAGTGATTCGGGTGATTCGAATCGGACTGAAGGGATGATTCGTCATGATCAAACGCATTGAAGGGGTATGAGTATACTGTGATTTTTTTAATCATGTGGATTCGTGCAGGGCTTTAATATGAATGTATGTATGCACAAAATTACATGTGTATTTCATCACCCCTTTACCTATCCACACTGCTAGTATACGTATCCTAAGAAGCACGAAGAAGAACGACAATGGAGGGCATCATCCACATGAAGCAACGACTGCCCCCACTCTCTAGTTGGGATGCTCCCCAGCACCAGCCACAGCCCCACTCCCACCACACCACATCTCGCTATCTACCGAAACGGAGGGTTGTCAAATGGAAGTGAACATGCTGAAAAACGTCAGCAGAATGTGGACCTAAGCACAAAAAAGTTGAACAAATGTGAAGCATTGCAAATTGAACGCTGAAGGATATGCCAGGACGTTCTTCCACACATAAACAAATACACTTGGAGGATTTTACTGGTGATAAGAAGTTTGTGTGAGAGTTTCCCACTGGAAAGGCAAAGAATTTGATGGCGTTTTGTTTGCGCCGATTACAGCGCAACTAGTTCTGCAACTAGTTACGCGGGAAGCGATCGGCGACCAGTCGAAACAGAAAAACAGAAACGAAGCCGCTCTCCCTTTGTTTTCGAAGTCGACAAATAACCGAAAACCTACTGTACTTGCGCTCTTGGAATACAGAAGACAAAAATTTACACAAACAAAATGCATTTGTTCTCCGCGCGTTTGCTTTCAAAGTTGTTCTTTTCACTTCTGTGCAAGTTCTAGTTCCTGATAGACGCATTTGTGAAAACGTTGTTCAAAATCAAATAAAAAGAATGAAATATACTTTAATTTCATCAAATAAACGTTAATAAAAAGCTACGTAACGATATATTACATATTTTTAATAATATGATATATGATTAGCAACAGCCATTTGCGTACCTAATATACAGTAGACACACATATTATTCGGACACCCTTGTCACTCTAGTTTAAACACCTATAACTTGGCGTACGGTTAAGTTAAACAGAAAAAGTTAATTTTATCAAGCAGGCTCCGGTTTTCACATTCACTTTGCGTTTTACTTTTCAGCAAAAAGTATGACTTTTCATTTCGACGCGCTCTGCAATTAACTTTTATGAATTCGTTTACTCTTTGTACTGTTAAGCGCGAAATTTACTGCTGTTAAACCCACGCGTTCCTGCAAGCTCATACAAAATGACCTCTGTTATGTTTAAAAGAGACTTATCGATAGCCAAATGGGGCTGCCACAGCTGTTCGGAGCAATTCACTTTTTTGTTTTTGCCCTGACCAATTTTGCAGATCCAATTTTGAGGTTGGCTTAAACTATTTATAAAAAGGGCACAAGCTCAATTTCCCAGTTAATAGTATCAAATTCATGTCAATGCATCAATAAGTCATCTATTTTTTTCCTTTTGCAATTAAGATTTGTTTAGTTGTATAAAAAGACGTTTACTTTTCAATTCGGCGAGGAATTTGTTGCCGTTTTAAAAACGTAAAAGTCATGCATTTCACGTGTGCGGGAGCGCCTAACTTTTCGTTTTGAAAAGTAAATCACATTTTTTTGGTGAAAGTGAAAAGTACTCGGCACATCTTTTCCCCAAAGGTATTAGTGCCCTATGCATTAATATTGAGCCACTAAACAAGCAGAGCCATTTTTAAGGATTCTTTCGATAAAATTTTGGATTTCATATCCTTTTTTCCAAATTTCTGCAAACATGCTTCATGGAACTTAAGTCAAGCCACTGGAGCTGAGTTTTAGCTGGTTGCAGTGGGAAATGAGCAAGATTTGATCAAATAAAGATGCATTTTTTCTGGTACAAAGACACACACTTGTCAAAAGTTCTGTGTGCTGCGAGTTCCGGCAATATATCACACCACTAACCATACAGTATATAGATTAGAGCCCTGCATGAACTGGCAACCGAATCGATTCTCAGTGATTCGAATCGCACGCCCAAAACGGACTGAACGAATCATGTTTCGTAATTTTTACTGTGTCAGATCCGAACAGTTCGGTTTTTCATCTCTTTTAATCTCCACTTGATTATCTGGTAGGGAGAACGAGAAAGCAATACACAAATTTGCTGATTTTTTGTGTGTGTGCCTTTCTGTGGCTGTGTGTGTACGCCAACGGTGCGTGCTACGCATAAGCGCGCAGTGGAATATTCGGGAATACACACACATACACAACAATAATCACAAACTCCGTGTGCGCAATATTGTTGTACACACATACTGAATATTTCTTCGTAGTATGTATTGAATCAGTTCAGAGACATGCGAACGAATCTTGCTGATATTGATTCGCAGTGATCGGATTCGATTTTTTAGTGATTCGGGTGATTCGAATCTGACTGAAGGCATGATTCGAAATGATCCAACGCATTGAAGGGGCATGAGTATACTGTGATTTTATTAATCATGTGGATTCGTGCAGGGCTCTAGTATAGATGTGCCAGTTCATACAACGAAAGTGTCGCAGCAGAATTTGCCGTCCCAGGTCCTAAGGTCTTCGGCTCTGGACCCGAGACGTTCGGCTCGAGAGCTGGGCCATTCGGCATGTACATATGTGTGTTTCCAAGTTACGTAAATGTGTGTGTTCTCACATACTGCGCACGTGCTAGTTCTAAAATTGTTTTTTTCCGAGTTTTTCTTATTTTGAGGGTTCCCTGCAGTACTAGAAGTGAGCGATGACAAATGTCAACTACAAATGTCATTCAAGCGTTTTTCTGAGAATAATTTCAAGCGTAAATGTTCAGAGATTGGAAACGAATTTCAAACAGCGAAGGGTAAATATGTGACTTTGTATGTAAATTTGTAATATAGAACGAATACTGCAATATATAAATCCAAAAAAATAAACTTTCAGAAACTCTACAACAGGAGATTGCTGTTTTATGTGTGGCAAGACTAATCAAAATGAATAGAACAATTTTTTCGGACCTTTTTTCTCTTTTTCATCGTTCTATTTAATTAATTTATAGGTATCATTAAGTTTTTATTATATATGTACATATACATATATGAAATAAATACTATGATATTACACCCACATTTTATAAAAAGAATTTTCATTTTTATTCATTGAGCAACAAGCTACTGGCAATCGAAGGGTAATCGATCGGGAACTAGCTGCTGACGATCTACTGGTAACTAGGTCGAAACTAGCTACTGGTAATTGAAGGGTAATCGATCGGGAACCAGGGGTAGTTACGCCCTAGGACATGCATGTGTTAAATTCTCCGCTGAAATACATTGTCGGGGAAACGAAGCGGAACTAGGGACATGAGAATGGTAGCTAGTTCGGCACCGGTACCGAACTAGTGGCCTGATACTAGAGGGCATGTACATATATACATATGTATGTACATACGTATACGGACACGAACACTCCCACGATTCATCAGTCCACAGGCCACGCCCACACCCAGGTATCTGCCTTCCTGCATTTGCATTCACACATTTTCGTTTCATTTCATTTCCCAGATCGATTAAACGCTTTTTGTGCCTCATCCCTAAAGTGGAGGCACAGCACTCCAAAAGCAAAGCAAAGCAAGGGAGCAAAGCCGCTGCGGCCGTAGCATAATTTATGCGAAGACTTTAAGTAAAAATTCTCCTTTCTATTTTTCGATTACTAATTAAATTCTTAGCAAAAAAGAAAAAAGCGCACACACACGCACGTACAAAAAGGAAGTGCGGGATGCGATAGAAGTGGGCATTCACGTCGAAAATGAGTTTGAGAGAAGGACGAGAACGGGTCGCCACGTGCAATTGCATACGTTTATGAGTGGGTGTGTGAGAATCAAGTTTCAAAGAGTACGACAATGGCGCACACTCTCTGTCCCCACCCACAGCAACCGAGTGCAAATGAAGTGGTAACAAAAACACAGCGCATGAGTGAGAGCGAGATAGATATATAGATAGAGAGGGGGAAAAATACACATGCAATTGCAATCCTATCCTCCGTAACATTTTAAGCTGCAGCAGTATACAATTTTAAATTGCTAAATCAAAGACAACGTTTCCCACAGGAAAGTTTCTCAGCCATCAGCAGTGGGTGGATTTTATTTGGAAGCGTATAAAACGACAAAACGAACGAACAAGAATTAAAAGATATCCAAATGAACGTACATTGTGCATCTCAAACTGAGGGTATACTGCTGACAAAAGGTAACCTAGGTCGATACATAATTCGAATTACCCTTCCCGGATTTTAAAACCTAAAGAGATTTCTAATATAATTAAAGCGAGTAATGTACTTACTTGTGCGATTCTGGGCTGGCATGTAACTCATCTTGGCGATTAAAGCGCTTTACAGCACACCTGCAATACACAAAATATGAGTAATTGAACATATAACATTTCCTTATACTTATATATGCAAGTGTGGAGAAGATATGAAAAAACAAATACTTAGGATTAAGCTCCCATTTCGGTAAAGTCAATCGACAGGAGTTAAACCCGGCTGGAATAATTTATTAGCAATTTTCTTGCACATATTTCTTGTTTTGTTTATTTCACATTTCCACTTTGAGAATCCGAAGAGCAAGCATAAAATGAAATATGCTGCTTCTTTGCATATGCAGTATGCATACAGAAAGCCATCCGCCAAAGCCACACAAACAAACGCTTAGAAATATGGGTGACTCTGCGTCTGTGATCTACCTGCCGAGGACTTCTAGTCGAGCATTTTGTACGAACCTTGGGTTATTTAATTATTTTTTTAATCTGTTTGTCACTATTTTTACACCTCTACACTACAAAAATTGTATTTTTTTTCTTTGGAAACTACATCCAACTTTATTTGTCTTGATAGTCTTTGGTAAAGGGTCAGCAGAAAATGCGTCCGACTTTATGAGAATACATACAAATTCTGGTTGTGTGTATCCCACCTTCATTGCACATGTGAACATGTAGTTGTAATGTATGAGTGTCAGCTTACCACACCACCACCACTGGTTAATGTTTGCCCTTGCCAACTAGCTTTCTTAAATATTTTGTATGCTGCAGTACGGCAATCATCTCGAATTAATTTTAATCTTCAATAAATGTACAAACTCGAATTACTCACCGTGTCAATATAGTTTAATTCTGCTGCTTTAAAGCAGATTTTCTTTCTTTAGACGCACTTCAAACAAAAAATTACAGCAAAACCTCGACTAGCAGTGTGACCGCGGATTTATCGATCAAATATACCGTCTGGCCCTCAGAAATATACCGAATATACTTTGTCATTTTCATAATATACCGAAGAATATGGGCCCATCCCAAGCAGTGATTCCAAAATCCCGATTTTAATATTCGGATAAGGAAATCCTAATTACTGAAAACCTCATCACTGATCATATAATTGTCTGCGATAAATTGATTAATTTCAAAAAAGATTTGTTTGTTTTTAAGTACTCACATCTTTTGAATTATTCATAAAATTAGGTTTAATCAAATAAAGAAATGTTCTTTTGACTGCAAAATTAATTTTTTACATGGTAAATAAACATTTGCTACAAATTTATTACATTTTCATGTAAAATTCGACTGTGACGGTCTAGCGAGAAATAAATCGCATACGCGTCTTAAAAAATACTGGAAAACAAGAAAATACTCATCAGCGCTGAAGGGCGGGGGTGCTTTAAGGGATGCGAGTAAAGCAGTCGATACGTTTTAGCCTAGCCTAATACTGAGATCCAAAAAAAACACCTTGCGAACAGAATCAGAACCCAATGAAATATTTGAATAATGAAGACAAATATAATCTATTAATTAGCGTTATATGAAGGACAATTATATGGATACTATAATTTATTATTTTTCATGAATATTAAACAAATATTGTTTTCAAAACATTTTGTCTTCACGTTGGTGGAGGAGGCGTCACCATTTTCTGCTGCTGATAGTCAGACACATTACCTTTCCAATAAAGTATTGCGGAGCCCAGGATATGCCTGGCCAAGAGCGACCCCAGCCAAAGAAGTGCATTTCATTAACTATTAACAAAACCAAGCCTCTGTCTGAGCAGTGTGACCGTATGGAATGCAGTGCACACCTCTGGCCACATTACTGGCCGCTAGCAAAATATATGACATTTGTTTGGCAGTAAACAGTTTTTTTATTCCCAATAAACGGTTGTAATTAACTTTGTCATTCTGAAAATCCAATAAATTCAGCTATAAATTAATCCTGTTTGGAAAATATTAAGCATTAAAATGCAAAATGAATCGTTATTCTGCGGTATTTTTTCAAATTTTTGACTTTAAGAACAAATAAATGTCACCAATAAAAAATAGACACAAATTTCCTGAGAAAAAATCGTCTTGAGTTATTAAGGAAATTCCTGGAAAAATATTGATTTCAATATTTCTGCATGTTGGCATTTGTACGAAATGAAAAAGGTATTCGGGTATTCCAAAAAGATATGCCGCCGTTTCAAATTTTAGTTCGACTGATCGGACCTAATCTACTGCATCTGACCAGCGCCTACCTTATCCTTATTTAACATAGGAGACACTAGCTACTTTTTAAGTTGAAGAAATATCTTTACACACATATTTATGTACATATGTATGCACGTCTGAGTTGAGTACTAACTCTGTAATTTAAGTTTTGGCCTTTATCTCTTTGCAATACTCACCCACAAAAGCGTGTGTATGTGGGTATTAAGCGACTGCAGTTTTTCTCTTACAAATAATGTTCACATTGTCCACATGAGGAACATAATAATTTTCACCTACTTACCGCGTCTGGAAAAGGTAATTCTGCTTGAAAGCAGGTTTCTGTTAATGAAACACACTACACTTCAATATCTAAGTTAAACAACGCAAATGTGAAAACCAGTGTGAAGACCAGTGTATGTATACATGTATGTATGTATGGATGCATGTATACAGAGAACGCAGTGTGACCGAGGACTTATCCATAGAATATACCGACTCACCCTCAGAAATATACCTTCTCATTTTCAAAATATACCGAGAAAAAAAACGAGCTTAGCCCACTAAACCACCCTCCATTAAACAGGTGAGCGCCTTGATTAAAGCCTAGTACCAATAACCATACAGTATACTCTATGGTTAGTGCTAGTACTCAGATCCAAAAACTGTTTGGTAGCGAACTCATGTCATATAATTCGCTAGCGGCCATGTGGTGTGACCAGAGGTGTGCACTGCATTCCGTACGGTTACACTGCTCAGACAGATGCTTGGTTTTGTTAAAAGTTAATGAAATGCACTTCTTCGGCTGGGATCGCTCTTCCCCAGGCATATCCTGGGCTCCCCAATATTTTATTGGCAAGGTAGTTTGTCTGACTATCAGCAGCAGCAGATAGCGACACCGCCCGTGCCGACCACCGTGAGGACAACATGTTTGAAAACCATATTTGATTTATATTTATGAAAATTAATAAAAATAATATATTATAATATCCATATAATTGTCCTTCATATAACGCTGCATTAATTAGATTATATTTGTCTTCATTATTTCAATATTTCATTTGGTTTTTTGGTCTCATATTGCAATGGTTGCCTCGAGTTTGCTAGCAACTTATATGCAATTTATATAACTTTACGGGGGGGTAGAAAGATACCAGCAATACCAGCAAATACATTCGGATACTTTTCTAGTATATACCGACCCTGTTTTTTCTTGAACTGAGTATTGCCTTCCGTAGGGAGCCTAGAAAACAGTTTTCGACCAAACAAATTTCTTATCGGTTTCATACGAATATCAACCCTGATTCTGTTCGCGAGGTGTTTTTTCGGAACTGAGTACTAGGCTTATAACTTTACAGGGGGTAGAAAGATACCAGCAATTCCAGCAAATACTATCGGATACTTTTCTAGTATATACCGACCCTTTTTTTCTTGAACTGAGTACTGCCTTCCGTACAGAGCCTAGAAAACAGTTTTCGACCAGAGCGCGTCGAAATGAAAAGTCATACTTTTTGCTGAAAAGTAAAACGCAAAGTGAATGTGAAATGTCAAAAGCACATAGTGCTTATACCTTAAAAATGAAATATAATAATAAATTGATTAAATTGATTACCATTATTAATCCGATGCTCCGTAAATATACCGGAACTCAATTTCGAGGTACATGTATAATAAATATACCCGTCACCCTGGCGACGACTACAGAACTAGTGATGGGAGCGGTAGTCCGTGCTGCTGGGACTGCCAACCTTTTTTAATTGTAGTGTAGCGCGTGTTTTCATGTTTAAAAAATCGTGTGTTTTGTAATTAATTGTTAAGATTAATAATTATAATTATTAAGTACTTGTAATGGTTCTTCAGTTATATATTTTGATTAACAAGTATCGGGCATGGCATGGTTGGCTCTTTAGAAATTGTCCCCGATGCTGGCACCGCGTCACATTGCTTGAGCGGATCTTTAACAAACCTAGCAGTTTTGTGGCGCTCTTTGCCGTCATATAATCCATACACATGTGCTAATCCAAAGTATGCACCAACAGTAACGACTCCAATCACCGGAACCATGATAGCAAAGCCTCCCAGACATGCAAAGAACATCATAGAGACAATGGTGAGAAGAGTGCCTGGAACAATCGGGGAAGTCTGGTAAAAAAATCATCTTCAGCCCGAGCCCAAACTTCTTACCTTCTAGCACCAAAAGGCCCGTGAAAGTCATTACCATGGTCGCGATTCCGAAACCGAAAATGATAAAAAATGGTAGAAGGAATACCAAGCTAGCTGCCAGCAAACAGATGGCAATGTGAGGATTGTGAGCGCACCATACCGCCGCGCTTTCGAAAAGCTCGCTTCCACTTAGCTCCGACATAACAAAATGCCGAGCCCATAGCCCTGAAAGTACAAAAATAAGGGGAAATCAGAGTCCACACATTGGGCTGGAAAAAGTCAGCTACGACTTACACGACTTTTGCAGGGTGTGGAGTAGGTGTTCATGGAACTGATCCGGACTGGGGACCTGCAGTTTGGGCTGGTCATTGTTTGGCGGGTCGCAGGTGTTCGTCTCTGGTTTTCGTGAATTCGCACCTCTGGCTTCCTTTTTTGCCTTATTCGAATGAGCCTTTAAAAACATAAGTAAGTGCATATGTATGAGTGTGCTTGGAAATAAAGTCATTAAGCGGAGCGGAGGCTGAAATGAAGCCATCAAATGTGAACTTTGGCTCCGGCTGCCCATCTCATACCATCTTGTTTGGCTCCATCTTCAGTCGCACGACCTGGATGATATTTTACTGTATCGACCCAGGCTAGGCTAGACTTATAAATAAATAAAAGATGTTATCCCGAATGTACAACGTCGATAATATTTGAAACTGAACTGTATTTTAGATGTTCTATTGTATTCCAAAAAATAAAGCGCAGAACGTAAACATTGAGGGGCAGGGCTGCCAACTGATTTGCAAACGGACTTCCTTAGTGTTGCCACACTACACTGATGCACTGCGGCTTGTATTTAAAATTCTTTGTTTTTAGTTTAGTGAAGCAAAAAGCGCAGTCCATTGAATGTAGGACGCTCCGTGATGCGCTCCGCCATCAGTTTTTCACCATGGATCGTCATTCTGCAGCGTATTTTTGGGGCATGCAGAAAATTGAGTTCTAGAGCGCATTTTCGACCCTGCACTGGCAGCCAGCCGTACATCTGTGATTCCAGCAGCGGAGTCCCCAAACCCAGCTGCCTCTGCCGCTCCAGCTTTCTCTCCGGTTGGGTGTAGCGCAGGAAGCGCAGGGGTTTTGCCGGCTTCCGCTGCTCGTACTCGGCGTAGAATTTTCGAGTCAGCATATACTCTAGGGATGAGGAGCAGGTGGAACAAATGAGGAGATCAAAACGTCTGTCAAGGCACCTTTGCTAACCGGCACGAAGGCATCATAGAGGCGTATATTCCTGTTGGACTTTCTAATCAGCTCCTGTTCAAAGTCGTACGGCAATGGACGCGGATCGCCCTCATGGTGGTCCTCTTTCTTTCTACCCTCGCCATCCTCCACGCCATTGCCGTTCTCCAATGCATCGCCGCTGGACGTCATCCTGATTGTCTCTCAATTCTCTCACCAAAATTGTACTTGAAGTCGAACCGTCACCGTCTGCACCCCGTCGCGTGCTTCCTCCGTTTGACTTGCTCCGGCGGTCTTACTTTACTCAATGCAAAAACACGTCTATCAGTTCTCTCGGCCGTCTGTCTTTCTATTCATTTTGCTTTCATTTACAAAAATTGCTCTCATTTAATTTCCGCCATTGTAGCTGTTGTTGCCGGTTGTCGGGTGTATGGCAGCAATGTTTCCAATCCTACACACGCATCCTCACGTCCTCCTCAATACAATCTCCGCCATGCCATCCCCATCCACGACACACAACGCACACAGAAAAGGAGTCGTGCCGAGCATAGAGCCTCAAGCAGTTGTTGCAGGAAGGATGGGTGGGGGTGCGACTGTGACCCACAATCACAGTTCCGTCGACGTCAGACGCCATTACTGAGGGCCCGGGCCTGCCAGCAATAGCATACTAGTTTTGTTATACTTTTTCACTCCCAGCATTACATTTTCATTCCCCATACCCATTCCCTTCAACAACTTTCATTTTACTTCGTTTCCAGTTCATTTCATGTCTTGGGTGTAATTTGGTACAAGCCAAACCGAACCCAAATCCTTGAAGTAAACACAAATTTCCGAAAATAAACCCATTGAAATGATTGCCATTGCGTGTTTAAACAATCGCAGGCGCAGCCTGAGCCGGAAACAGTGCAACATTTGCCCCATGGCTCTGTTGCGCAACCTTTTCTTTTCTTTCTATCTTTTCTAGGAGGGCCGGGGCCTCTTGAATGTCGCCAATATAAGATAATCGAATCTAATTGAATAATACAGGTATAAATCAATTTAATTACAATACAGCCAACAACAGTCAATACAAACAGTCAACACGAATATACGTTTCCCAAATATGTATGTACATACGTATGTACATATGTCATTTACTTGTATAAATTTATGGAAGGTAAGTAAGTATTTACAAACCATGTTTTTGGTGCTTAACAGAAACAGAAACAAACATGAAAATGTTAAGTATTCATTACAATAAATGAATTGCCAAAACAGTAAAGAGGAAAGAGCATTTATCCACCCTCATCAGCTTCATGCTCAAGGACAATTTCACTATTCTCTTTTATTGCCCAATAGGTTCAGAACAGATAAAATATACAAAACTTATACTTCACCTAAAAGTTCTCAAATAAAAACTACGAGCAGCACGCAAAGTAAGTATGTACATACATATGTACATATGTACTTCAGCGATCGACAAGGCCCTATCTTACATATTTATGTACATATGTACATAGGAGAGTTGAGAGTGCGCTGTTGCTGCGCTGCCGCTCGCGTACACGTTTATAACAGTGGTAGGCACCAATACAATGTTCCGTTTTGTCTGCTGTCTACTTACACAAAAGCACTGCAAAGTGCTCCCTGATTTACAGACATAGTATAAGTACTACTCCATTATAACTATTGAAATAACTAGTACTGCAATCCCATTCCATTCTAATTAAAAGTCAACATACCAAAAGTTGCTATTCATAGTAGAAACGAACCACTTCTACGTAAAAGTGCACCAACATATGTATACATTTGTACCTAAATATCAGAAATTATTAAAAATGGTAAATAACCAAGCTAAGTCGCAAATAAATTGGTTGCAGCTTCAGCAATTTCCATATGTACACATTCCAAATGCAACATTTACCAATGTTTTACCAAAGATCCTTAGAACTTGGAGCTCAAAGCATTCGCATGCTTCTCTCGAACAATTTAGTCGGAGTTTAGTTGGAGTTTGAACCCTTCAAAAAAGATACCTATGATTAGGGACCTATTAATTAACCTAATAATGAAAACTAAACAAGAATTGAGGAATTTGTCCATGCAGACAGCATATCTAATAGATATGTGTTAAGTTGATAACATAACTATTCAATTCAGATGTGAATGGCCCCTAACTACATAATATGTGAAAAAATATCTACAGATCAGTCAAGTTTAGATGGCGGCTCCTTACTACGTCACGGGGTAGAACTCTCGGTACGCAAACTGCTCGATGAACTCGGGTCGCTGACAAGTGAAAAGCTCACTGTGGGGACTCTCATTGTGGGAGTGCTTTTCTAGCGCCGTGCGGGTCTTCTCCTGCAGCAACCCCTCGTCGAACTTCACCCGTTGCACAGTGGTCTTACGCAGAATGGTCTGCACAAACTGTGACCACACCGATCCGTCCTCAGACTCCTCTTCAGACTCCTCAGATTCCTTGTGCTGTTTCAGCTCTGGCTGCAGAGCCTTTGCCCTGCCCTCAACGTCTGCAATAGTCACTGACGAAGCCTCCATTGGAACAACAGATGGCTGAGCTGTTGCTGGCGCGAGAGCTACGGCCTTCTCCCTGCTCGGCGTCAATTTCAGCATGAGGGTCTGTAGGCGGTCCACCGTCTCGGACATCCGCTTCCGGAAAGCCACGAGGCGGCGCGTGTACTTGAATAGCTCCTGCTGCTCAGGTGGCTTTAGTTGGACGACCTTCAGGGTGCCCAGCTCGACAGGATCGAGTAGCAGGGTGAAGTGGGACGTCGCCTCTTTGCTGCCCATGAGGTAGATGCGATGGACAAACGCCTGCATGGCAGTGGTGTTCATCATGGCTATCTCGTAGCCGATGCAGGCCTTGAGTACAGTTTGGTCGATATCGTCCACTTGCGTAGTTGAGTTCGTATGCCCTCGCGTGGATTCCAAGTAGTCCAAGGCGGACAAGGCGGCAATGTTCAACTGAGTGTGCTGAGGAGGATCCTGTTGTCGATCAAGACTGTCCAGGACCTCGGCCAAATGGCTGCGCATTAGCTCGCCATCGGTTTGAAAGCTAAGCAGTTGCAGGTGCTGAATGAGCACGATGTTGGCCGCGTACTGCTGCTCCAGATCGTACAGCTCCCACAGGGAGCGCATGCGCTCTTCGTACTCTTTCTGAGCACCCGCTCCGAGGAAGTTGCTGATGTTGCCGTCGTACAGCTGCAGGCCCCGGATGAAGGCCACATCCATCGTGAAATTTCTCATGAAGGCCAGCACATAGTTGAGGGCGTCCGTGGCGCTAGCAAAGTTATCTCGCCGGCTAGAAAAGAACTCGTCTAGGTCGCTGACGGTCAGCTGGTTTCGCAACACCTTTTGGTTGTTCTCCAACAGGCTTTGGTTAAGTTCGCGCTCCTCTTGTATGCGCTCGAAGTTGCTCACCAGCACATCCCCCACCGGTTGTGCAAATTCATCGAAAACTTCTATGTCTACGGCCATTGTGGTGGAGTATTTGCCCTTTTCCTGGTCCCTGGGGATCGGCTCCTTATCATAGTTGGGAAAGTCCTCAGACTCCGACTGGCACTGAGGCACCCAGTGCTCTTGTTCGGCCATCTGGTGTTCGCGACTGCGCTTGAAGATCGCAGTGGCGCTGAACCGCTGCAGGTCTAGGGAGCCGAATAAATCCTCATTGTGGTCGTGACAGCAGTGCAGTGCCGACATGTCCATGGGGTGCGCCTCTGTGTTGAAAATGTATGCTCCCGACTGTACCACGCACACGTTCTCCCCCGTTTCCAGCAGCTCACCCTGCGCCCCGTCGCTGTGCAGAAAGTTGTCGGCGTCAAAGAGTAAATACAGGTACTTGCTCGTCTCAGCCAGAAAGAACGACTCCATCCGATTCTCCTTCTCATGCGTCAGCACATTGCGAATCTGGAAAAGTAACGAAAATAATCCATCAATAATTAGGAACAATCAGCAACGAGTTGCCGGTGCTTACCGTGGCATACCCACACTTGGTCTTGGCACTGAACTCGAGCGACTCCAGAACCCGCTCGCCAAGCTCGAGCAGGTACTCGTTCTTGGTGGATCGGTACAGATACATTGCCGACTCGATTAGCTCCGGTCGGAGGGGGTAGACCTCGCGATCAGGGGACGCCTCGCCGGCGGCAATGTTGTAGAACTCGGGTAAAAATCCGTACTTCTTCCACACGCTAATGTAGCGCACGATGGTGCGCATAGCCGGCTCCGTGTCGCCGATGATGCTGAGGATGCCAGGCCAGAAGGCCTCCAGCGACTGGAAGACTGGCAGTGTGACGTGGCCCTTGTTCATTCCCACCCACACATACCAGTCCTCCTTACGCATGTACTTGTCAATGGCCGCACGCGCCTCGTGAAATAGCTCGAGAAGTTCCGGCCGGTTAAGCAGTATGGCGGCCTTTACCAAATACTCGAATAGGGAGTCGACGCCTGCGCCAATTCCAGAGTCGAGGGCTGTCCAGCGGCCGCTCTGCACATCAATGTGATTGCCGAAGAGGCCGATGGGTGATCGGTGCTCCCAGAGGGCGTACACGGCCTGCAGAGCCACCTCCTCATAGATTTTGTTGCCGGTTAGGCGGCTCAGCGTTCCGAACTCGACGAGAAAGGTACCCACACCAGCCGTGCAAGTCACCGGAGTCTCGCCCTTGGGAACACCGTAGCGGAGATTTACCGTGCCGTAGGGCATGCCCGTATTGGTGTCAAAGGCCGGCAGCAGGCGTCGGGCCACGTCCTCGGCCATGCGTAGGAGCGGACCCTGGCACGGCCAACCCGGTTCCAGCGCAACGCCGGCGCGGCGCGACAGCAGATGGGCGGACAAAAGGCCACCCACGATACGGATGTTAGTCTCGAAGACGGACACGTTGATGTCCCGGTCGAAGTTCATCTTTTTTGTGAGCAGAGTAAAGACGCGCTGAAACTCAGTAAAATTGCCCATAGTGGCCAGTGTGTCCAGGGCATCGATAAGCGTAAGCGAATAGCTGCCCCAGGTGTCGTGGCCGTCGCAGGTAAGTGGGCGTAGCTCATCATAGTTGGAGGCGTGCGTCAGATAGCCGTCGTAAGCGTGCTGGAACATCCGCCGAACATCCTCTCTGGGGCAATGACATGAGGGTATGAGGGCATAGTGTTGAACGGTTTTTTCCCGAAGTAACTATTCAATTACTCACCGCAGCTCCAACATGCGCGACCGTGTGTAGTGCTTCTGTGAGATTCCCTGCGCAACCAGACCGAGTAACACACACAGATGGCACATCACGTACAGGTTATTGGAGACTTTTTGCATATTTCACCAGGCTGATGCATTAATCGGTCAGTCAATGAATTGTTGCGCTAAGCCAATTATGAGCATTTTCAATTTTCTATAGCCCAAGCTATGAGGCAGCCGTGTGATGTGGATGCGGCTGTGTCTGCGTTGTGGCAAAACAAAAACAATGCAAATTTTCTTTGTCATACTCGCGCAGATACTCTTTCGATTCTATATGCACCCATTCATGACGAATTTACAAATGCACAACCGCTGTAGCCATTTTTCGCTCTAAATTGTATCAAAATATGACCACAGCTTAAAAGAAAATACGCTTATGTATCCAGGCAATATATATTTGTATATTTCAGCAGAGGGATGACGAACTTTACCAATAAAGAGATATGGTTGCAACAAGGGTATTCACAGCTGTTGATCCTCTAAAACTATCGGCAAGGCAACCCCGACAAGAGTGTAAAATTGTAAGAAAACAGGCATCACCAAACAGATGCGAAAGACGCATATTTATTTAAATCAGCTTTCTTAATAATATAAGGAAAAAAGTCAACGTTTACAGTGTAGATTATTTAAAGTTCTTAATCGATATATTTGTGACTACTGCGCGGCACGCGCGCCTTTGTTTGCGACAAGTTGGCAGCACGAATTTATATTTCTCTGCTGGCCATTCAAAAGTGTGTGTTTTTTACGAATTGTGTTGTGAATTCAAAATAAAGCGACACTAAAGTAAACAAAAAACTGCAAAAACTATATAAAGTAGTAAGTAAACCAATATAGCTCTTATAAATTTAATAAAACCTTGTTAGACTGCTCAATACGCTTCGATTTAAACAATTGTTTGTCCTGCAAACAACTGGACGACGACTTTCTGCCTGTGTGCCGAGAAAACTTATTAATACATGTGTTGTTCCTAAACATATCCAGCGAGTGATAATAAAATCCAGATCCATACACAGGAATTGATCTTTGAATGCTTTCAACCCATTTATTTGTCAATAGGCTGTGCACTGTGCAAAATGCAATTGTGTGGAAAGTGTTGTCCGTTGGGCCAAAAGTAACAACATAGTCGCCCACTCCATGTGGGCTCGTGTGTAAAATGCCCCAAATGCTATGAAAGTGTTCGCAATTTCGTTCACAATGATCTTGTTTATATATTGTCCTCTAGTGTGTAGAAAATGTGGCAAAAGCTATAAAATTATAAACAATTGGAGTAAAATATTAAATTTTTGTCGCAGGGCTGTCGCTCCTTCCAACGTAGAGCAGAGAGCTCGTAGTCGATTCGGGAGTGCGGCAACACTGAAACTTATCGAAAATCTTACCCGACGGTCGATAAGATATTTGCTTTTTTTCTTCTGCCTGTCGTACAAAAAAAGGGAAATAAAATATATGTAATAAGTATTAAAATCAATTGTTTGAGTGCGCGTGTATCGACCATTTTTAGTGCTATTCAAACTTGTACGAGAGAGAGCTACAGTTCGGGCGAATTAAAAACAAAATGGAAATATGCATAATATGAAAAATCGTCAGCAATAACAAAAACAGAAATAACAACAACCACAACAGTAATAACAGCCGCAGAAACAAGAGCAATAGCAACGTGTGTGTTGTAATTGTTAGCCAGCAGCAGCACGTACGAGGGGTAGTGTGCATATGAATTAGAATTGTGGGACGACAGCAACGACGACATTGAAGTTCGCTCCTCTCTTACTGCGCTGTACATACACAGTTTGGAATGCAGCAGCAGCAGCAGGAGAAACAGCACGAGACCGAAAAATCCGCAGACAGATGCGGATGGGATGCGAATCAGGATCAATAATCAAATATCAACCTGAAATCGAGACGATAAAATAGCTTAACCCCAGCTATATACAAAGAGCTAGAATCGGCACAGGAATCGGGAACGAAGGGAATCACGCGCCACCCCAGTACGGAAAACAGCAGAAAAATGTTAGCAAAATTCTTAGTTACATACATATCTACAGTTATTGTTGTTGGCGCGTTTGCCAACGTGTGTGCGTCCGTGTGTGTTTGTGCTAGTGCCCATTTGCTGCGTCGTTTGTGCGATTGGACACTAGGTACATGTATATGTGTAGGGCAGACAGACGGACAGACAAACAGGCAGAAAGCCAGCCCAGCAATCCGTTTGGTTTGGGTTTGGTATGCGGCGATGTCAAATAGTCTCGTCTCCTCAATTAATTTATCTTGCCTCAATTGCTGAGAGCCCCGATCCGATTGGTTTCCATGCTAATTCATTCCCTGCCATTCCGGTCGTCCGTCCCTAAAAGTTACTGGGGATCCAAGGTTACTCGTTGCCGTTCCCATGCCTGTGTCCGTTTCATTGCTATTGTATAACCCAAGTTGGATCGGCTGAAATATTTGTTTATCTTTGGCCATTCTAGTAGAAAAGCCAAGTACAGTAACAGCTGGCAGCAGTTAAGAGCCCCAATGCGTGCATGAGTGAATCCAGTGGAGGCATAACCAAGGGGGAAAGCTCATTTCGAATCCGATAACTCAACAGACCACTAACACAGTAAGCTGTTAACGTTAACTGTTATCTAGGAATGTGCATACACAGATCTAGATTCGGCATAGCCATTCATGTTAGAATTGGAATGGCAAGGAGAATACGTACTGCCTGTTCGGGAACTGTCCACCAACAGCTAACGGTTAATGGTTAACATAATGTTAATGGGCTCAGGGTCTTGTCCCTGAAGGCTCTCCACTGTACGGCCAGGCACTACTCACACATACACACACAGGCGCGCAATCGAAGCTGAGGAAATGTTTACTTAAGAATAATACTTCTTGCAGAGCGCAGAGAAGACCCAAAGCAGGAACGGAAAGGAGACAGTAAGGAGTGATTGGGAAGAAGGAGCAGGAGTAAGGATAAGGGTAGTGTGGGCGTCACCATGGTGAGTACCAATTTGGTGGTGCCGGTGGTGCTGTGGGGACCCACGGCGCCCACGCACTGCATCTCCAGTGTGTTCCTTTCGGACGACCAGTGCACCCTGGTCACCGGCTGCTACGACGGACAGATCTCGCCTCTGGCAGGTAGAACCCAGCACACTGAAGATGTCGCCGCGCTGCCTGCTGGTGGGCCACTCGGCTCCAGTGCTGTGCCTGGTGCGAGCCTCGCTGCTACCCGAAAACAACTTTCTGGTGAGCTCCTCGGAGAACGGCGAGATGTGCACCTGGGACCTCATCGACGGCAAGTGCATGGAGGCAGTCAAGCTGCCGCAGGTGCACACACAGATTCAGAGCTATCACACGGCCAACAGCGAGGACATTCGTCTGTTCTGCATCGGCTATTACGCCGAGATCATGGTGATGGACCCGTTCAGCCTGGAGGTAATCTATGTGCTCAGCTCAAAGGTGAAGCCGGACTGGATATCAGCCATCCATGTGCTCCGTCCTATGCGGCGCAAGGACGATGTGGTCCTTGCCATCACCACCACAGGCACAGTCAAGGTGTGGACTCTGACGGGGAACGAGAACAAGCACGCGGAGCCCATCTACGAGAACGAGTCGAAGGAGATCCGCTGTCTCAACGCTATAACCATGAACTGCTGTGCCCAAAACCAGCGCACCGTGCTCTTGGTGTGCACGAAGTATTGGCAGATCTACGACGCCGGTGACTTCACTGTCCTCTGCTCGGTGATCGCGCCGGCCCGCGAGCGCTGGCAGGGCGGCGACTTCATCACATCGGACCGCGTCATGCTCTGGACGGACGAGGGCAAGGGCTACCTATACAGGCTGCCCGCCAACTGCATCCCCGACAACAAGGAGTTCCACTCAAAGAGCGTCGTCCGGGACGCCCCCTACTTGTACTACGTGCTCCAGCATGCCGGCGACAAGGTGCTCTCCTGTCCACCAGCCATGAAACTGCTCCTGTCTGGAAACAACGGCAACGGAAATGGCAACGGCAATGGTGGACAGCACAATCTACTGCGTGGCGACTCTGAGGGGTACATCTCGGTATGGAATGTGCCGGAGGTACCGCTGGACAACATTAGTATACTGCAGGCCAAGCAGATGCCGCCGCGCGTCCTTAAGCCACACGTGTGCACTTCCCTGGTGGAGGCCTGGTCCATTATGGATCCTCCACCCGTGGGAATACTGGATCAGCTGTCGAGGATCACAGAGTCTCCGGTGAAGCTCACATCGAGCATATACTTGCCGCAGCAGAGTCGCCTAGTGATCGGCCGCGAAGATGGCAGCATTGTGATTGTGCCCGCCACCCAGACGGTGATGATGCAGCTGCTGGTGGGCATCAAGCAGAACTTTAGCGACTGGCCTTCGCACCAGATCCTGTACGGGCACCGCGGCAGGGTGAACTGCCTGCTCTGCCCCTCCATGATTCACTCGCGGTACGAGAAGTCGCACCTGCTGTCCGGCGGCATCGATTTTGCCGTCTGCCTCTGGGACCTGTACAGCGGCAGCATGCTGCACCGTTTCTGCGTGCATGCAGGGGAGATCACCCAGCTGCTGGTACCGCCGGAGAGTTGCAGCCCGCGGATCCTCAAGTGTATCTGCTCGGTCGCTTCCGACCACTCGGTCACCCTTGTCTCCCTGCAGGAGCGCAAGTGCGTCACCTTGGCCAGCCGCCACCTGTTTCCCGTGGTGACCATCAAGTGGCGCCCACTGGACGACTTCCTCATAGTAGGCTGCTCGGACGGCTCCGTGTATGTGTGGCAGATGGAGACCGGCCATCTGGACCGGGTGCTCCACGGCATGCTTGCCGAGGAGGTGCTCTCCGCCTGCGACGAGCAGGCAGGCGAGGATGGGGTCGGCGGTGGTGGTGGTGGCTCTTCCGGAGTGAGCAGCGCCTCTGCCAGCGAAATGGGCATGGCCAATCCGGCAGTTCACTTTTTCCGCGGCCTCAAGTCGCGGAACATGAACGCCATCCGGCACGCTACCCAGCGCGGGATCACCCAGCTGCAGCAACTGCAGGGCCACAACCAAGGGAATTTCGACTTCCTCATGAAGCACCGCAGCAATCCACTGGTGATCCAGGGATTGCGCACCAACCCGAAGGACGCCGAGAGCCACATCCTATTCTTCGACATCGAGGGACTAATTTTCGAGTTGCACAGCGAGGAGTACGCCCAGATGACGCCGGCCACCTTGGAGGTGCTGGGAGTGCATCTGCAGAACCCAAAGGACGGCAAGTCGATGCACCTGGACGCGAGCAAGAAGATTGGCGACTTCTTCAACAAGGTGAAGAACAAGGCCGTTGACGTGGAGAAGATTTTGAAGGACAAGGACAAGCACGGTCTCGTTCAGAAGTTCAAAGAAAAGACAGAGATCGTGGAGAAGAAAGTGCAGGCCAAGGTGGAGAGCCTGCAAAAGGCAGTGGAGCCGCACGAGGAGCAGCAGGACCTGAAAAGCAAGATTGCCTCCAAGATGGAGGTCACCCACGTGATGGAGGTGGCCCAGCTGCTTCTCTCGCTGCTGCACTCTTGGGGCCTGGACCCGCACCTGGACAAGATGTGTGAGACGCGGCTGGGCCTGCTCCGCCCCATCGTGCCAATCTCGTACGGAGTGCTCTCCAAGGCGGGCTACATGTCCCTGCTGCTTCCCACTTGGCAGAATAACTACGACATTCCGGCAGGACTCCAGCTCCCCTCGAGTTCCAAGAAGCGCCCGCTTCCGGAGGAGCTGCAGCGTCTGGAGCACCTCACCGCCATATTCACCTCACGCCTCCATTGGGAGCTCAGCACCACGCTGACGACCAACCACATCCTGGCGCTTGTGGCCATGTCGAACACGCTGCTATCGATGAGTGCCGCTTCCTTCCTGCCGGACAGCGAGAAGCACAAGAAGCTGCAGCGCCTGGCCCAGCGGACCGACTCCACGCTGAGCAACGAGGAGGAGCGCGAGGAGATCCTTGCCCACCACATTTCTCAAATAAAGCATGCCTGGAGCCTCTTGGCCACACATCACTGCTTCTTGCTGCCCGACAAAATTGAGGCCCTCGAGCCGAAGAAGTTCAAGCGACCCCAGGTGGAGATGATGGTGAAGCGATGGCAGCATCACTGCATCGAAATCCGCGAGGCTGCCCAGCAGATCCTGCTCGGGGAGCTCACCCGCATGGGCAAGAAGGGCCGAAAGCAGCTGGTCGAGAGCTGGGCACAGTACCTGCCCCTCTACACCCACACAGAGCCCATCGTGGGAGCCCAGCAGCAACTGGCGCTCCTTAGCCAGAGCTCGGCCGGATCCCACGGCAGTGGCGGTGGGGTAGGAGGCAGCGGCAGTAACGGAGCCCAATCAATTGGTGGTTCAGCTACGGGTGCGGGTGGGGGAGGGTTGTCTGGCGCGGAACAGCATCAGGACGAGGACTATGAGGAGGAGGAAGAGGAGATCATACGCAAGCCGTCCAGCCTGTCGGAACTGAAGCGCAAACAAACGACGGCCGTCATCCTGCTGGGCGTGATCGGAGCAGAGTTCGGGCAGGACATCTCGCAAGAGTCACCCAACCACCGCGGAAGCATCAGCCTCGCCACTGGCTCAACCGGACAAGGCGGACAGAGCGGAGAGCGGCGCATTTCGTCCGTGGTGGAGGGCTTCGGCATAGCCAATAACCTGGCCAGACTCACCTCGATGGCCTTGGCACACCTACTCTATGCGCCGCCCTCGCCCAAGCTTCCGCAGTACACGCCCCTTCGGCGAGCGGCCATCGATCTGCTGGGCAGGGGCTTCACGGTGTGGGAACCATACCTGGACGTGTCCAAGGTGCTGCTCGGCTTGCTGGAGATATCGTGTGAGGGAAAAGCTGTTCCCAACCTGAATTACAAGCTTCCGCTGACTCCACAGGCGGACGCCTGCCGCACGGCCCGGCATGCGTTGCGCCTGATAGCCACCGCCCGACCGGCGGCCTTCATCACCACCATGGCCCGGGAGGTGGCCAGGTACAACACGATGCAGCAAAACGCGCAGTCCATCAACGCTCCCCTGATGCAGTCGGTCCTGTACAAGGCCAAGGGCGAGATCCTGCAGTGCGTGGAGATGCTGATCGACAAGATGCAGTCGGAGATCGCCAGCCTGCTGGTAGAGGTCATGGACATCGCGCTGCACTGCGTAGACAGCAACGAGCTGAAGGTCCGCGGCCTAGCTGAGCTCTGCCCGGCGATCTGCAAGTTCAACCAGATCTCCCATTGCTCTCAGACCCGACGCATCGCCGTCGGCGCCAACAGTGGCAACCTTGCCATCTACGAGCTGCGCCAGAACAAGTGCCAGATGATCCCCGCTCACACGCACCCCATCACCTCGCTGGCATTTTCGCCCGACGGCAAGTATCTCGTCTCCTACTCGTGCGCTGAGAATCGGCTTTCCTTCTGGCAGACGAGCACCGGAATGTTCGGGCTAGGACAGTCGCAGACGCGTTGTACTAAGGGCTACTCCACGGCCCCCATTCCGGACGTTTCGCGTCTCAACCCGATGCGGCTGGCCAAGCTCGTCTGGATTAACAATCGTACAGTCACCCTCATGCTGGCTGACGGTTCTGAGACGCGGTTCAATGTCTAGGGACGCAATTTCTAAATCGGCCGGTCATTTTGGCACTGCGAGCAGGAGTGACGGATGTATTTGAACAGGCAATCAACGCGGGCTTCAAAAGCGACTGCGATATGAAAAAACTACACAACAATAATTATTATGAATGGTATGAAACGGAGCCAATTTAAGTAAGGATTATGTTTCTGCTAATTCAGCCAGTAAAGGCGAGAAAGGAAAAGGAAAACAAAATCAATGCGATAACTCAAAATTAATTTTGTTATTTATTTATATATCTAGCCTACGTATATATGTATATTCGATCTATATATTCTGTATCTGTGTGTATTTTAATGTATGTATTAGACGATTTTAATGTACCTTCTACTGTTTTCCCTGCTCCAGTGTGTATCGTGCCCCCGTATACCCCAGTATGTATCCTTTGCTAATTTTATTTCTAGAGCTACATATATATTTTACCGATTCGCCGCTCATGCACACCGATGCACAGCACTGTTTGTTCTGTTCCTGAAAGTGTTTTACCACCTGTTTCAGTTTCTGTTTGATGCAAATTACCTACATAGAAAATATTATCTCCAAATCATAACAAAGTCAGCAATCATTACTATCGTACCGATCTACATACATATGTATACAAACAAATGTAAGCAAACTACAAAAAATCACGAAACACAACATCAACAACAAAACAAAAGAGAATAAGAGAAAAAGAGAAGATAAACCTTGTAAAACAAAGAACGAAAAGCTGTTATTATGATTACAAACTATTATTATTATTATTACTATTGTATGCTACTATTATTATTACTATTACTATTCATATTTGTTATACATAATGTATTGTTATATATATATACATATATCTAAAGAACCTAAACAGATGTATTGCAAAACGTTACGAAAAGTTACAAACAAAACAAAAACAAAACCATTAAATAACTAGAATATAGAGTCGTGTTTGTTTTTTCAAATTTCTATCATAATTTTAACAATTATTATTACTTTGTTTTTTCGATGTAACTCGGCTTAGGTGTATGTTTTTATGTAGAAGTTGTTTTTTTTTTCGATTTGTGGAAATTGTACAGAGCATTCTGTTTAAAAATCGAACTCAAGCATGCAACACACATAGGCATCCGTTACTTTGAAAAGTAACCATCGAATTGCCGAGCGAAATAGAACCAAGAAACTATTTATCATATAACACATACATACATACATATGTACATATGTATGAACATACGTTATTATAAAAAGGAAATTGCAATTTATGCAAACTTTATATATGTATCCAATACCTGAAACGCACGCACGCACGCGTCCATGTTGTATGTGTATTTAATAAATGTATTGCACTTGTGCTTCAATTAGGAATTACATACATACATGCATACACATGTACATACATATATCTGCATATTTATATACAAGGTCCTTCAATCAAAGTATTACGCAATAAAATGAAACGAAATGAAGCAACTAAAACAAATTATGTACGAGTACGAGCATACAAAAAATAAAGTCAAACATGAGCAAACCGTTGATATTCCAATAATTACCATTGAACCATCTCAAACTTTCTGCTAATATAAGAAAAACTTTATGTAAATTCCACCGAATTTTCTTTCTTAACAAAATTTATAGAAAATCTAGCTTCGGTCCCAACCATCAGATACTCTTGAGGCCCATCAGTGCGACATATATATGTATGTATTAGAGCCCTGCATGAATACACATGATTCATAAAATCACAGTATTCTCATGCCCCTTCAATCCTTCAGTGAGATTCGAATCACGCCGAATCCCTAAAAACTGAATCCGAGCACTGCGAATTAATATCAGCAAGTTTCGTTTGCATGTCTCTGAATATTGATTCAAAACATACTTCGGATTTCGTGTGCCTTCGGCTATGTACATATGTATGTACATTCGGACTATTTTTGCACGGAAAAAAATGTTCTACGACAATTTTGCTTTTATTTGGTGCAAAAAATTATCTTGCTAAATCTGAAACAGATTTTTTCTGTGTAAAGCAAGTAAAACGTACGCACACACACAACTACACACAGGGCAAAGCAATAAACCCACAAATTTGTGTATTGCTTTCTCGTTCTCTCTACCAGAAAATCAAGTGGAGAGTAAAAGAGAGAAAAAACCTAACTGTTCGGATCCTGACGCAGTACAAATTACGAGACATGCTTCGTTCGGTCCGTTTTGGGCGTGTGATTCCAAGTAATGAGAAAGTCGAATCGCTAATTCAATTGGATCGGACGAAGCGAATACCGAATCCCTGCGAATCGATTCGGTTTCCCGTTCATGCAGGGCTCTAATATGCATGTACATACATATGTGTACATAAAGCCCGGTGTTCGCTGTGGCAAGAATCTGCGTCTTGCTCCATTAAAGCGCGGACCAAACGTAAGAGGCATTGTAATGTTTACTGTGTTGGATCCCACAATTACCGTTTTTCCCTCGCTCACTCACCATTTGATTTTCTGGTAGAGAGAAAGAGAAAGTCCCGCACAAATTTTCTGGTTTTTAGCTTTTCCTTCTGCTTGAAAATCTGTATTTGTGTGTATGCGTAGACAACAGGCATAAAGCCATATGTAAACTCTTCTTAATTTTCACATGCGCCAAATAAAAGACAAATATTCGTTAACAATTTTTTCAGTGCACAAAAAAAAACGAGAAGGAACGTGTGTGTCGCTTCTGAACGCGACTCTACTTTTATAACCGTACTCAGTCAGTATATAAGTCTGTGAAAATTTTAAAATATTTTACACTTTACATTTTTTGCTACATCTTGTACCTACATCTACATCTAAAATGTCGACTATACATCTAAAATGTATATTCTACATTGTGTATGTAGTTCAGATTCAACACCTCCGCAACTGCACAGGACAGAGTGTGTGCGAGCGAGAAAGAGAATAAGTAGCGTCAGCAGCGCCAGAGGAGGTGGGGGAAGCAACTGAAAATTAATTTCTTCATTCTAGCTATAATATTGATCTGATCTGACTCAGATTCGGCAATCTGGTCGATATGGTCATTCTCTAGAATACCGCGTTTAGTTTTATCGTATCTTCAAAATTGTGGCTGCCACAGATTTTCGTTCTTTGTGAGGGCGGAAGAGGGCAGGGCGAAATTTTGAAATACACTTGTAACAGTGTGATATCACATGAGTCTGGAAACAAAATTTCGTTGCTCTAGATATTATAGTCTCTGAGTTCTAGGCGCTCATCAAGACGGACAGACAGACATGGCTATATCGACCCGGCTATTGATGCTAATCAAGAATATATATACTTTATGGGGTCGGCAACGTTTCCTTCTCTGCGTTACACACATCCACTTTTACCTTAACTCTTCAAGTACGGCTATAAAAATGTGCACGAATTCCTTAGTCATTTCAGAGACTTCGAAACAAATTTTCTGATTTTTCATCGCAGGGCTCGCACTCGTTTTATGCGATTCGGTGCGATTCAAATCTGACTTATGGAATGATTTTTTTATGATCAAAATCATTAAAGAGGCATATGTACATATATACATACATACATATATGTATGTATGTACAATGTACATAGCTGTTACCTTATGAATGCTGTGGATTCATGCAGGGCTCCAATACGAGCTTTGCCTTCGTGATTTATCCGATAAATTAATCCCTTTTCTATTATATTGTATAATTTTTGTAGACGTAATTGTATTACATTATTGTGTTTTAGTTTTTTTTAACGAAAAATATCTAAAACCAGCTGGTACTGGTACGTTGTGAGTGTCGCCACAGGGCAACTTTTTCTCACTCTCTCCTTATCGTATTGCTGTTCGGGCCAGACTGATGCACATGGGCAAAGTCTGCAGTATATCTCCATTAATTATACCCGTACTCAAAAAGAGTTAAGGGGTATACTGTATTTGTGGTAAAATTGGATGTGTGTAAAACAGAGAAGGACAATTTTCCGACCCCATAAAGTATATATTATTATAGCCAGAATGAAGAAATTAATTTTCAGTTGCTTCTCTACTCATTCTCTTTCTCGCTCGCACACACTCTGCCCTGTGCAGTGTGTTTTCTCGTTTTCCCTGAGAAAGAAAGAGAGAGAGAGAGAGGAGGAGTACACACAGCAAATTTGGCTCTTACGTGAGGGTTAGTTGGAAGGTGGGAGGCACTTTCTTGCCTGTGCAAATGCTGATTACATCGCAGCTTATTATACCCGTACTCGAATAGTTATGGGGTATATTAGATTTGTGATCAAAGTTGATGTATGTAACGCAAAAAAAAAGGAAACGTTACCAACTACACACATGTACATACATATGTATATACATACATATATTCTTGATCAGTATCAATATTCGGGTCGATATAGCCATGTTTGTCCGTCCATCTTGTTTGTCGCCTAGTTTTCATAGACCTGAGACCTAGAGACACCAAATTTTGTTTCCATGATCTTATGATATAACACTGTTACATGTATATTTTAAAATTTTGCAACGCCGCCTTTACAAAAGGGCGAAAATCTGTGGCATCCACAATTTTAATGATACGAAAAAACGGAAAACGCAGTATCGAGTCATAGAGAATGACTATACATATCTAACAGATTGCGGCATCAGATCATTATTATAGCCAAAATGAAGAAGCCAGAATTCCAGCGCTTATGCCGGAGGATATGTACATACATATATGACAGATGTAGCAAACAAATTTAAACAGATAAAAATGAAAAATTCCACACAAATATACTGACAGAGTAAGGGTATAAAAATAGAGTCGCAACGCATAACGTTCCCTCTCGTTTTTCTATGGTCGTTGCCGCATATCCTAGCAGGCGCGGCCACGTTGATCTTTATTGAGAACTTTTTCAATGCACACAAAACTGCCGAAAAGCATTGCTACATCAATAGCTTAACGGAAATCCCGACACTTTCGGGCTGGTCATAGTCTCTGAGAACTAGGCGTTAAGCAAGACGGACATATAGATACATGTACACACATATATGGAAATGCTTCCTTCTAGGTTGCACACACACAAAAACCGGTTAGAATTAGGCAAACAAAAGTATTGGCACACTTGGTTTTTACGAATCGATCTAGCTACTTTTTTGGGACAAGTCTTCACGAGAAGTCCTTACTTAATTCGGACCATGGTGTGGTCCGTTAAATTAACGGTTAATGTCAAATAAGAGCAGTATTCGGCTGCTGCGCTGCCGCTACATGTAAAATGTACAACAGTATTCGGGACCAATACAAAAGCATTTCTCCGTTGTGTGTTGTTCCGTTTCGCCTGCTGTCTACGCACACAAACGAACTGCCAACGACGTCGCCACTGTCAAAGGCGAAGGTTAGACGAAAAGAGTGAAGCGAAGTACCCCCGCGCGTCCGTGCGTTAAAGCTTCCAAGGTACATTTGGACGGAATTAGTTCACAATGTAATTTTATACTGTACTGGTGCACGAACACTATTTCCTTTGTTCCTCAACGAGTGATATACATATGTATGTACATATGAATGTACATACCCTTGCCCGAGTATTTCGGCGCCAAAGGTTTAATGGCCAAAGGAACCTTCCCACTACTTTAACCTTAAAAATTGTTTGATCAATCTTCAACTTATGTGATGATCTTTCTCTGCTCCTTGCAGCTTGTACTCGCCCAGTGAAAATGCCCGTTGCAGAAGCTACCAAAGGCAAGGGCAGGAAGACAGCAGCCGCTGCTGCTACTGCATCTGTCGCAAGGAAGAAATCGAGCGATGAGGAGGCCACCGCTAAGCCAATGGATCTAGACGATGACAGCAAGAGCGACAATGAGCGGAAAAAGGAGGACGGGGATGTCGTTGCGAGTGCAGGCAAAGCCGGGTCAAAACAAAGGCCAGCTACAGCCGAACCTGAAGCCGACCATGAACACGACGAGGACGATGAGCCGGACAGCAACGAAAACAGCGATCCGGAAGAGCAAGTGGAGCCGCCGGCCTTCAGTCTGGCCACACTGGGACTGCAGCGCGTGGGCAGCGCCCCACCACCTAAGCCGAAGATAACGAAGGCTCCCATTCTGACGCTGAATGCCCGAGGAATGCCCGCCCGAATTCGCAAGAGAAACAAACTCTTCTACGACGAGAACATTATCAACGACGACAAACCGTTGCGTATGAGCCTTGCCCCCAAGAAGATGCCCGGTCGCCCGCCCCTGGCCGGTGGTGGTCCTGGCAGCGGCTGCTCGGGCAAGGTGCACAACACCCCTCCCGCCAAGGTGCTCAAGAAGCGCAAGGGTGTCGTCTCCCGCTACATGCGCTCCAGCGACAATGGATCCAGCTCTACCTCAGTCGGCAGCCAGCATCAGGTGACGCCAGCTGGCAACAAGAACAAAAAGACGCCAGCCAAGGGTCAGGCTGTCAGGCATGCAAATACCACATCCAAAACGAACCAATCCGGCCACAAGTCGGGCAAGATCAGCAGTGGAGCAGCCTCTGGAGGACCAAAGGTGTCGACCGCCGCAGCTGCTGCCGCTGCCGTTGCTGAGGAGGAGGCCAGCCACGCTCAGGCCCTGTTGGTGGCCAACAAGCGGGTGGGCCAGGCGATCGGGCTCCGCCTGCGCAACCTGCTGAAGCTGCCGAAGGCCCACAAGTGGGCCATCGCCGAGTGGTTCTACTCGTACATAGACAGGCCGCTCTTCGACAGCCGTGACGAGTTCCTGAACCACGTAAACGAGCTGGATCCGCGCCTAGGAACGCGCCAGCTCAACCGACACGAGTGGTCGACCATAAGGCGCCAGATGGGAAAGCCCCGGCGCTGCTCAGCCAACTTCTTCAGCGAGGAGCGGAAGGAGCTAGACAGGAAACGGAAGCTTATGCGCACTCTTCAGTCTCGTAAGCCGGGCGAGCTCAAGGACTCCGTTCTGCTGTCGGATATGCCTGAGAAGATCCCCATGCCACTGCCGCTGGGCACGAAGGTGACGTCCAGGCTGCGCACCCCCCAAGACGGCATATTCGCTGGCACTGTCGCCGCTTACGACTCGCTGAACGCCATGTACCGGGTGACGTTCGAGCGGCCCGGCCTGGGGACCCACGCCATACCGGACTTTGAGATTGTGTCGGAGAACTTTCACGAGATGCTACCACTGCACAGCTTCACCAAGGATTTCCGTCCCAACCTGATGAGCATCTACCAGACTAACAACATGGGCTTCACCACCAACCTGGGCTACACGGCCAGCCTTACCAGCACCTATCTGCAAAAGCGTCCCTCCGGCAATGGGAAGAAGGCAGGCGCAGGACAGTTTGGCCCGCAGAAGCACCTGGCCAGCAACAATGCGGCGGCAAGGAACGCTCTAAGCATGAAGCTGAACAAAAGTGACCCCCTGCTGGGGCAGGACGCCATCGGTGATAGCCCGATACGGCCGCAGCTGACCCGAGTTCACAACTACTCGAACAAACTGCTGGAGCATCTTGTGCACTTGGAAAAGCATATCTCGGTAAAGGCCGAGCGCATCCACCGGCTAAACAAGATGAACTCCACCGCGGAGCTAGCCATGGGCGACATGATCGGCCATGACGAGACCGGAGAGCGCCATCGGCGCCACATCGCCGACAACTTCCAGCGCCAGTACGCCTACAACATCGTCTCCATTGAGCGCATCAATACCGACCTCATGTATGAGCTCACCAAAGTGCAGGAGCTCTCCTCCACCCTGACGCGAAATCCCAACGTCCAGGCCATGATCTCGCCCACGTACCTGCGCGAGGAGTGTCGGGCCAAGGCGAACCAAACGGTGGACGAGATGAATAAGGGCCTGGTGAAGAACGAGCGCATGGTGACTCTGCTAAAGAATCTGACCACGCTGCTGATGGTCACGCAGAACCTGGGCGGGGACTGTCCTGTGGCCGAGGTCAGGCAGGTGCTCGAGGGCTGCATGGAAGAGGTGCGCACCAACCTTGTAAGCGGCGATAACATGGAGGTTTTCCACAAGAGCGTTCAATTGCGCCTGGAGTTCATTGCCTTGGACATCACCCGGAATATCGAGAAGCGCAAGCACAGCCGGGCCGCTGCCGCTACCGCTACCGCTGCCGATGTCAAGTCGCCTAAGACACCCAAACAGGAGGAGACCGATGAGGAAAATGAGGCTGATGGTGCTGACGATACCTCAAAGTGCACAGAGAAGGAGGATGGGAAAAATAAGCCAGTCGATGTAGATGCCTTCAACAAGGCTCCAAAAAATGCCGCAGCTGCTGACATGACAGAAGCTGACAAGGAGACAAAGCAGCGGCCGCAGGAAGACAAGCCTGAGCTCATGGATGTGGACAGTGGAGGACAGCAGGAAGAAGGCGATGGCGAAGGCGACGTTGAAGATGAGGAAAAAATTGACTCGGACGAGGCCGAAACAGACAATGCAGAGCAGCAGCAGCGAGAGGAGGACCCACAGTCACCGAATCCCGCTGTCACCGACGACTCGCAGATAACAATCGAATCGATAAGGGAGTCCGATGATGATGAGGAGGAGGGGCAGGAGGAGGTTGATATGGTCGGCGTTGAGCGGCTGAACTTAGACGAAGGAAACTCTGACTTCCAGGAGGAATTCATTTACGAGAAGTAGAAAAATAGTCCAAAATAAAATGCGATTTTGGTGTCGCGTTTTTTTTTTTTAGTTTCTTTTCTTTCAATGGACCATTTCATGGTCCTGATCTAGGTTAATAGAAGGAAGAGGGGAATATCAACAGCAAGATATCTCAAGGAAAATGTCAAGAATGCATTGCAATAAAAGCTGTAACAGAATAGTGGCAAAGTCTGTTTTATTCACTGATCATCCTCATTCTCTGCCTCGTCGCTGTCATCCTCTTCGCTAGACTGGTTAAGCCAGTCGACCAGCTTGACGAGGCTCAGGCGCAGCTGGACATGCTCTTCGCCACCCAGCTGGCTATACCACACCTGGATGGCATCCTCCGAAACAAAGTCCTTGTCGTATAGGTAGTGGACAATCTGCGAGATCTTCTCCCGCGCCAGAGGATTCTCCTCATACACGTCCTGAAAACAATTACTCATAAATGTCACTCGAAGATGTTCCGCAGAAAATCGCACTCACCTCCAGGGCTTTCAAGCAGTCCAGCATGGCTTCCTCGCTCTTGATGTAGTTTGAGACAACGGGTCCCAGCTGCTTGAAGGCGGCGCCGATGGCCGCCAGCACATTGTTGTTGGCCGGCTGGACAATGTGCTGCATGCCAAATACGGCCTTGACTACATTGAAGTTAACCTCCTTGAGGGACATGTTGTAGGCGTAGCGTGAGGAGTTTATCTCCAATATAAGGAAGTCTGGATTCGAGCGTTCCTTGAAGCCGCGTGACAGTGAATCGATCACCTCGCCGAGGAAAACTAAAATAGAGTGCAATTAAATTTAGATCTAGCTACAATTTGCATTTCATCGCATCTCACTGTTGGTGTCGTCGGGCAAGGGCGTGACACATCGCGACCCTTCATCGTCGTCGTCGTCGCTGAGGTCGCTGCAGTTGCTGATGTCGTCCAGTGGCGCCATCAGGTCACTCATTTTGGGTATGGAGAGCGTCTGCTGGGGCAGCAGCTCCTCACCATCCGAGTCGTCCGGATCCCCCGTGGTGATGTCGCTGACGATGTACGCCTGCGGTCCAATCGCCTCTAGTTCCACTGTCTTGTAATCCTGTTCTTGCTCCTGCTCCGCCATGCGCTGCGTGTTCGGTGTGCTTGTGACCAGGGTCCTGGCCAGATTCGTTTTCCTTGGCAGCACGCATTTGGCGCCTATGACGCAACCAGCACTGACGTCGCATTCGGCTTCGATGACGGCCCGGTCTCCAACCACGCAGTGCTCCAGCCGGCAATTGTCCTGGATGGTCACGTTGGCCATTAAGAACACATTGCTCAGTTTGCAGTTCTTTCCGATGCGACAGTTTTCCCCAATGACTGTGTCCCTGATCATAGAGCCGGCCTCCACGTGGCTGCCCGCCTGGATCACCACATTCTCACGCAGCGCCTTTTTTGACACGTGTGCCTCGTGGCTTTTGTAGATGTTGTCCTTGTGGAACACGTACTGCTGGTGCAGCTTGTAGACGCCCATGTCGGGAACGAGCGGGTAAGCCCAGCGGTTGATGATGTCCCGGCTTACCAGTTGATACGAGGGCCAGTTGTTTACTTTGTGCGCGTACTGGGCGGCCGGCAGCAGGGCTACGTAGATGCGGCTGTCCAGCAACTCTTCGTTGATGAGCAAGCCACGCACGAAATCGTCGCGTGTCTGGAAGTCAAAGTTATCGCTAAATAGCGACAGCATCGAAGGCGAGCCGATCGCGATCTGCGGATCCAGGAGGTTGTGGTGCAACGCGACGCACGAGTTGCCAAGGAATACATCAAGGGGAATTTGGTAGCGAGGCTCCTTATGGTTCATTCGCAGACGCTGGTGGTAGTGGAGGCGAGAGTTTTGCTTGTCGACAGCAATGAGCAGCTCGTTGCCGGTGCGGACGTTGATGGCGCACTCCTTAAACACCAGGGTAGCGGCTGTGCCCTTGTCAAACTTTGCCATCCGCTTATGCTGCTCCAGAACCGGCCGTAAATCTGCATTGGTGACGGTATCGGCGCCCATGAGGATGAAATTTCCCCTGATCAGGGCCTTGGCGTCAAGGTCTCGCATGGCGTCGCCGAAACAACGGCATCCCTCACCCCCAATCATGTTCACAGTCATTTTGAAGGACCAGGAGGCATACGTGGCAATCCCTTCTCTGGGTATATAAAATATTAAAAACAATTGAACGTAAAGTGGCTAAATGATTGGTTTACTTGATGTGGTCGCGTATTTCCTGCAGATAAAGGCTTGCATAGACGAAGACCTCCTCGACTCCGCTGCGATTCAGTGCTATCAATGCGTAGTCCAGCATGCTCACGTTGACCAAGGGCAGCAAGGCCTGCGAGGAGAGAAAAGAGGCAAGCTTTAAACGTTGCCAGGCCGGGTCTGGGGTGGTTCAATAGCTACCGTGGAGCCTTCGTCGGAGAGCGGCTTGAAGTTCCATACATTGTTGTCGGCTATAAGTACCGCCTGGACGATTTCTTTTTCGAATTGTGCCATGCTTACTAACCAAACGACGCTTTCCCGTCCCGTCCGAAGTGAAGTGAATATTACTGGATACTAGAACAACAGCTGATGGGTCAGTGCTGTCAAACG
Organism: Drosophila subsilvestris; assembly: GCA_035043285.1. Taxonomy (NCBI): domain Eukaryota; kingdom Metazoa; phylum Arthropoda; class Insecta; order Diptera; family Drosophilidae; genus Drosophila; species Drosophila subsilvestris. Next base: position 100,459 of record JAWNNB010001875.1, read on the forward strand.
TCTGCAGACTGGCTGCTTGGATCTGGCAACGCTAAGCAATTTCAGCTGCTACCACAGACCCGGCCCCCTGGCCACCTCGTCATCCACACTTGCACGTTGGTCCAATGAAAGAAAAATAAGTAATAAGTTAATTAATGACACAACACACATATGTATGCTTATGTGAGCCAGTGACCAACATGAAATCGCGATAACCGAACAATTCAGTAATTATCGTCATCGCATATAAATAAGTGGCTGCCCTGCCTGTGTTCATGTGTGTGTGTGAGAAACAGCGTTCAGTCTGTGATATACACGCCTCCAGCCCCCACCCGCCTTGACGGAAAATGAGATCCCCGAGCCAACAGCAGCAGAACTAAGAACGACAAACCAACCAAGGAAAGGAACAAACGGCTACGGTTTTAAGCAAGAGCGGGGTCAGGCCAGGGCCAGAGTCCTCAAGTTCGCCCTTGCAATCGGAAGAAACGCAACGCCCATTTCGCATCGAAATTCCAATCCCATACGCTATACGCTCGTCGTCGTTGTCACTTTTCGCTGCTGCGGCTGTCGGGCGCGCCAACTAAAAATAGAAAAGCAAACAACTATCCATATCGAAGCAATTGCTACAACACAGTACAGCACAGCAAAGAAGCCAAGTATTATTCTGCACTGGGAGATTAAGAACGCGATCAGAAACGGCAGAACCACCTGGACCTGGACCACATCAATAAACATAAAGAAAGGAACGAAGGGAGCAAACCAAAGTATAAATCAATATTCCTGGCAATGGAAAGTGTGGGCGACCACGTCCCGAATGGACTGACAGGCGTCAAGTCGAGCCTCGAAATAGTCCGGGAGCGCTTCAAAGAAGACGAAATAATTCTCTATGTAAGCCAACGCAAAACACCCAAACCCAACCTAACAAAAAAAAAAAAAAAAATGTCAAAACAAACACAAACAATATGTCCAGTGACGATGAATAATTATCGGTTAGATGGCACGGGACTTACAGTCAGTGACGAAAGACAGGTTCCAGTTCCTCTCCTCTCCCAAAGATAAAACACTCCTCTCCCGTTTCTGTGGCCCTCTTGTGGCGGAGTAGTCGTTTATTAAACATGAGTTATGTACCTCAATTTTTATAAAATATGTATGAGATTATGATGTGGTAGGCGATTATCGAAACCAAAGGGCGGGCAGCCGGCCTTGAACCGCGTAGAGTGCTAATTTTATTTTATGTTATAGCTTTTTGATGCGTATCAGATCAAGGGACCCGAGGACGCCAATCGGCTTCTGGCGCTAGTTTCGTCGGAGTCCGGCGGGACGTTTGCTATCATCTCGTTCTCCTTCGTGCGCACGCCGCTCACATCAGTGAATGAGTTGATCATCAACAAAGTTTTTGCCATCGACGAGAGTTTTCAACTGCGGCAGGGTGAGATGCAGGCTATACAAATTTATTCAGATATATGTTAATGTAGTGGAGGTGATTCGTAACTCTCAGATTGCAAGGGATCGATCACGGCGTACCAGTTCGACCTATCCACCGCCGAGGATGGACCCATCAAGTACTACTTCTATCCAAGTGAGATCGCCAACTATGAAGAGTTCGTGGCCAAGATAATTTCCTGCAAGAGTTCCATGGCCCAGAGCGATCCCGAAACGGTGCTCAACTTCAGATGGCTGAACGACTACCGCCAAATCGGCGAGGTCAAGCAAGAGCTGAAGAAGCGCGAGAGCGAGTACATTGTCTACAAAGATATTATGTGAGTAAAAATCCAACCCAACACCACCACCACATCAACCCATCGATCCATTAATCCATTGATCCATTGACCCATATCTCTCTTTTTCTATTTTTGTTTTGCAGCGTCTATTGCGCCACTTGGAACGTAAACAACAAACCTTGCTGCGACAGCGCCGACGCCCTGCGATCGTGGTTGGGATGCAGCAAGCGGGCTCCTGACATCTATGCCATTGGCTTGCAGGAGCTGGACACTCCTGCCAAGGCAATGCTTAACTCCACTCAGGTCCAGGCTAGTGTAGCCCAGTGGAAGTAAGTGTCATGTTCCATAGCCAGTGGTTCAGCAATATCCGTTCCTCATTTTGAGCATTTATTGAATTTTCAGCGAAAAAATGGTGCAGAGTGTCCATCCAGATGTCGAGTACGAGATCCTGCATTTCCACCGTCTGGTGGGAATCATGCTGACGGTGATCGTGCGCAAGCAATTGCGCCAGCACATCCTGCGCTGCCGCTTCAAGTCAGTGGCACGGGGCGTTCTAAACACGCTGGGTAACAAGGGCGGAGTGGCTATCAGTTTACAGTTGAACGAGGGACACATTTGCTTTGTTAACTCCCATCTGGCCGCCCATATGGGCTACGTGGAGGAGCGCAACCAGGACTATAATGCAATAGTGGATGGGCTGCGTTTCGACGATGGCCGCACTATCAGCGATCATGAGTAAGGGATGACATGACTATGACTGCACTGATACTCACACTTGAGTTACTCCTTTGTTACTCTTGCAGCCACATCTTCTGGCTAGGGGACTTGAACTATCGTATACAGGAGCCGCCCGGGCAGCAGCGACCCGGTCCGCTGACGGATGCCCAGACGTACGAGCTGCTCCTACAGTACGACCAGCTGCGCCAGGAAATGCGCAAGGGCAAGTGCTTCGAGGGATACACGGAGGGCGAGATTAAGTTTCGGCCCACGTACAAATACGATCCGGGAACGGACAATTATGACAGCAGCGAAAAACAGCGAGCGCCCGCATACTGTGACCGCGTGCTGTGGAAGGGCACGCGGATCGAGCAGCTGGCCTACAACAGCATAATGGACATACGACAGAGCGACCACAAGCCCGTGTATGCCGTGTTCCGGGTCAAGATCAAGACTCGCGACGAAATCAAGTACAAGCGCGTGCAAGAGGAGGTACTGAAGGCGGTGGACAAGCGCGAGAACGACAACCAGCCACAGATCAGCGTGGAGAAGACTGTCATCGACTTCGGCCGAGTGCGCTTTAACGAGCCGTGCATGCGGGACTTCAACGTGTACAACAGCTGCCCACTGCCGGTCGACTTCAGCTTCAAGGAGAAGGACATCCACGACATATGCGAGAAGTGGCTGCAGGTGGATCCTCGAAAGGACAGCCTGATGATCGACTCGGCGCGCAGCATACGCATTAAGATGCTCGCAGACATGCACACGATCAGGGGTCTACTGAAAAAGATCCGCACCAGCGACAACTTCGACATTCTCATCCTGCACGTGGAGAACGGACGCGACATCTTCATCACAGTCACGGGTGACTATCAGCCCAGCTGCTTTGGCCTCTCCATGGAAACGATGTGTCGCACTGATCGCCCGCTTAGCGAATACTCACAGGAGCAGATCAAGCATCTGGTGAGTCCTTAGTCCTAGGTGCGAAGGGTGGTGCCAAAGCGTTGAGTTATCGTATTTCTATGGCTACGCAGATGAATGATAACTCGCAGGAATATTGTGTGACGATGCCACGCGAGTTCTTTCTGCTGATTGACTACTTGCACAAGCAGGGATCCAGACTGGAGGGAGGATTTCACACTTTCGAGTCGCGAAAATCTCTGAACACACACTTCAATATGGTGCGCGACTGGCTCGACACCTGGTCCGACGAAGAGTTTCGTAAGTGATACTGATCTATGTGTGTATCTGCACCTGACTGACCCCTGATTTACGACTCCAGCTGGAACTCCACAATGCGCTGCACAAGCGTTGCTGCTCCTGCTGGACCTGCCGGAGCAGCCGCTGCTGGAGCCATTTGTCGAGGATCTGCTGGCAAGCACTGGAAAGTCAAGGGCCATGGACTACATAGCCCTTCTCAGTCCGCCGAAACGCAATGTCTTTATGCACCTATGCATGTTCTTGCGCGAGGGCATCGAGTGCCAGTACTACGACCTGCATCAAGTCGGTGGGTCTTTGATTATTATTCTTTGATTATTCAGTACTTATGTTTGGTCTGACCGTTCGATTTCTCTGTATTTCCCATGCGCAGCTGGCACCTTTGGTCGTATTCTTCTGCGGAGTAGCGAATGCAAGGCTTTGCCAGACTTCAAAATCCGCTGCAGTCAATTTATGCGGCTCTTTATCGAAAGCGACGGTGCTGATCCCCTGGGGAATAGAAATGAAGGAGGTGGAGCGGGACCTAGAGCCGATCTTCCAGCATAGCTATTCAGTACCATGTCGATATTTATCTGTAGGCATAGGGTTAGTGTATTTATTTTACTTGTTGGTACTTTTTTTGAACGCCCATGAGAAGGTTCCGTCTGCTCTGGCCGGGCATTTATGTACGTTTCTCTGTTTCCCTGTTTCTCTGTTTAAAATGTTACTTGTTTATAAAACACGTTCAGGATGTCCGTTGCGTGTGTCCTCTCTATAAATGCTCTTCATTCCAACTCGCTCCTGGGTAATCTCTTTGACTTGTTTTGCATTTTAAGTAGCCACTCAAAATCCCTTGACTACTGCACAGCATAACTTACACAAGTAACAAACACGGAGTCAAAACGAGACGCACGTAGGCAGTCTATACTATATCAATGGATGCAGTTCGGCAGGCATTGAGCCTGCTCAGAAGTTTACGAATCAATGGATGAATGTGAATTTCAGTTTTACCCTTAACAACCCTCGGCTCCAACAACTGCAAAAACTAATCTGGAAACCGATACTTACAGGAAATTCATCTGGATATAGACCACATAGGTCCACATATGTACGTACATACATATAACACATGTACATGCATACCATGCGTACCATTGTTTGCTTAGAGTATTAGATTAGATCCGCAAAAATGTCAAAGTCCCCCACGCCCTGGTTTCAGTTTTATCTGAAAATAAATAATAATGTTAAATACGAGTACTACTTTTATAGCGATGGTTATTTTCAACAAATCTGTTGGCGTGTAAGCGTGGCTTCCCCGAAGGAGTCACATTCAGGCAAGATATTGTATAGTACTGTGTCCCGTGTATCCGTATTCGCTAGCGAAATCGTTAAGTCCATGACTACGAAACAAGTTAATTGATTACGATAATATTGGTCCGTGATTCGGTAAGTATGTTTGCGCATCGTATTACCTGGAATAATTAGTTTTTTCTCCTTCTTTGTCTTTACTTACATAAGTCTATAAAACTTCTCTCCTTACTCACAATTGCAGAATTGCTTTCCCATAAATGGACATAAATGGATTGCAGCATTTTGAATAGTTGAAACAATTACGGAATTCTCTCAGAATTTCGTTGACTTGGCCAGCAGTTGTGGCCAGTGGGGAGCAAAGTTTTTCAAAATTAAAGCTTATCAAGAAAAAACGACGGGGGACGTTGTGTGGCGCGTCTTAGGCTCGACTTTTATACCTGTTTTATCTGTTTTTCCGGTATTGTTTCTAATTCCGCTACATCTGACTCTCTCTCTCTAAATTTTGAAATACACTTGTAGCAGTGTGATATCACAGATGTCTGGATACAATATTTGGTTAATCTAGCTCTTATAGTGTCCGAGATCTAGGCGCTCAGTGGGACGGACAGACATGGATAGAACATATCGACTCGGCTACTGATGCTGATCAAGAATATATGTATATGCTTCAGGGGATCGGAAACGCTTCCTTCTGTGCGTTACACACACGTGCACTTCGATCACAAAACTATTGAAATATATCCCTAAACTCTTCAAGTACCAGGTATAAGAAAACCGAAACCATATAACCTATTTTCAAATGGGGATGCTAACTGGCATGACGCACGCGTATGAATAGTAAAGGAAGAATACTCCTGAAGTATGTAAGACCCGTAGACACTATTGAGTCGAAACAGAAGGTATAAATACTCATGGGCAACATTGGATGTATCAAACGCGTTCGCATTGATGCGCCCGACGTTTGCGTTAGCCAATTTGATACATCATCCACAGCTTAATCGCCATGAAGCATTAGCCAGGTGATGGATGGTAGTAGAACCAAAGATTTTAAAATAATTGAATTTTTTTGAAGGTCGTCTCGGGGGTGTTGGATCATCTTTGAGCTCGAAGCTGTTGCAGAACCCAGCAAACATTCTTTGTATAGATTTAGACCGTAATTTGTATTGGTATAATTAACATCATTCTTTTATATTCATAGCATAAACATACATACTATGTACAAACGGACAAGACGAGAATAATCGATGCCCAAAATAGGCATACGATTGATTATACATTGTACATATGTTTATTAGAAAGGCGATGAGGAGAGGGGCACATGACTGTCAGGACAGGTTTGTATTCATATATGTAGTATATAGTAGTCGTAAATAGTACACACATACACACATATATGTAAATATGTATGTGCATATGAAATTAACTAATTATTTTATAAAAACCATAGAAACTCCTCCATTTTCAGTAGTACTATTAATTGGTGATTTTGCTGGTGTTCTATTTTAAGTGACTCCTATTTCTCTGTTATTCCTGACTCTGTGTAAGTCAGAGGAGGAATGAGTGTGTGGCTGGGGAGCTTAGGTGAAGCTGCAGCACGAATTCGTCTTTTTCGCTGTCTTGTAGAAGGCCTTGCTCTGTATGGACAACTTTTCCGATTTGTTGACCATGTCATCCAGCTTCTCGCCCCTCTCCAGTACAGCCTCAATTGTGTTCTTCAATATTATTGTTGTCTCGTCCAAGTCGTTCTGCATTTTCGTGAGTGGATCGGCCTCCACGGGATTCTGATATTTGGCCAAAAAAGCTGGCAGTACGTCGAACGATATGATGGTCTCCGTACCATTGGGCCACTGGTCGGCGGACACCTTCGCCGTGAAGTCGTCGAGTATCTTTGTAATAAGTGTGTGAGCAACCCGGTGTGGATACTCATGATCGGCAATGAGCACTCCCGCCAGGTTATCGGCCCGCACATAGACGTGACACATGTAGGCATCCTGCTTGACAGATTGCCTAAGCGCTGGCTGTGTGCGTTCCACAATCGTTTTCGATGCGAAGCTGCCGCGACCCAAACGAGAAGAAATGGTAGTGCGTAAGCGTTGGTCATTAGGGGAGGAGGAGGTACATTGCGCCGTCGCTGTGGCGATTGGGCACAATGGTCCGAATACGAATTACATTACTCACGTCATAAATTCATTGACGGTGCCACGTTGGAAAAACGAGAAGGACTGCAAGTCGGATGCTGTCTTTAGTATACGCGCTTCGCTGGCACCTTTGAAGAAGACGCTCAATGCAAATAGCTTGACCATATTTAAAGCTCTCTCACTGTGCGTGCAGTTTGCGAAACTTGTAGCTCTGGTGGCTGATATCTTCCGTCTTTAGTTGTAGTTGTAAATTTCTTCTAGTGGGTATGTTTTATAGTATTTTGGTGGGTGGGTTTAAGATAGGCTATGGCGTTCACTTTTTGTTTTTCACATCGGACAAGAGAAGAGAAGTGACAATAAATCTAATCGTTTACGCAGCGCAGGAGTGTTTCAGCTAATTGGAGATGATAAACCTCAAAACTATCGGCTACCATCTCAATCACATCAGATACAATTTAACGCCTATCGATATAACAACATTCCTATTTTGTGCGGTAGTAACGGCTTTCCTAAATCTCACCCCAAACGATTCTTTTCTGGTTCTGAATGTAAAAAATGTCGAAAACTCAAAAGACAAAATACTTGCGACTGGCTGAAATGCAGCCCACCATGACTAACTATTCGGCCGTTGTCCTGATCATATCCAAATCGTCGCCAAACTTGTTCTTGGACAAGTTCAGTGGCAGCGAGCGCGGCGTCATCAACCTAACGGTACGCGACTCCATTAGCCACATTACCAACTGCAAGTGCTGGGGTCAGAGGTCATGCGTGGATGAGTATAACGCCATGCTACACATTGGCGACGTCGTGGACATCGTCGGAGCAAAGGTGATGTCGCTTTCCATACCTCATGAGCCACGTTATCAGCCCCGTGCCACTCTCTCGTGCGCACTAACGATCAACGAAGGGTACGGTCATATTGTGCGGCACGAAAGCGGCGACTTACCCACCATAGAGGCCCTGCAGCAGCTCATCCACAAGCCGCACAAGCCCCTTGGCTCTACCCTTAATCTGGTTGAGGCTTGCTGTGGCACTGGGCTTCAGGAAAGGCTACTCAATGCATATGTGGACCTACTTGTGGTTGTTGCCGCGATTCGTCCATTGCGCGAGTTGAAGCGCAAGCTTGCCCCAAGCTGTGGGAAGGACAACGGGCCACTCCAATGCCTCGAACTCATCGTGATCGATGCCAGCTGTCCGGATGGCATTTTGCTCTCCCTTTGGCACCCGGAGTGGATACGGCGCGCCAAGCACTGGCAGCCGCGAAAGACCGTCCTGCACCTGATCGATGTGCGTATCTCCTATTCGGACTACTATCGCTGCCCAGTGCTAAACCACGCAAACTGTACGCTTATCTACGAAGATCCGCAGACCGCCGGCTGTGACTGTGGTGCGCTACTGTCGTTTGCCGCCAAAGTGCTGCTGCCTCATAACTTTGACCAGTCAGTTCAAACAACCTTGGCGGATCTTCCGACAGGTGAATAGCATCCGGAATCAGTGGAATTTGGCTCTAAATTGTTGTCTTCGACAGCCTGCGAAATCCAAACCCAGATGACAACGAAGCAGATTTACTCTCGGGCCGAGGGTGAGCTGGGCAATGCAGCCACCAATCAGTTTACGGCCGTGATCTATTGTATGGTCACTAAGTTCGACATTGACGGATTTTCGATGAACACCAGCAGGAAGTGGCAAGTGGCATTTTCAGGGTTGGCTGGAGTCTGACCTTATCTCTAGTCTGTAATCTCTATTTATACATCTACTTAATTGCTGCACTTTTAGCACAAAATGTCAACGTCTTGTTCCCCGAAATCAAAGCGACTGCGCCAGTGAAGCCTGTCAATTGGAGTTCTCACTTGAATCCAATGGGCCAAGACACTCGAGTTTTATAAACATCAATATTCAGTTGTCCGATCAGACGGGTACGTTGGTCGAGAGCCGTCTGAGCGGGCACGTAGCCGAGCGCGTTATGGGCATCAAAGCGGACGACTTTCAGCGGCTCTCAGAGCGTGCGAGAACTGAGCTCAAGTGGCGCTTTCTGCTGAAATACTTTGAGGTGAAGCTGCTCATAAAGAAACCAGCAACCATGCGCAAGAGTCTCGTCGTGCTTGTGGTGGACATGCAAGCCGTACCGCTGAACAAGCTGGTGGAGAAGATTTCCGTGTTTTAGAAGCGCCAAGGAGTGGAGATACTCAAGAATGGGAATCTACATACATCAATAGTTAGTTTTATTACACATTTCCACATAAAACTGTTCAACTACAATACATATTACATAAATAGACGCATTCTTGTACCCACGCATAGGCGTGTCCGTACGCAGAAAGAGCATGAATGGAGGTGGACTATCTATCTCACGTGGGTTAGTTGGTAATGACTACAGCACGCGCTCGGATCTATAAGACAGTGTACACAGTGTGTGTTCTATCGTAAGCTTGAACATCGAATATCGAATACCGAATACCACTACGGGTTAATTAATAGATTTAAAGCCAGATTAATCATCAATAAGATGCATCATCATAAGGAGAATAAGTTTTAGGTAGTAGTTGGTCAGTTAATTCAACACAAGTCATTTCAATTTGCTTGCCGACAGCTGTCTTATAGTTCGAGAACGTACCTTACACATAGTATTTGTAATCAATCGATCATGCTGAGTGTGTCTCATTTAACTATAAACAACGATTTGGTACAACGCTTAATACTGACCTACATAAATGGTATGTACATACATATGTACAGACAGACATTCTATACACATAACGAAACAAATGACGCTTGAAAATCAAAATCAACAATATATAGAGACAAATGAAAATCAATAGCGTTCGGGGACTGAAAATAAGATGGGGATACGATACTGGGCTACAAAATACTCGTTTTTCCTATAACTACCTCATTCAGCTACACCGCCTGCATCGATTGCATCAAACAGAAAGATAGAGAGCATTAAAATAATATCATGAAAATCCTAACACTTAACAAATAAATGTAAAAAAAAAAATTGTAATTTAAAAAACAATACGAGTATGCGTCTACTTGGTGCTGCCTGAGTTTGCCGGATGCCCCTGCTGCTGGTGATGCTGATGATGCTGGTGATGATGGGATCCATGGTGATAATGGGATTGCGCTTGACTGCTGCTTGAAGCAGACGACGAGGACAACGACAACGATGTCGATGATGATGACTTTTGCTGATGATGGTTTTGGGAGGCAGTGGTCAGGCTGCTTCCACTTCCACTGCCATGGTTCAGGGGCAAGGAGGCGCCTGCCGTGGCGGCTGCTAGAGCTGCTGCAGCCGATACAGCTGCAGCTCCTGCGGTAGCTGTATTCAGTTTGGTGCCATCGCTCGTGGTATTGCTCACTCGAAGCTGCCGGATTTCGGGGAAGAACTCAATCATGAGTATCTCCAGTAGTTCCTAGAATAACGGCCGGATAACGATGACCGACAGTACCGGCAATGCATGAAAAAACTTACGTAGAAGAGCTGTTTGTTGTAAGCGGGGTTCTGGAGCGCCTCGAAGACCTTGAGGACGCCTCGCTTGGCCGCCTGAGCCCCCACCAGATTGCAGAGCACCTCTGGTATATGGTCGGTGAGCAGAGCCTTGGCCGCTGTGCTGGTCATCTCGCGCATGTCTTCGGAGCGCGCAGGATATGCGGAGGCAAGGACACCGCCTGGCCAGAAAGATTTCAGAATGGCTGAGAAGTAGTTGTGCAGCATGGACTCCTCAAAGAGATAAGTGACAGATTCGCGGATTTGTCGATTAATCGTCCGACCGTACGTGATCTGCACGAAGGAGATAATGCTCTTGCGCAGCCATTTGAAGACGCCGCCCATGTCGAATATCTCACCCATAAGAGCGTACATAGGCTCTGCTATAGAGTCCTTGCTGTCTATGTCGGCCATAAGTCGACTGGCATCGATACCGGACTCTCCGTCCAGGTACGTGGAGATGTCCTCGTCGTCGCGCTGCAAGCCCCAGAACGGATCTGTCGCCTTGCTTGACTCGTGAGCCTTTGCAGCGTCGCTCTTAAACAGCGTGGAGAGCGAGAACTTTGACTTTTTGGGCGAGGGCAGCGACTGCTTCAGGTGGTCTGAGCTGGGACTAAGGAACGTATAAATAGCCTCACTGCCATTTAGATGGTCGTCCTCGAGTATGAACTATTTCAACAAATATACAATTATATTATCATATTACCAGTAGGTGCTTGATGATGGTAGGCCAAAGGATCTTTCAATCTTACATTAAGAAACTTTTGGATTTGTCCCTTGGCCTTCTCCTGGCCATGCCGGTCTGTCTTTAGGAAGAAGAACTTGAAGTTGGTGGGTAAGTCGAGCGTCTTCAGATTCGAGCTCACGTGTCGAAGTTTTCGTTGCAGCTCCTGTTAGGGTAGGGGGAAAATATATAGAAAGAGTCAGAGACTGGTGTGAATGATAGTCCCTTCGGGGTAGAAAATCCCGCCTACATGGACTTGGTTAAGAGATCGCATGACCACCCAGCCGCTGGATATGCCAGAGGGCCGTTTTGGGAGCTTGGCGCTGCTGCTGTCCCCGTTCTTTGGCAGCGCATGCGAGGGAGCGTTGATGTCCTCGTCCACATGGACAAGTATCATGAACTGCAGCGACTCCTTTTCATCGGAGATCTGTGCCGAGGAGGAAACGGATTATAATTTGAGACGATCCATCAGAGTCCACCGTCTACTCACCTCCACACTTTGTATGGTGGCCTTCCATTTGCCTAGATGCTCGGTCCAAGCGTCTGTTCGCCGGAGATGTGCCTCAGTTTGACGCTTCTCACTCTTTAGCCACTCCATCTCCTTCTCGAGTATGGATAGGACCTTGGACTCCGGCTTGACCGAGTACTTAAGGGCGTCCAGGGCCTGATTTTTCTTGTCAATGCGCTCCTGTATCTGCTCCAGCTTCCGCCGTGCATATGACGTGTGGGCGGCGACATCGATGGCCCTGCCATTGAGACCATCCGCGACTCTGGGGTGGTCGTCGTGCGCCTCGGATATACTGCCGATGGCGGGGCACAGCATCAAGGTGGGGTCGGTTAATTCGTTCGATTCCAGCGCCTCCTTCAGCTGCCGGTACTGGGTGCTGAGCACAAAGGGGGGATAATACTTTTCCTCGAGAGTGTGCAGAATGTTGCGCTGGATGTCGTAGAAGATGTCCGGATCAGCATCCCCCAACAGAAAGGTCTCGATCAGTTTGCGCTCGTGCTTGTCGATTTGAATCTCCGACTTGGGCACGCGGATATACGTATAGAATACCTCCGTGCCCAGTTGGTGGATGGCACTCTTGTGTGCGTGCTTGATCTCCTCCACGGCGAGGTAGAAACCGACCAGGGCACTAGCCTTTAGCGGCTCCAAAAACAGGGTGAAGTACCGTCGGCCCACGGTCGTGTTCAGTATTTCCTCTAGCGTCAGATCCTTAAAGAATAAAGATAAACATATACATACATATGCATGTATATTGTTGGTCATTGTCACTTACTATGTCGCTAGAGTAGTTGCCGTTCCAGCCGAATTTCGCCAGATTCTTCTCGCACTCGGCCTTAGCCAAGGTCAGCTGGCGGACATAGCGCTTGAGCCGCACAGCCGCCGTCAGCTCAGACTTGGATAGGGAGTGGTCCTCATGGTCCGGATCGAGACCTTTGGCACGTTGCAAGTTCTGCATGGTTGTGGCATGCATGAGGTCGTTCACGATGCTCTTGCGGATGAGCGAGAGATCCTCCAGGTTTCCCGAGTTGTTGATAATCTTGAGGAAGTCCTCAAAGCTGGCCGCATACTCATAGCTCCGCTTGTTCATCGCCGCCGCCGCCAGTCTCGTCTCGATGTTCTGCACCACCTTCTGGTTTATGTAGTCGGGTGCGGTGAGCATGTTGATCATGGGAAAGAAGACTAGGAAGAGAAGGTAAGAGAAGATAAAAAACGATAACCAAAAAAGCAAGATGCATTTGAATATTAAAACGTTCCCTCTGGTGAACTGATGAACTGGTGAACCTACTCTTGTAGGATAAGATTTCGCTAAGCAGCATCTTGAGCGGGGGAAGGGAGTAGCCGCGTGGCAACAGCAGGATCACCATAATTTCGCACAGCTTGCGCAGAAACTCCATCTCCTTGGCTTCGTCGGACAGGTAGGAGTTTTTGCTAAATACTGGCGCCGTATTCGTCTCGGCCCTGTTCGGTAGGGGAGAGTTGACAATTGAGTTTAACAATCCCATGATAATCGATGATCACTCACGCTCGGGCCTCGGCAATGCGTATCTTTTCCAGGTGCACGGTGACGCGATTTACCATGTCCACGGCTATGATCTTGGCCGGATCCATTTTGCTGGCGCGCTCATGGATCTTCTGTATGGCATTCCACAGATCCTCCCGCACCACATCGTTGATTAGCTTCGGCTTCGTGACCACATAGCTAATAGAGTGCATAAGCGGATGAGGGAGGTCACTCCTGGGGGTAAATGTAGGTTACTTACCCCAGCCAGGGCAGCATGAAGTCACGCAGAACATATTCAATTATCTGCTGGAGCTGCAGATCGACTGTTTTGCCAAAGATCAAAGGTAAATTCGATGGATTCTTGATGGGATTTGGCAGATCGAAGATGGTGCTTCTGCAAGGATCAAGAAGCGCGAGTGGATAACGGATCGGATCGGATAGGATAGGATCGGATCGGATCAAAGTCCGCACTCACTTTGTGGCATTGTAGATAAGTTTGGAGGGCAATCGACTGGGTCTGGCCGGTTCATTGGTGGTGAATATATAATGTATGTAGACGGTGCCGGCAACAGCTATGAAAGAGATAAGTGAATCGGATCGTCATTAGATATTTGGTCTTTTAATTAAATCTTCAGTTTTCGGTCTTCGGTGGGGTGGCTTTGGTCAAAACCATTAAAAATGGTCGCCAGCCGATAAGCGGTGTCCAATGAGTAATCCCATCTAATCTACCTTGAATGGGTAGGATGGGATGGGATGCCAAATGGTACCGTTTATGGTGGCCGTTGATTTTCACTGTGACCTTACCCGAAAATACCAAAACGAGGGAGTAGACGACGAAGGCAAAGAACAAGAAGAACTTCGGATAATACCAGATGACGGCCAAGAGCGTCAGCGTGATGCCGGATACGATAATCCTCCAGTTAAATTGCAATGCACGTAGCAGGCTGCAGCGAAAGGAATCAGAATCACATCAGCACATGAGTCTATTAATAAACATGACAGTGCCCGCTCACATATCGATACGCCACACCACCCATTAAGGTGAGGCGTATCTAGGAACAGGAACAAAACCAAATTCCAGGTAATATGGGACACGTACACGCAAAGGATGCACGAGCCCACTCACCCACCCCCACACTCACCGGGTTGCCAAGAGCGTGAGCCGTTGTGTGGGCGTTGCTGGCGGCTCAGGCTTGATGGGGAACAGTGGCAGGCGGCGGCTCGCCATTGTTGTTGATGTGGTGTGGGCAGCTGGCCTGGCGCTTGATATTCAGTGCGTTGTCGGACCACAACTGGCCGTTCCCACTTTGGCCGTCGCTGTCAATGTCGCTGCCACTCTTGTTATCCGTTGTGCTCTACTGTTTTGTAGTTGTTGCTCGCCCTTTTTCGGATCTGAATATTTGATGAGTTCTTAACATTTTTGAAACAGCTCTCTCTTTCTCTGCTTTCGTCTTCTCTCCGTATGTTCTCCGTAGTTTCAAGTCGCGTTCCACACTCGTCAGAGACGAGCTCTTGTTGTGGTTTTGACCGTGACGTGGACTAGTGGCCGTCGCCACTAATAAAAATAGTTTACAACAATTTCATCAATTCCAATTCCGATTCCCACTTCCGCAACCACCACCAGCACCAAAGCTAACCGAGAGTGGGGCTGAGCACCAAGCAATATGCCAGATTTTCAGTATCGCATAAATATTGGGAAACTATGTCTGTATATTAAATCAATACCAGGCAGTAGCGCGAACCGCAACAAGTTGATTACTGATTACTGCCATATGGATGGGAGGGGATGTGATAACAACTGCGTTTGCCGACGTCCCTTTATCATAATGCCAATTGACGCTTCAAGAAATCAAAACAAGGGACTTTGATTACATTCGCGGACATCGCTGTTTTTGTTGTTATTGTTTGGTTTTGCGCACTGCTGCTGCTGTGGAGATTAACAAAATCTTCTGATGACTGCAATTTTATAGCGCTGACAAATGCGTTTCATATCCGAGAAGCACTTTACTTCCTTCACTCACAAACAAATATATTTTATGTTATGATTTAGATAATACCATATAGTATATACATATATCGCATGGTCACGGTTGTAGCACATCCGCAGTCACAAGCCATACAGTATTTTGATGTATCAATTCACACAAGCGAAACATCCGTCCCATCAAAAATTGCTGCAACAGCTCCCAAAGCCCTTCGGCTCGTAGGTCCACGGCTCTGGGAGCTGTCAGCTTCTGTGGAAGCTGTTGCGTGTATGTAAATTGTGTGTGAGAAGTTCTCACTGAGAACAGATTTAAGCGTACACTTTTAAACAAGGTTCGGACACCTCTCGTTCGGGTCTTATTTATACTCACACACATGCAAATACAGCAAAGTTAGTTGTTTTATTTGCATTTTTACGAGCAAAATAAGCCCCGAAAAGTAAGCGCGGTGCGGGAATGGATCGCCTTGTATAATTTCATAATTTTTTGAACGATCAGCTCCCACCAAGTGGTACATCAATTTACTGTATGGTTAGCTAGTGGCAATTATGCAATTATATAAGGTGGTCTCGTCGGCTGCCGAATCGTTCGGTTTTTAGTCCGTTAACGCTTAGTGCGTTTTATTGAAGTGAAAGGTTGTGTGCGGACAATTTTTTCGTAAATCTTAGCCCTTGTGCTCAACAAAATGTCATATTTCTTGAATTAATCGTTTAAAACATTATCAAAAAACATTTTAACACAACAAAAATTTAAAATATAGCTTCCGAAAATGTTTATATATATTTATATATAAAACCGTTTTATTTTAAGATTATAATTTATTTTATAATTAATAGTCTTAACAAAAAATATATGTCCAACAACAAAAACAACGTTTAATTTTAAATTGAAAATTATTAAAAAATAAATTATGCAAAGCAATCAACTATTCTATAACAGGCCACTGGAAACCCCATAGCGCATCAAGGGTTAATCAACACGCACTATTGTTTTTTCACTCACACTGAACCCTTTCACTCGCACTTATTGTAAGCATTGTTAAGGGTCTACTTTTGCAGACGAGACCACCTTATATAATTTCATCATAAGCTTTTGGCAGCACTTCCAATTTATTGCAAAACTATCGATTATAATTTCGAACCACAGCTGAGTTTTCAGCGGAAGTTCCCAGGTCTTCGGCTCTAGGGCTATTTCACGCTCGGCTCTTTATATTTCATGTAAATAAAAAGATATTGGGAAGTTAAGGCTGAAAACTCATTTTATTATACCCGTACTCAAAGAGTTGTGTAACGCACAGAAGAAAACGTTTCCGACCTCATAAAGTATACATATATATTCTTGATCATCAACAGCCGAGTCGATATAACCATAGCCGTCTGTCGTCCGTCTCGATGAGCGCCTAAATTTCAAAGACTATAAACGCTAGACCAACCAAATTTTGTTTCCAGACCTATGTATGTGATATCACACTGTTACAAGTGAATTTCAAAAGTTTACTTTGCGCCCTTCCGCTGCCACAAAGGACTCAAATCTGTGGCATCCACAATTTGCTTGATACGAGATAAAGAAAAACGCAGTATCGGAGAAAATGACCATATCTTCCAGATTACCGAATCAGATCGGATCATTATTATAGCTAGAATGAAGAAATTAATTTGCAGTGACTACCCCATCTCTTTCAATCACAGCTGCCGCAATTCATTCTCGCTCACACTCAACCTCTGGCGGAGCTGTATAATCTACATAGTGGATGTGGAATATACATTGTAGACGTAGATTTAAGCAGATAAAATATCTACAAATTTCACATAAATCATAAGCTCAAATTTATATGTTCATACTGACTAAGAACGGGTAGAGTCGCGGCCACCGAAGCGACTTACAACGTTCAATATCAAGTGGTCGAAACAATAATTATGTGGAACCAATTCACAATAGACGTAAGAATAAAAATTTATAATGGCTGCAAGTTGAGAATGCTTGATTTTGAGTAGTAACGCTTTAAAAAAGTGCGACAGCTTTCAATAGCCAGTGATCGAACGAATAGATGCCGGCCGTTAAGGATATCGATCTTTTGCTGAAAGTGCAATTTTAGTGCAATTTGTACAGTACATACATATGTACATATGTAATAGATATTATGTATTTTTCGAAGTAACATCATGTTTTGTGAACTGGTGAACGCGTATGATCCATACTTTGCTATCGCGACGTCGCCAATGTAGTCGGCTCAGAACATATCGATATTGGCTTCGAAGATTTCAGACTGGCAACTGTAGTAGTGTTGTTGCAGTTTTTATGCAATAAATATTCCCAGGCATATTTAAAGTGCGACGAAATACGATCACACATATATGCCTGGTACTACATTAGTGAAGCGTCGGCATATTTCACATAGCCGACGGCACTCGAATATGATCCGCACAAGCATATGCATATTCCCCTCGCTCCCCCCGCTCACAAAAACGCTGGGCATATTAAACGAATAAAAATATGCGGCCGCTCCGCTGCCGGCGTCTCCGACAGCGCAGCTACGCGGCCATAGCCCTAACCTTTTGTTAAAGATGTAAGAAACATTGAATAAACTTACTCGAATGAAGACGGATGTCTTGCTGTTTCATTGAATATAATACACAACAAAAAACCAACAAGTAAAATTCAAATATTTCTTCGTTAAATACCATCGGTTGCTTTTCTAGTATGTATCGAACAGGGATGATTTCTTATCGGTTTCATACGAATATCATCCCTGATTTCGGTCGACGGAAAATTTAGCGCGTCTCAGTACTAGGCTTTAAACTGAAGTATTGAGCTAATTTCATGATTTTGTATTAATTTGGCTCTGTTTATTTCTTTTTCTTTGCTATTTAGTGCGTATTTTAATTTATATATCAGCTATCGATATAAGCCAAAAGCAATCCATCATGTATGAATCGTAATATTTTCCCGATCTTTTTCCCAAAATCTGATCCATGAATTCTTGCATTAAAAACACTAAATCATGTGCATTTACCAATACTTTTTAAGGAAATCAATCATTGATCGCTGATTAATAGCCTTTTTACACTGGGGCGCGTCTGCTATCGATATCGGCATCGACGCAATGAAGCAGAAAAAGCGTTTACATTGGTAGACGTGCGTCTTGAGAACAGCTGATGAAAACAACACAAATTTTGTAAGTCAAATCAAAAATGAATGAAAACACGAGGAAACATCTGAAACAGACTTTATTATTTTATCTGCGGTGGAGCAAAATGCAGAGGATGTTTTAAAATGTATCGATGCGGCGGGCTTGTCTGCAGACAAGTTATAAGGCTGCTAATTTTCCAAGACTTCGAACAATTAAATTTGTTATTCCAAATTGAAATAGCCGCGATATGGATCATTTTGGGAGAAAGATGTTGTCGACAACTCCGACGCATTTTTCAAAGACAAAGGATTGCTTTCAATATTTTGGTTGGAATGCTGCCCAATCTCCGCAAGAAAGACACACATTTTCGACTGGCAATCCCTCTGAAGAAAAGAATAGCGATAGCACAGCACAATTTGAACCATTTAACTTAATATTTTTCGTTTTATTTAAATATTATTGCTCCCACGTTGATGCGCTGCCACCCGAGGGTCCCACCTTGGCCAGTTCATTTCTAAAATATTGGATTAAAAAATTAATTCGAAACAATGTATCCCAATAATAGTAGGCATGTAACTTACCTATATTTCATTGTTAGATTTTCTATCTTGTTCTTCACCTCACTATGAGAAGGTCCAAACTCTTTTAAGGCGTCAGCTACTTCCTTATAAATATGCGAGTTTTTGTCCACAAAAATCTCCTATCTAATGTCAGAATTGATTCAAACTATTTGTTTTAAATATTATATGAATTTATTTACCTTTTCCTTCCTCAGACATTTATTAGCCGGCACAATTGTTTTCGTATGTCAGCTGTTTTTTTTTGTCATTAGTGATGATAGTTGCGCTGATAGGCAGAAAAGCGCAAAAATGAGCAAAAGCAATCGAATATATCGAATAGACGCACATGCATCCGAAAGCGACGCAACTTTTTGCCACCACTAGGGCCCTATGCTTAACCTATGTAAAAAAAACTGCGTCTCCGGCAAGACGCAAAGAAGCATGACGCAGCCCCAGTCTGAACAGCCTATAAGTTCTCCTGGTAAACGCGCCCAATGACACTGCAGAAGTATTGCGCTTAATAATTAGCAATCGTATTCACCTAAAAAAAATATTCAAACTTGATTGAATTTGGAATAATTTTTGGTATTTAAAGTTTATGTTTGCAAATTAATGTATGTATGACACGTGATGATATATTATCTAGTCAAATTTCGCACGCTATGACTACCGAACACCTAAATTCCATCGATTCGTTACTGGACTTCTCTTAAATGCATCCTTCATTGGGTGCCGGAACTGCAAGCAAGAGTGTCATAGGATCTACTGATCCTTGGCGAGGCGACGAAGTGCACGCTTACGAGTGCCCAAAATATTCTTGAGAACCAAACTGCGGGCGAACTGATCACCGAACACAGCCTCTGTGAAGTGGATAACCAGCTGGAGCAGGGCATGGGGCAAATATCCAGCGGTCTGACTGGCAATACCGAGAGTTGAGAGCGCTGACTTCACATAAGTTTCGGGTGACGGCGCGAACACGCTGGCCTTGCGGATTTTGGACATGTTGGTGGCCACGAAGCCCGGCTGGACGCTCTGGATGAGAATGCCGTGCTCCTTATACTCCGTCTGCAAATCATCACTAAACTTGTTGACAAAGGCCTGATAAAAGGATGAAACCAGAGAAAATAGGTAAGGTACTGCTCATCACCGTGTACTCACCTTGGTAGCACTGTATACGCTCAGCAGGGGATTTGGAATGACGCCGGCAGTAGATGACAAGTTTATGATGACCCCCTTGCGCTTGGCAATCATGCCCGGCAAGAACAATGCGCTCATATGCGTTACCGAGTGTATGTTGGCTGCCACAATATTGTTCAAAAACGTCGGATCCGCATTGTAGCAGTCCATAAAGTATTCGGGATGACTGTAGCTGATTCCTACATTGTTCACCAGCACACCGACGTCCAGGCCAGTGGTTTTCTCGCGTATCTTTTCATAAATCTCAGGGCCGCCTGTGAAATCCACATCAATGGCACGCACCTCAACGCCAAATTCATCGCCTGAAAGTATGCCACGACAAGAGATTGGCTAACCAGTGTAAAGGAAGTCAAGCTACGGCTCACCTATTTCCTTGCAAACGTCTTTCAGTTTATTCAATGATCGACTGATAAGCACCAGCTTCAGTCCTTTTCGAGCCATCTGAAAATTTAGAAAAGATATACATATGTTTGTTAAATATTCTCGGAAAATTCAGGCTTTTGGTTCGAAGCCATTAATTTCCCAAGCAATTACAGTGGAATATGAGAAGGAAATACTATTGTTCGCAATCGCCGTCCGTAGAAATCTGAAGTGAACATTGGACCATTTTCTGCCTCTTTGTACTGGACTGCATGCAAATGTTAAGTAAAGCTTTGACCGGGTACGGCCCTTAGGGGGACACGTGCGCGAAAGCCACTATGTAGTATTATGGTCGATTGTTAAAAGTGGGTAATAAATACAGCTGGGAGCCGCCCCGTTTCCAAAAAAGCGCTGCGAGCGCACTTGACCAGAATCAGCAAAAACTACAGTGCGGAGAGGAGGCAGCTAATGTAGCGATCCGCTGTTAAGTCAACACAATTAGGGAACGGGAGGGCTTAGTGGCTGGTGCGACTGAAGATCAATTCCAAAGTGTAGATTCACTCGGCCAATGCATTTTCGCAAGCAATGTCCAAGTCATTCCCGCTTAATGGGTATTCTATGATTGTACTTTTGCGCGCTTTCCAATTGTCAAGTCATAGTTGAATGGACTTTGATTGTAGGGGTTTGTACCATGGCCGTTTACCTACCTCCT
Source organism: Drosophila subsilvestris (assembly GCA_035043285.1). Classification (NCBI taxonomy): domain Eukaryota; kingdom Metazoa; phylum Arthropoda; class Insecta; order Diptera; family Drosophilidae; genus Drosophila; species Drosophila subsilvestris. Next base: position 121,683 of record JAWNNB010001875.1, read on the forward strand.
TGGCGTAGGCTTTTCCAATTCCATCGGTGGACCCAGTAACAACTGAAATTGATGGAAATTAGCTCGAATTCTCTTCCTTATCAGCCGTCGTCAAACTCCTTAGCGAACGGATCAATTTTCACTTACCTGCCCATTCGCCCATTTTGGCGAGGTTTACGGTGGATCCGAGGACCGTTGGCCCCACCACGTTAGCGTATATCCAGGGCAAGACCTTGCGAAAGAACTGAAAGCCGACAATGCCAATAGCCAAGCCACCAAGCATACTCAGTACATGCGAATTCTCATCCATTTCCTTAACCTTCTTCCTATTTTCCTGGGACACGGTGCCAGAAACTCGACTCCTAATCTCTGCTGCCGGCTGGTTTCTGATTTTTCAATTTCTGTTTTCTGTTCGTCGACTGCAACGTCAAAATGCTTACGCTGCTGCTGCTTCTAAAACCTTTGTATGCATGTAAATACATACACACATGCAAATGTACATATGTATATATGTATATGTATGTACGTATGTCTATCTGAGTACCGCACTCCCTTTTTGCTGCCAGCTGCCTTCGCCGAGTAGAATTCAAAGTGATTTTTGATTTTCAGGCGTAGTTTTTTTTATATTAATATTCAAAGCATTTTGTTGCCGCTGACGTTGACCGAAACAGAAACATAAAACAGAAAAAGAAATGAAAAGGCGATTCAATGCAAATTGTGAGCGGCACGAAAACGAATGAACGGTTCTTCCATGTACGGTTGTGGGGCTGTGTGTGTGTGTGTGTGCCTGTGTGTAACATCGCGCGACTTATGTATGTCATTCTGTCTGTGTGCCCGGCTCGTGCTCTCAGTCCTCCCTTCATTCGATTTTCCCACATCGCACCACCACCGAAAAGATAAGGGAGGCACATGGCTACTATGTGTGCACAGTGCAGGCACAAATGGTTCGCCTTATTCGTCGTTCGAAAAAGTATTAAATCATTAGAAGAGAGAGTATTTCTTGGCATATAATCATAAATAAAAGTACAAGAGCTTATGGTGGCTTATACCATTTATAGTATAACTTTCCATGATATTTTCATTATTTAACTTTGAGTCTTATATTTGAGCGAAAAAATAAAACTCAACACTTAATCATTATTTTTGAGTCTTATTTTTTTTGCTCAAACATAATTATTATGGATAATCAGTAATAATAATTAATAAAAATAATTATTATCAATAATAATTATCCTAAAAACTGAAAATTTAAAAATGTTGGTGGATTTGCATAGTTTATCCTTAGAGCAGTCTGTGGGTCTATTTAATTCTTCTGTGCGGCTATTTTGGGTATATGATTTTTTCGAGAAAAAAATAAAAAATAATCATTATTTATACTCCTACTTATGATTTCTCAATAAGTCTTTGTATGATCACCAAACATGGTGAATAGTAAAAACTGAATCCCTGCACGTGGTGTGGGAATACTTCGGCAAGCTGCTGTATGCTTGCTCTCTCAATTATTTAATACTCGCTCCCCAGCACGCCCATAACTGCACATGCGCAGGAAGTGTACATGTACGCTCGATAAAATAAACTTTGAAATTAGTTTCAGAATCATAAAAAGGCGCTTAAATTTCGTTTTACTTACAACATGTATTTCGCACATTGATTTTGGGTTACATATGTAGATTTTCGAAGCTTTTACCGCAAAAAAATATGTTCATAGAAATATCTCTGAGAGGATCTTATCTTATTTAACGGCTTATCGATAACTATCGCTTTTTGAACTGACGATGCTCAAATAATTATTATTGAATATACGGTTAAACATATTGTAAATCATTTTTTTACTGCTTTTATTCTGCATCTTATGGTGCAAACATGAAAAATTGATGAACTACAGTGCCGCATGAATTATGGGAGGGAGAAAAAACGTGCGCCTTAAGTCTAGGACTGCTTTGCTTTGAAAAAGCACAAATTACGAATACTCACCATCAGTAAAAACAATAGACTGGCTATTTTTTTAATACATACAAAAACACACGAATAGGCCATATGGATCATATGGCATTAAATTAATCAGCATGATCAAATTGTACGTATGTATGTAAATATTAACATACATACATACATATGTATGTATGTATGTAAAAATATATGTACGTGGCTTTCTGTTAATGTCGAAAGAGTATGTTGTGTGTGTACCGAAAGAGCGAATGCTGCGGATGCTGTCCATGCGCAGAGCCTGCCCTGACCTACATTCAGATTTATTGGTCATCTAAGGCAGCCACAGCCAAAGGCATTTGCGAAAAAATAAATACACACGCAACGCAAGAAGGTTAATATTCGTTTACTAGCCAGCCTTTGTTTCTGTAAAAAAGGAAAAATATCGAAAAACTGTAAGATGCTCAGCAAAATTGAGCAAAATTGACGTAAGCCTAACATCCATTGAAAAATGCCCTAACTTAATGCCAAATCGATAAATATTGAGCAAGAACCGGAACTAAAAGTGGGAAGTAAATTTTCCCTATCTTTGCCCCGACTGTCCCGACGCATAGAATAGAGAACGATGAGGCTGCCCGGACTACCACTTACTAATGCAGTTGAATCAAAATAGAATCGGTTACAGTCAAGCAAATTCGTATGTGCATATCGTGCGGTGAGTGGAGGAAGCATCACTGAGCAGAGTTTGAGTGGAATTGCCATATTGCCCCTCTTTGCAGTGATGAGATCTAGATTATTTTGGATATTTGCAATTATATACTCATCACTACATCACATTGGGTCGGGATCTACTTCGACGACATGTAAGTGGGGTCCTTCCTTAAGGGCTCTAAGAAGGTCTTACTTTATTTTACCTTATTCTGTATTCTGTATGTGATAAAATATAGTGAAGCGTCCCAGAGCTGGCGATCCCTTCGACACGTTCCCGAAGAACTTCTGGCAAGAGTTCTCGTCGCCGTTCACAGACACGCCGGAAGATGAGGAGCTGGAGGTCACCGAGACGACCACGCACGAGCCGTTTCCTTTCTTTGCTGATCACTATACGACGGTTAATATAAGCACCCAGCTTTCCTCAAACGTGTATCTGCACTGCCGCGTCAACGACCTGCAGGGCAAGACGGTGTCATGGATGCGGCGTAGAGGCGAGGACCTCACCCTGATAACCTTCGGCCAGCACACCTATAGCGGCGACTCGCGCTATTCGCTCGAGTTTGAGGAGCCTAATGACTGGAAGCTTCTTATCCAGTTTGCCAATGAGCGCGATGAGGGTCCCTACGAGTGTCAGGTCTCCTCGCATCCTCCCCTGGTGCTCCTCGTATATCTAACTATAATTGGTAAGCAACTTGCTATTCCCTTCTGGTTACTTGATACCTATATATCTATCTTCTTAACTCTTTTCAGTTCCTCATGTGGAAATCCTGGACGAGAGAGGATCGGCCACACCGGAGAAGTACTACAAGGCTGGCAGCACCATCGAGCTGCAGTGTGTCATCTCCAAAATTCCACATCCATCGTCCTACATCACCTGGCGACACGGACCCCGTCTGCTCAACTATGACACCAGTCGGGGTGGCATCAGGTACTAGGTTACTAGGTGTGATTACATTTGAGGAAACCATTGCACTCGAGGTTTCAACTGTTTTACACATGTTTTACACGCACCTACAGTGCCATAGCTAGCTGTTCATTTCAATTTACATACATACATACATATGTACATATGTGTTTCCGCAGTGTGAAAACGGATATGCTGCCTGGACGAGCTCTGAGTCGCCTTTATATTGCCAATGCGAATCGACAAGATACCGGGAACTACACATGTATGCTGGGCAACGAGATTACGGAGACGGTTGTAGTACATGTGCTTAACGGTAAGTCGCGATCTGGAGGGAGAGGGTCGGTGATATTTTGAGAGAATATTTCACTTTTTTCTCTTACTTCAATGCAGGTGAGGAGCCAGCCGCAATGCAGCACGCGAACGGGACTCACTACAGTGCCAGGCCCTCAACTATGGTTGTGTTTTTTTTATTGTACGTATACGCGTGTGTTTGTGGCAGGGCGGTGGCCGTCGGCCTACCGTTCGGGCGATGACGATCTAGTGTGATCTGTAAAGTAAAAGCACAGGTAAGGTGGTCGATACACAGCAGAGTTGCAGTGAGAGAAATGCATACACCAGAAAATCTTGTCCAGAATTGCATTTTTGACTTTTACTCTAATCAAGGGTTGTTTAATATACGATACATAGCATAAACTGAATACTGAATACATACTAGACTTAAGTCGGAAATCGAATGATAAACAAAAATTGTGAGAACTCGTAGGTATTTATATAAGGGCGTACGCGAATACACACATACATACATATGATTGTATATGAAAAACATGAAATTGATTTTGCAAATTTTAGAGCATAAAATTACAGTCACAATCGAATCGTACTACAGAGGCCGTGTTTATGTTGACTAAATATTAATCATATACATATGTACGTATGTATGTATATTTTGATCCTTGTGAGCTCACACATCATTATACATAAAGATTTACACATACATACTAGAGCCCTGCACGAATCCACATGATTAAAAAAATCACAGTATACTCATGCCCCTTCAATGCGTTCGATCATTACGAATCACCCCTTCAGTCCGATTCGAATCACCCGAATCACTAAAAAACCGGATCAGAGTACTGCGAATCAATATCAGCAAGATTCGTCGCATGATTCAAAAACTGATTCAAAACATACTACGAAGAATCTTCCTTTGTATGCGTGTACATGTACAGTATTACGAAAAAAAGCGGACGCACAAAACCAAATACTTGTACATTTTTTGACTGTATTTGTAACCGAAATTGTTGTTTTCTTACTCAAAGGAACAGGCGCTGCCACGTCGCTGCCGGCACACGTACCAAAAGGCAGCGACCCTTCGTGTGGTGTGGCTTCGGCAACGAAGTGAATCCCGAATCACTGCGAATCGATTCATTTGCCCGTTCATGCAGGGCTCTAATACATACTAGAGCCCTGCATGAACGGGCAAATGAATCGATTCGCAGTGATTCGGGATTCACTTCGTCCGATCAAATTGAATCAGCGATTCGGCTTTCTCAGTGATTCGAATCATTTGCCCAAAATGGACCGAACGGATCACGATTCATAATTTTGTACTGTGAGATCCGAGCAGTTCAGTTTTTTCTCTCTTTTACTCTCCATTTGATTTTCAGGTAGAGAGAACGAGAAAGCAATACACAAATTTGTCGGTTTTTTTGCCTTGCTTTCGGGGTGGAAATCTGTAGTTGTGTGTGTGCCTTTCTGTGCCTGTGTGTGTACGTCAACAGTGCGTGCTACGCATACTTACGTATAAGATCTTGCCTTTGAGCAGGGCTCGCACACACACTCTGACATGTTTTTTTAGTGAGGCCTGCGGAAGAAACCGGTTTGTTGCTTTTACACTGCGACCGCAAGAGCCGAAGTCGCATTGCCGAAGCCACACCACACGAAGGGTCGCTGCCTTTCGGTACGTGTGCCGGCAGCGACGTGGCAGCGCCTGTTCCTTTGAGTAAGAAAACAACAATTTCGGTTACAAATACAGTCAAAAAATGCACAAGTATTTGGTTCTGTGCGTCCGCTTTTTTTCGTAATACTGTACATGTGCACGCATACAAAGGAAGATTCTTCGTAGTATGTTTTGAATCAGTTTTTGAATCATGCGACGAATCTTGCTGATATTGATTCGCAGTACTCTGATCCGGTTTTTTAGTGATTCGGGTGATTCGAATCGGACTGAAGGGGTGATTCGTAATGATCGAACGCATTGAAGGGGCATGAGTATACTGTGATTTTTTTAATCATGTGGATTCGTGCAGGGCTCTAATACATACATACAAACATACATACATATGTACACTTATCTAGATTTGTACAAGCTAATAGTATGTATATTTGTACTTACATATGTATGTACATATGTCGATATGAGCCGGCCAATGCATTTTTAGTTCTAATATATTTTATGCTTTTAATACGCTTCTAGTCGAAGGCCTTTTAGCTTCTTGAAATCAAACAGCATATCAGTTGGGATCATTTAAATCATAATAAGTACACTACACTACACTGCTACATTAGTTTTTCACTTTACACGAAACCAAAATTCGTTTTGGGTCCTGTTTAATCTGTAGATCTCATCTTTCGAACTTCAAATACATTGTATTCCAAAAATTTAAAAAAACGAGAAGGAACGTGAGTCGCTTTTAGTCGCGACTCTACTTTTATACCCGTACTCAGTCAGTATATAAATTTGTGAGCTTATGATTGAAATTTAAATAGAAATTTTAAAATTTTACATTTTACGTTTTTTTGCTACATCTGTTAACTACATCTACATCTAAAATGTAGATTATACATGTAGAACAGATATTCTACATCTACCATTTAGATTCTACATCTCCTCGCGAGAGGGCGCTCGTGCATTGCACAGGGCAGAGTGTGTGCGAGCGAGAAAGAGAATGAGTAGCGTCAGCAACGCCAGAGGAGGTGGGGGAAGCAACTGAAAATTAATTTCTTCATTCTGGCTATAATAATGATCCGATCTGTACTAGATTTGGCAATCTGGTAGATATGGTCATTCTTTACGATACTGCATAATATCTTTAATATTGTGGATGCCACAGATTTTCGTCCTTTGTGGGGGCGGAAGGGGCGGGGCGAAATTTTGAAATACACTTGTAGCAGTGTGATATCACATGAGTCTCGAAACAAAATTTGGTTGCTCTAACTCTCATAGTCTCTGAGAACTAGGCGCTCATCAAGACAGACAGACGGACAGACGGCCGGACAGACAGACATGGCTCTATCGACTCGGCTATTGATACTGATCAAGAATATATACTTTATACACATCCACTTTTACCACAAATACAGTATACCCCTTAACTCTTTTTGAGTACGGGTATAAAAAGCTTAAAAGGGGAAATGTCTGTCAAACGTTTCATGATGTAAAAATTAGTTGCCTAAAGTTGTAGCTTTCAAGCAGTAAAAATTTGTTTGTTACCAACCCATTCAAATAGTTTACTAATAATTAAAATTGTAAAAAATGAAGTATTTACGAACTTTTTAGTAAATCAACTTGTACCTTATAGTATTACCCAGTTTCTGATGATTCTTGACATTTTGCAGAACCAGATGAATAAGTTCAAATTTTATATAAATTAATTCAAATGCTGACCATCAAATACCATGAACCTTTCCAGCACTTCGGTCTTTCCTTCAGACACGACACACTGAGACCCTGTAATCACGAATGAAACAGTGTAATATTGTGGAAAGTTTTCCAAAATGTTAAAGGATGGTCTAAGATTTAACCAGCCTAAATTATTGTATACGCTGTACGCAAGGATTATAGGATTATATAAGATTCCTGTACATGTATTTAACAAAGAAGTAAAGTCAGCGTTTTGCCACGACCCTACCGACCCATCAATAGAAAAAATCTTGGTCCAACATTTTGCAAAATACGAGAAAGAAAACCGAAACACAGTCAAAAAGCGTAATCGTATCTGCCAGTTTAGCTCATAATTTCGCTAAAAATAATAAAACAATTTCCCGTAACTGAATCAATCCCCATCGTCTCTCTCACACTCGTCCTCTCGTCCACAGAGCGTTGCCCAGCGAAGTCAGTGAGCTATTTATAACGATTCTTTTGTGGAGAGAGAACAAGAGCGTGATGAAATACATATAAATAGTAACTGAGTACCGGGTATTGCATAGTATTTGTTACATTGATTCGACTGGTTTTTGCTTTTCGTTAAATACATTGAAAAGTTTTCATTTTGTAGCACAAATGTGGTCTGCTTTTCTGATCAAAAGTATAATTTTATTCGGCTCGATTTATCATTTTCTTGCTATTTTCCATGAGATGAGCGACCTTCCGCTGGACGATTCTAATCGATATATGTATGACCTAAAGAGCAGTTGAATGCCAGCATAAATATTTCAATTTTGAAATTTTCGACCTGCGTTTTTTGTGCGTCGAGTTTCCAATAAACGTAAAAAGTAGTGGGCCCAGAATGGATGATGTGTTGATCGATGAAAGCTGTTTCAAAAATTAAGAAAGAGAAAGACAAGACATAGAAGCTTATGAAATGTTTAACGTTAACAAAACTGTGTCATTCTAAATGGATACATATCGTTTAATTAATGTTAATTCGGTTGCGGAACCAATGACCATTTGAGCCCAAACAAAACAAAAAAAAAGTATATGTAACTGTATATTTAAATTTGAGTCTATTAATTGAAAGAGGGATTGAAAATTCGCACACAACTCGGACCAATGGGTAGAATGTTTGATTGTTTTTATTAAGAACGGTTCCATAACAAACCAAAAAAACAAAAAATATATAGCAAAGTAAAATAAATAAAACACGATCAAGGACACGAAGAAGAAAGAATAAGTATTTTCAGCTTTATTTTCGGTTAAGGGCTATGGTAAGCCCTAAATTAAAAAAATATTATTTCTAATTTATATAGAAGTAATCGCTGAATTTTTATTAGTGTAAGTGTACCCTCGCTTTGATAATTTAGCTTTCACAAATCCACAACTTTCTAAAAATTAACTATTAAAACATTAAAAAATCTCCATGAAAACAGCAAGTTATATTCTCTTGAGCTTCCAACCCATTGACGACATTAAGAACTAATATCCCATTGAGGATTGATTCATCATATACATACATACATATGTACCTACATCTGTACAACTATGCAAGTGTTTAAGGACGTCAAAGCTCAGAACAAAAGCTTCAATGCTTAGCGAGTTGACTGACTATTTCAATTCTCTTGTTTAGATACTATTGTAAATTATTCGAATTGATCCTAACTAAACCTAAACCCAGTCAAACCGTCGCCGCCGGCTGGCTCTGCCGGTTGGTAACCTGTTTCCATGATTCGTGTGCCCTTAAATAAACGAACGAAAGAGGAAATCAAATAAATTTAAAATGTTGGAGTGAGATAATGAAACAATACTTAGAGACTAAAGAAAGTGACGAAACGAAACTTTTAGAAAGATTTTGGTTACATAATTATATTTATTAATTAAAAACCTTAATATTTAATTATTAAACTACATACATAGTGTATAGTATCGTCGTCCTCCGTCAAAACCAATGCGACTGCGCCGGACCGCAAAAAAAAAATATATATATACATATATGTATATATGTATAAACTAATGCAAAATTGTAAAAAATAAATTTGTTTTTCATATTAAGCATTTAACATTCATTGAATATTGTTTTTATTATAGTAGAGCATCCCAGCATCCACTGCATGTAGATATATTTACATAAAAACGTAGTACCGGAAACTAAACGGACTCGATCTTTAAAGGGAACCGTAGTCTGTAAACCCAAATAACATATTTTTTAGACATCGTATCCAACATCAGCATCTGTGTACATTTTAACGGGCTGAGCAGCCAGGCCATTATCGGTCTCCATCATTTCAACATCGCGGCAGGTGGCTGCCTGAAGTTCTCTTCTCACATCGGGCGTGATTTTCGGATGAGATTTTTTTCTGCAATCGGAAAATAGGAAATTGTTATGCTTGTTTTTAAATAGTTGTTATTAAATTATTTACTTTAACAGTTGAAGAAGGGCATCCCTCTGCTCAGAAGATATATCGTTCTTGTACCGCTGGGAAAATGTTAGCAGACTTTGATGCCATAGCACTGGAAGCTCGCGCTTATCGTTTTCGAATCTAGTTTAAAACGGGCAGAATGTAAATTCTATGTAGTCAGTTGAAAAAAAGTCATAAACGGCAATGGAACTTACCTTAGGAAGTGGAAGACAGCCGCATCGACCACGCGATAAGGTAAGGCGTAGCGCTTGTCGAGGAAGAAGCGAATGAATATGGAATTGGCACCAGAATAGCTCATCTCACAAATCTTCAGCAGGCAGGCAGATGAGTGCAGGACGGGTATAGAGTTGCGAGCCACAACGCTGCCAAAGATGATGGCCTCGCGCAGAGTGCAATCGCCAGACTCCAGCAAGGGCAGAATGATGCCTTTCATGAACGCGGCCGGCTTGAACAGAGCCCGCTTGAGGGCATTGTAGAGGTGCATGTTCAGCTTCTTATACTCGCAAAGGTCATCGCGAACACGAGGCAACAGAACCAGGTTGTAGAACCTCTGGGCCATGGCTTGCGACAAGACTGAGCAAAAGATGCGGGTGCCCTGGAACATCGCGGCTGCACTCCAGTTGTGGGGCTCTGTGATAAATAGGATCTGCTCCCAGTTTCTCAGCTTGGGTATGATTTTGAAAGCCTTTGGAATCTTTCCACTGCGGTAACGCTTCAATACGTCCCTGACACCCTCGTACATCTCTTTTACCTTGGGATCAATCTCTTCAATTTTGAGGGAGCCTGCGTCGGAGATTATGTTGTGTATATCAGCTTCTTTTTCTTGGATTTTCTGCGCGATAATTTCGGAAAGATGGAGCGTACGCTTGACATCCTTAGCCGGGTTCTGGAAGCGCTCAAATGCGGCAACATCGTCATCATCCATATCCAGGTCGACCATGAAGTCGGCCTCGATGACCTCCTCATTTTCATTTACGTGGCCATCGTCTAAACAGAAACGAGACTTTTCTGTTAGTATGTTGGGTTGAACACGAAACGTTTATTGACTTACTCAGACTGAAGTTTACTTTCTTAACAGTCACCAAGCTAGGAAAGTTCTCCTCGTTTAATTCCAACTGCTGTTTCTTGGCAGCCTCCAAAATCTTTTGACTGCTCTTGGGATCTATGTTCTGCAAGATGAGGGATAAGCTGGAATTCAGGAAGATTGTTCTATAATTCAAACCATACCGATGAGTCCTCGTCGCGTAAATTAAACTTGCTTTTGGATTTTGCCTTCGCAACCTTTCCTTCTGTTATCTGTTTTTCCAAGCTAACATTTTTAATTATCGCCACATTGGCCTTCTTCGGCTTTCCCATATTGCAAAGATTTTAATAACAATATAGAAATCACAACACACGTGCTGCTAACCAATTTTTTGTGACCAACCAGTGTGATTGCGGACTCATCGATGAAAATACCGCCTGACCATCAGAAATATACCGAAATATACCTTGTCATTATCAAAATATACCGTTAAAATACTGACGGACACGACAAGATGTGTTGATATTCTTCGATTTTAATATTCGGTTTGAAATAACTAGCTAGTTAGCCCTCTTAGTATGCACTTCTATGGCTGGGGTCGCTCTTCCCCAAGCATATCCTGGGCTCCCCAATATTTTATTGGCAAGGTAATGTGTCTGACTACACTAGTCAACACGACATTTCCGCTGTGGACCAATATGACTTTTCTTATAGATATCAGGATTTTTATTTTTTTAAAGAATTATTGTTTTTTTATGGTTTTGATTTTTTTAAAGAATTTTTTGAAATTTGGTATTTTTTCCTGAGTTTTTATAGTCCAAATTTCGTGAAAAAATACGGCAAAAAACTATCATATTTGAACTTAAAAGCTTAAAATCTTCCAGACGTTAAGCTGCAGCTACAACGTTTCTGGGTCTGATTTATAGCATTTGACAGCTTTTCAGAACTGCAAAATAACATGCAACCAGATTTAAGATAATTAAGTTATGTGAAAAATAGAAGAATTACCTATAAAAAAAATTGCAAAAAAATACCAAATTAAAAAATACTTTAAAGAAAAACTAAACAATACAAAAAAATACAATGTTGTTTTAAAAATTTTAAATCTCGAAATCTATCAGTAAAGTCATTTTGAACCACCGCGGAAACAAAAGTTCAATTTTGTCGATTACACTATCCGACACGATTTTTCCGTAATGAACAAAACCAAATTGTTCTTAAAGATTTGTAGCTTAGAAATTGTTTGATGATATTTTTTTGTCTATGTCAGAACTTTTTTTAAGAATTTTTGAGAGCTGGTATTTTTTTTTAAAGCTTTTTCAGAGGTAGCGCTTCTGTTTTCACATAACTCAAGTATCTTACGTCTGGTTGTGAATAACTTTTCTATTCTTGAAAGATAATTTAAACAGACGAAACTTTTTGTGATTTCAGCTTACCGTCTGGGAAATATAAAGCATTCAAATGCAAAAATTATGATTTTTGTGCTGTATTTTTTACGAAACTTTGACTTTAAAAACTCAGGAAAAGTCGAAAATTTGTTAGGCTTCGTTTAAGATATTCCTCATTAAAATCTTTGGATAAACTTTGGAGCTAAAATTCGTTAACCAAACCCAAAAAATTAAAAAATTAGCAAAAAATATCTTTTTGAAGGTTGCGGGCCTGTATACTGTTTGGTTGGTACTGCTTTCCCTACAGAGCCTAGAAAACAGTTTTCGACCGAACAAATTTCTTATCGGTTTCATACGAATATCAACCCTGATTCTGTTCGCGAGGTGTTTTTTCGGAACTGAGTACTAGGCTTTAAGTGGGCTAACATGTTTTTTCGATGTTTTTGCAGCCCTAGCCGGCACACACTTTGGTCACACTAACGCATTGTTTACGCTGGGGGACTGGCGAATAATTTTTTTTCAAATTACGTGATAATTCAAATATTCTTGTGACCACTAGTGGCCAAAAACAAAACCGCGCAACATGTCACCGAAATACACGCACGCGATTGTGGCCAGGTGAGTGGAATACAGGTCTCGCTGCCGTTGCCACCGCAGATCCTATTTCGAAAGCCTTTGAATGGAGAGAGGGTGCCTATCACTAGGAAATGGGTCATGCTGTTTATGTGTACACATGATTGGTTGGGTGGGGCATGGCATAGAGTGGACTTGAACCTCACACCTCACAGCTCCCGCTACCCCACCACCACATCAAATACACCCGTGGGTGGGGCGTTTATTAATTATTTCGTTGAATGGTACTTAATCTCGCAAAATTGTTCCCGCCTTTGTTAAGCAGAATCTCGGAGGCACTACTCGAGAGCGGTCCTTTCGATGTGAAATTGGCTAAACGTCAGCACGAACAATACTGCTCTCTGCTGCGGGAGATTGGCCTGGATGTGATTGAGCTGCCGCCCGACGACCTGCTGCCGGAGGGCGTCTTCGTCGAGAACAGCGCTGTGATCTGCAATGGAGTGGCCCTCATAGGCCGATCGGATAATGCCAAGCGTCGGCGCGAGGCCGCAAGTATGGCCATCATTCTGAAGAAAGAGCTTGAAATTCCCGTTATAGAAATAGACGATACTCATGCCCGGCTAGATGGCGGGGATGTGCTCTTCACGGGTAAGCGTAAGCCCACTCATCATCGCGATACATACGAACGAACGTCAATCTTATAAAGAATATTCCCATTCCCGCAACTAGGACGAGAGTTTTTCATTGGCATATCTGGGTGTACCAACGAAGAAGGTGCGCGAGCCGTAGCCATGGCATATCCCGAGTATCCAGTCACACCGATTCGGGTGAGTTTTACCACGGATGTCCGTATGAAAACAACAACGAAAACAGAAAATATGCGCGCAGCAGCCCCACCATTCAATGCCAGTTTTAGGGCACTAATATTTATATTAGTATAACTCGATGGATTGTGGAATATTTAGTTTATATTTCGCAACTTGGCCAATGTACGTTTCTTCAAAATACTAAGTTAGTACTTATTTTAACCATTATTTGACAATTATTCAATATTTAAATTTTACGCGGCCTTTTGAAGCTTCACATTTGCTAAGCAAAATGCTTGTCTGATGAAATTATGCCACTCGAATTCATAAATATCGCTGCCGCCACATACTTACATACATACTTGCCAAAAATGTTGCATTCGGAAACCGAAGTTTTTTATACCCGTACTCAAAAAGAGTTAAGGGGTATACTGTATTTGTGGTAAAAGTGGATGTGTGTAACGCAGAGAAGGAAAATTTTCCGACCCCATAAAGTATATATATTCTTGATCAGTATCAATAGCCGAGTCGATAGAGCCATGTCTGTCTGTCCGTCAGTCTGTCCGACTTGTTTGACGCCTCGTTCTCAGAGACTATAAAAGCTAGAGTAACCAAATTTTGTTTCCAGACTCATGTGATATCACACTGAATCAAGTTTATTTCCAAATTGTGCCACGCCCCCTCCGCCTTCACAAAGGACGAAAATCTGTGGCAGCCACAATTTTGAAGATACGATAAAACTAAAAACGCAGTATCGTAAGGAATGACCATATCTACCAGATCGCCAAATCTGGTACAGATCGGATCATTATTATGGCCAAAATGAAGAAATTAATTTTCAGTTGCTTCCCCCACCTCCTCTGGCGCTGCTGACGCTATTCATTCTCTGTCTCGCTCGCACACACTCTGCCCTGTGCAATGCGCGAGCAACCCCTAGCGGAGGAGATGTAGAATCTAAATGGTAGATGTAGAATATTTGTTCTAGATGTATTATCTACATTTTACATGTAGATGTAGTTAACAAATGTAGCAAAAAATGTAAAATGTAAAATTAAAATTTTTTTTTTAATTTTAATCATAAGCTCATAAATTTATATGTATACCGACTGAGTACGGGTATAAAAGTAGAGTCGCGTCCAGAAGCGACTCACACGTTCCTTCTCGTTTATTTTAACATTTTAAGTCGTACCTAAGATATACTATGTCACAAGATAGATTAAACACTTCGGCTATATAACGAGTATCTATTAAAAATGAGATTGCTTCTAAGCTTGACTTATCGAAGACTATAGAAAAATTCACGCAAGCCAAAGCACAAAAAGAAACTTGCTTGTAATAATTTACAACATTTTTTTCTCTCATAGTTTAATCAAATTTACAAAATTCAACAATTTTGCTGCTTTGGCATAACTTTGTTTAATAGAAATTTTAAATATTTTACATTTTACATTTTTTTGTTACATCTGTTAACTACATCTACATCTTAAATGTAGATTATACATCTAGAACAAATATTCTACATCTACCATTTAGATTCTACATCTCCTCCGCGAGAGGGCGCTCGCGCATTGCACAGGGCAAGTGTGTGCGAGCGAGAAAGAGAATGAGTAGCGTCAGCAGCGCCAGAGGAGGTGGGGAAGAAACTGAAAACTAATTTCTTCATTCTGGCTATAAACATGATCCGATCTGACTCAGATTCGGCAATCTGTTAGATATGGTCACCTCTACGACACTGCGTTTTTAGTTTTATCGTATCCTTAAAATTGTGGCTGCCACAGATTTTCGTCCTTTGTGGTGGCGGAAGGGAGGGGCGAAATTTTGAAATACGCTTGTAGCAGTGTGATATCACATGAGTCTCGAAACAAATTTGGTTGTCTAACTCTTATAGTCTCTGAGATCTAGGCGCTCATCAAGACAGAGAGACAGACATGACTCCATCGGCTCAGCTATTGATGCTGATTTTCCTTCTCTGCGTTACACACATCCACTTTTACCACAAATACAATATACCCCTTAACTCTTTGAGTACGGGTATAAAAACCGAATTGATATGTATATATGTATATTTATGCGTCATAACACCTAACGCCGGCCCTGCCACCAAAAGCAGTTTAGAAATCCAGCCAGGAGATTAAGAGAATTACCAACCGAGACGCAAATTCAAGTCTATGGACATACATACATATACATATACACATGTACATATTAAGCGTCCTTGTTCGTGAGATCTGAGGCATCCCAAAATGGCCGACATACATACATAAGTGTAATAATTACAGGAATTTTTTCAAATATGTATCGCTTTTTCTGTCCCCTAGGTCAATGGATCGAAACGTTTAAAATACTACGTCACCATGGCCGGCCCGGATGTTCTGTGTGTGAGTAAGAGTGCACCGTGCCAGGAGATCGTGAAGCGGTTGGAGCGAGAGGCCAGCTTCACTTACCAGAAGCTAACGCTACCCGAGGAGAGTGCGGCCAATATGTTGTACATAAATGGAACCATTGTCCACAGATCCCCTACGGAAATTCCAGATGCATACAAGGTGCACAGAAACATACATACATACACATATATATAGTATGTATTTAATTTGGTTCATTTAAACTTTCTGTTTTTTGCAGACTTTAAAGGAGAAAATTGACATTCCAACACGCAATATAAACATAAGCGAATTTAGCCAATACTCTAGTGGTCTGACCTCTTCCTGCCTCTTGCTGCGACGCTGGAAGTCCATACGCAGCATCTAAGACGAGTGCATATCCCGATTTGAGAAATTGCCATCAGAAACTCGCACAGACAGCACTATTTGTCACCATGTCCTTCATGGTGACATCTATCAGCAATATCGTATTATAATTTACACATTTCTTGTTATTGTTCTAAATGTAAGATAAAATATTTAATGTTGACTTAAACGAACATCCTGATAGTCGCGCTAACGGTTATGATAATTGCGGTGATCTCTTTACTCCATTTAGCATTCTTTTCTGAATCACTTAATTCGTTATGGACATCATCATAAAAACCAAAACCATCATACTGATCATCCCTAGGTCCCTCTCTAGAATTTCGCAGCTGAATTCAGAAAATAAGTTACTACGTAGTTGCGATTATACCTACATACATATGTACATTTACTTAACAAGAATTTGTTAAGTTGAGTTGTATTCCATCAGGTCAAAAATAAATGCCAACATTTGTAATCTCTTTAATACATTTAAGCCAATGTCTATCCACTATGTACAATATATACATAATTACTTTGCCGCAAAAAGGAAACGACGAATGCCAAGGACGATATTTAAACTTAACTAGTTGAAGATCCTTAAGCATTTAACAAGGGGCTCGAAATACCGTTCGACCTTGGTTACGGTTGACCAGAGAAGATTGTTTGGAAAAATTAGGCAAAAAGATCGGCAATTGCCTGATCATTGTTTGCCGACGTATGTATGTATTTAGAAATGGCGAGGATGGGTGTGCGGTGTTCCAGCGTCGAGACCCTGCAGTTCTGGCTGTCACCGCATGAAATTGTCATAGGGAAATTTGTTCAGGCTCGACGTCGACAAAGGCAGCGACGTCGACGTCAGCATGAAATTCTGTCCGGCTCCCACTGCTGCAGATCGAAACGGACGCGGAAGAAAGAGAAGCAGATATCCATATATTTCCCTCTCTCTCATATGTCTGGACGTTGATATGCAATGACTGCACCATCAAGTGGCCCATGCGACACCAAGCCGAAGCCTGTTACGCGCGGAACCCAGGCTAGAATCGCAGCCCCTCCTCCCGCCCAACCGACCGGGGGCGCTGCCGCATGACGCGCGACGCGTGTTACCGAACCGATCGCGAACATGCAGGAAAGATAGAGGTTAGACTAATGTTCGAGGAAAATTAGAGCTAAACACAACCCAAGAGCTAAACATGCAAAGATGATTAAGAAATAGGACTAATTACGGGAAAGGTATGTTAATATTAGTGATTTAAGAAGAGGAAGGGAATTAGTGGTGGATACTATAAGGTAGAGAGAATTATAGTCCGAGCATAAGACCCTAAACGGTTCATGCAAGGAATAATTTGATCTACAAAGTGAAAGGAACAAAGGGGTAAAGTTTCTAGTAGATCTAACAGGAATCGTAAAGTTTATGCGACTCAACAAGTCAGGGCTATCTACGTCACCCTTGATCAGGTTGTGCATAAAAATCACACCAAGCATTTTTCTACGACTAACTAAGGTTGGAAGGTTTATTAAAAGCAGTCTACGAGGGTAAGATGGCAGTCTCACATCTGCATCCCAGTTGAGGCCACGCAGAGCAAAAGTAAAAAGTTTTTCTGGACTGATTCTATACGGTCCTGGTGTACTTTGTACTGGGGGCACCATACACAAGAGCCGTACTCTAAAATCGGACGAACAAGCGAGGTATAGAGAGTCTTCGTTATGTAGGGATCGTCAAACTCCTTTGACCACCTTTTTATAAACCCAAGCACGCCCATGGCCTTATTTACCATGGTGGAAATGTGTTCAGAAAACTTTAACTTTGGGTCAAGTTTAACACCAAGATCATCAACCAATGTAATTCTCTCAAGAGAAGCACCGCAAAGGGTGTAAGGAGCTAACATGGGGCTGGACCGATGAAATGTCATAACTTTGCATTTCGAGGCATTTAGGTGTAACATATTTGCACAACACCATGACTGAAAGTTATTGAGATCGGATTGCAAGCGAGAGTGAAATGAAATGTCCTTGTACTGGACACAGAGTTTAACATCATCCGCATACATGAGTACTCGAGAATTTGTTAATACTAAAGGCAGGTCATTAATAAAGAGTGTGAAAAGTAGGGGGCCTAGATGGCTGCCCTGTGGTACTCCAGAAGTAACCTTAACAGGTGAAGAGAAGGAGTTTTTGAAGAGGACTCTTTGAGACCTTGAACGAAGATAGCTAGAAATCCATCTCAAAAGATTAGGTGGAAACCCTAAAAGGTCAAGTTTTTGTGCTAGAAGGGAGTGGTTTACAGAGTCGAATGCTTTACTGAAATCAGTGTAGATAACATCCGTCTGAAAGTTACATTGGAAGCCTTTAATGATAAAAGAGGTAAACTCTAATAAATTTGTGGTTGTTGATCGTCGCTTAATAAATCCGTGCTGAGATGGAGATATAAGTGATTTGCAGAGATGTTGCAAATGCGGAGTTAAAATTTTTCAAACATTTTAGGAATAGCGGATAACTTAGATATACCTCTATAATTATTAGCATCAGACTTGCTACCTTTCTTATGGAGAGGAATAATAAAAGATTCCTTCCAGATCGGGGGGAAGCATGAAGAATTAATGGATAGGGTGAATAGTTTAAGCAGGGGTCCACACAGAGCGTCGGCACAGTACCTGAGTACACAGCCGGGAACTCCGTCAGGACCTGGTGAAAACACCGGCTTAACTAGTCGAAGATCATGAAGCAGTGAACTTTCATTTAACAAGGGGCTGAAAATGCCATTCGACCTTGGTAAACTGTATGGATACGGCTGACCAGAGTAGCTGTCATGGGAATAGGTTGTTTGGAAAAATTTGGCGAAAAGATCGGCGATTGCCTGATCATTGTTTGCCGTCATATTTAGAAATGATAGCGAGGATGGAGTGCGGACGTTCTACGCTTACTATTTACGAAGCTGTAAAACTGTTTAGGGTCCTGTGAAAAGCGTATCCTGCATCGAGATAGGTAATTTTTATAGCATTGAGCATTAAGAACGGAGAACTTTGACCGAGCTAATACATAGCGAGAGAGAGAAGTCGGAGAACCAACTTCTTGAAATTTTTTATATAGTCTTGATTTTAAGTTTTTTAGACTGGATAACTCTTTGGTAAACCAAGGAGGCTTCCCAGATCTAATCGGACAAGAAAGTGGGACACAAGAATCAAAAAGTGTATCGAGTACATTGTAAAATATGTTTGTGCCTTTCATAACGTCAGTGCACACGTACAGAGCGGACCAATCAAAATCCCTAATGAGGTTATTAAGCTTCGTAAACTCGGCTTTGCGAAAGCAACGGACACGTTCAGACAGCCTACCCGTTCGATCCAATACAGTAGGCCCAATATCAACCGACACTTCGAATGTAGGATGGTAGGAGTCTTCAGGTATAGTGAGCGGAAGGGCTCGGGTTAGCAACGCTATGGTCGGATCTGAGACAAAGCACAGATCAAGCAATCGACCCAAGGAATTTTTCACATGGTTGACTTGAGACAGGGATAGGTCCAACAAGCCGTCAATAAAGTCATGTCGTGACATGGGCACAAGGTTATTAGACTCGTTAACCGAAGCCCAAACAGTACCTGGCAAATTGAAATCGCCAAGAACTATCATATGGTCTTTATCTGATAGCGAGGAAGAAACAGTTTTTAAAGCGGACAAGTGATGCTCGTATATTAAGGTATCCGAGGAAGGTGGAATATACGAGCAAGTAATGAAAATGGAAAAGCCTTGGCGGAACAAATGGTTTCAAATTGAGTCGGGGAGACACTTATCTTGAAGGAAGATATCTCCCTGGCGTAAGAAAAGTTAAATTTTTCCACCTTTAAGCCGACGGCTTTTATTTTGCTTTGTATAAAAGCGGTGACATCATTGGATGTGAGGTCAGGGGCTAGCCGTGAGACAAAAACTTGTCGCTTTGGTGGGACTATTTTTATTTTTTTATTTTTAGTTTTCTCTACCTACATTCGACCATAACTCTTCTACTCTCGCTCATTTCGTCTCCTCAAAGGGATGAAGGGAAAAAACCGATTAGTTGGTGTAATATTTTGTTGCGAGCGCCTTTGATTTTTTGTAGTTGCGCGTCTATTTAAATGTTTATTCCTTTCAAAAGTGGTTTTTCAGTGTTTTTAAAGTCAGGTAAGTGGATTACAGTGATTACAGTGCGCGTTGTTAGTTAAATTAAATTGTTACATGGGTTTCGCAAGAAAAAATATGTCTGGAATCTAGATTCTAGAACATTCTAGCCGCGTGGTCTCGTTAACCAAGTGCGTCGCTGCGCGTGTTTGTTTTTGCTCGAGAAAACCCATGTAACTGAAAATACAGCATTTTTAATTAAAAAAATATATATGTGCAATTTGACTTATTCATTTACAGATCAAAACATTTCTGAAGTTGCTGGAGAAGGACTCATTGCCTCAAAAGTGTGCTGGACGAAAAAGTAGTCCAGGAGTACAACCTGGACGGGACTTGCGAAAAAAATGTTTAAAATGCCGAGCCAGACTATATTCGGTTCTCAAAGGTAAAATCCAATTTCATATGTGTATTGCTTTATACAAATCACAACATAACTCAGAAGTTAGTTCAATAAATATTACATTCCGTGGCTAAAAATTTGTTTTTTATATCATTTCAGGAGCATTGGTGCTTATTAACCCGATCGAGTCGGTTAAGGAAGGCCCTACAGATAATTTAAAATAATTAAAGCAACAAACAATCTAGAAAACTAAGTTAAATAAATATATTTACTTTTATTTGAATGAAGTGCTTAAAGAAATTTTTGGGTGGGTTTCACATATGAAACTATCCGTGAAATTTCGTTTCGAGTCACCAGTGATTTCATATGGGGACATTTCGAAAGTGTCCCGAGTGAAATCACTGGTGGCTGTCCCGAGTGAAATCCCTGGTGGCATGTCACGAGTGAATTCACTGGTGGCTGTCCCGAGTGAAATCACTGGTGGCTGTCCCGAGTGAAATCACTGGTGGCTGTCCCAAGTGAAATCACTGGTGGCTGTCCCGAGTGAAATCACTCATCGCTTGTACGTATAAGCCACCGGTGAAGTCACTGGAAAACTCAGTGACAATTTCATTTGAATTTTCATGAGTGAAAAATGCGGACACGTCCATACAAATTTCATCTGGAGTTTCACCAGTGAGTCCCTACAGGCTACGGACATGGAATGAGTGATTCCCCAAATGAATCACCAGTGAAAAGTGACTTTTGAACTGCAGGGGATACATATGTATCCAGCGTACGTATGTATGTAACTACCGAGCACGTTTTCGACCTAATAAACCTAACATTTGAGGAAAATTTGTATACATCTGTATATAAATTTCTGAGCTTATGATCTATGAAGAATTCTAAAATATTTTTTTGCTACATCTGATATCTACATCTACATCTAAAATGTCGATTACACATCTCAAATGTATATTCTACATCTCCGCAAAGGTCGCGCATTGCACTGGGCAGAGTGTGTGCGAGCGAGAAAGAGAATAAGTAGCGTCAGGATCGCCAACTGGAAATTAATTTCTTCATTCTGGCTATAATAATGATTTGATTTGATCTGATCCAGATTCGGCAATCTGGTAGATATGTTCATTATCTACGATACTGTTTGTTGCCTCGATCTTTAGTCTCTGAGAACTAGGCATCAAACAAGACGGATGGAGGGATAGACAGACAGACGTGGCTATATCAACTCGGCTTTTGATGCGGATCAAGATTTATATATATTTATGCGATCGGAAGCATTTTCTTCTCTGCGTTACACACATCCACTTTGACAAAAAATCTAATTAAAGACTAAACTCTTGGATTACTGGATATAATTACATTTTTATACCCGTACTCGAAGAGTTAAAGGGTATATTGTATTTTTGGTAAAAGTGGATGTGTGTAACACAGAGAAGGAAACGTTTCCGACCCCATAAAGTATATACATATATTCTGGATCAGCATCAATAGCCGAGTCGATAGAGGCCATGTCTGTCTGTCTGTCTGTCCGTCTTGTCTGTCGCCTAGTTCTCAGAGACTGTACGGGCTAGAGCAACCAAATTTTTTTCATGTGATATCATACTGCTACAAGTGTATTTCTAAATTTCGCCCTGCTCTCTTCCACCCCCACAAAGGACGAAAATCTGTGGCAGGCACAATTTTAAGGATACAATAAAACTAAAAAGAGAATCCTAGAATCGTAGAAAATTACCATATTTATGAGATTGCCGAATCTGAATCAGATCGGATTATAATTATAGCCAGAATAAAGAAATGAATTTTCAGTTGCTTCCCCCACTTCCCTTCACTTCTCGCTCGCACACACTGTCCCTGTGCAGTGCGCGAGTATGTGTGTAAAAGTAGAGACGCGTCCAGAAGCGACTCACACGTTCCTTCTCGTTTCGCCTAGATATGGATAGATATGCTGCTATATTTAATTGATCCACATGGGTGGGGACATTGACAACCTTGAAGCTCGTTAAATCAAATGTTCATAGGCCCATGTACATTCATATGACATACTACTAAAATGAAAATCAAAGGCCAAAGACGCATGAAATTCGACTGTGAACATACAATTTATTGTGTAAATGTGAACTTAGCGTATGTAGATTTAAATGCATTTTGTTTTACCCAATGGCTTAAAGATTAAGCAAATAGAATGAGGAAGGGAATGAAAATAAAAATATTCTATTTTAATAATGAAATAATGTCATGGTGAGGTGAAACGAAAAGATATCTAGAATCAAAAGTAAATAGTTATAATAAATAGTGTGTGGGCGGGTGGGACTTTTCATATAATTACAAGTTAATGTGGGCTGGGCATCACAACAGGGGTGCGCATCACAAATACAGATGGGTTGGGGTTGGGGTTAATGATGAGAATGTACTCGAAATGTACATATATGTACATACGTGTGTATCAGTATGTGTCTGCGGGTGAGGTGACAGTTGTCAAACTTAGGCTATAACGTAGGCTATGACGAAAAGAATACTTTGGCATTGGCACTTGGAAGCTTCCGGCCAAGCACGGCGGGAGATGGAACAGTGAATAGAAAATGGGGACTGTGTTTGTGGACTGTGTTTGGGGTGCGGTGTATATCATCTGTATATACATTTGACTATGAGCTAAGTAGGTCAAAAATAAAAGTTGGGTCTTGAACTGAGGCTACCCACGAGCTAACTAGGATAGCCTCGGGGCTCGTTGCTGGCCCTCGGATCGATGTACGAAATCACGCTACTCTGGCTACTGTCATCTTCGATATTTTCATTGAGATTTTCGTGCGATTTGCTGCTTCTGCTTACTAGGATCTCACTGTTGCTCCTTTGATCGGCATCCTCATCTGGCATTCGCTCTGGCTCCAGCTCTAGCTCCAGCTTCGTTTGCACCTCTTTCTGACTCTGACTCTTACTCTCACTCTGACTCTTTCTCTCCCTGCCCCTCTCTCTGTCACGCTCGAATCTCTCACTTGAGTCTTTGTCCTGCCTGTTACGCAGAGGACTACGACACTTGATGGCCTCGTACAGCTCATCGATGGATGTGTCCTGGTCGTGGTCGAGGTGGTGGTTGTGGTGCAACTCCTGATCTGCGCTGCCCGGTCGGTTTCCGGTGGCCGTCACGAACTCATCATCGAACTCGTTGAGCACATCGACGTCGGCGTCGCTGGCATTGGACGACTGGTAGCAGCGGAAGTCGTCCGTCAGGGTGAGGTTTAGGTCGTTGTCCGCCTGGGGGGCGTACAGACCATGGCTGCGGATGCTAATCTCAGAGTTTTGGTAGTTCAGGTCGCTCTCGTTGGTGGGGCTGGCCGAGAGCAAGCGTCTGTCGTCCTCTGCGCCCTGATGTCCGGCTGCCTCCGAGGTGGCCTTCAGCTGGCTGAGGTTACTACTGGAGCAGGAGTAGACCTGTCGATGCTGCTCCTGCAGGGAGCCGGAGCCAATCTCAATGGGAACTTGACTCGGATCATCCGGCAAAGCGGAGGATGAGCTGGCTCCCGCCCCGCCGACATCTCCTGCGGATCCCCCAACTCCACCAGCTCTGAGCATCTCGCTAATGTTGTTGAGGGACTTGGACTGCTGCTGGCTGAAGCGAATGAGGACGCTGGGAAAGTCGTCGTCCAGCTGAATGCTGTTGCTCGTGGTCACTTGAAGCGAGTTGGACACGTAAATCTCGTACTTCTGCAGCAGCGGCTCTTCCGGACCGGTGTCCGGCAAGCCCAGGCTGTTCATTGCCTCCAGGCTCGGCTGTTTCATCGGGGTCGAGCAGATGGACTGGGACTGAGACCGAGACTGCGACAGGCCCTGTACGTGGGCGCGTGGCCGGAACAGGCTGTTCACCGTGCTAGGCGTTTGCACAGTGTTGGCATAGAGCGGTGCATGCTCATCCAAGGAGCTGGCATCGTCGCCTTCTCCCTCTTCCACGTCAATTTCATCCTCCTCCTCGTCGTCGTCCTGTTCGTGCAGCGTTTCGTCAAGCAGTGAAGGCGTTCGGGTGCGGGTGTTGCGCCCATTCGCTCTCAGCTTGATCACCTCGTGCTGAGGTGTCAGCGTCTCCGGGATGTTGGTGTAGATGTTCGCCTGCATAATCTGCATCTTGGCGGAGGCAGGGACGAAGCGCTTAAACTGCAGCCCCTCCTGTACCTGAACCTGTACCGATGCGATCTCTTTGCCCCGCATTAGCTGCATCCCGGCTGCTGAGGCGCTGGGGCCCGGCGCTGGCGACTTGTAGTGCAGGTTTGTGTTGTTCACCTTCGTTCCCCCAGCCAGCAAGGTCATTGCATTATGGTGGCGACTGTAGAGCTGCTCCGAGCTGGCGTCGCTCAGGCTGTGATGACTCTGGAGCTGGATCTGGGGCATGGTCTGGCGCTGCAGCTCAAAGTTGTTGCGCTTCGCCAGTCGCTTCTGCTTCTTGAAGAATTTCCGGGCCACGTTGATCTGATTGGGATTGTAAAAGATTTCTGCCGAGGGGATGAGGTCGTGACTGGAGCCATGAAGCATCGCGTTCAGGCTGTGTGAGGCAGCTGCAACTCCACTTGCGCCCACCAGTCCCACTCCAGTTCCTCCTGCTCCTGCCCCGACTCCTCGCTGGCTGTTGGTGTTGTTAATAATGGTCACTCCAGTCACGCCCATCAGCTGCTCCTGTTGACTGCGCGTCTGACTCCGTGTCTGGCTGCGCATGCTGCGCGAGCACTGGCTGTTGGAGCGGGATCCGGCCGAGTTGTTTGCGTCATACAGGCTGCCCCCACCGCCCGGGTTGGCCTTGTAGGCCACAATCGAGGCTGTGCCGGCACCGATGCCAATTCCACTGGCAGGGCCTTGGCTATTGCCAAGATGCGCAGATCTAGCTTGGCTACCGTTATTGTAGGTGACCAGCTTGGTGGGCTTGGCTTGCCGGGCGCAGTGCTGCGACCACGCCTGCCGGACATCGTTTCGGCTGAGGTTGTAGAACAGCAGCAGGAAGAGGCCCATGCAAGCGGAGCACCCGGCGAAGCTAAGCACAAAGATCTGCTTGCCGCTGTTCACGTAGAAGGCGGCGGAAAGCCAGACGCCAGCGAAGAGCACCACAAATATGAAGTGCCCTCGCAGGTGCGACATGTTGGAACGCTCGAAGTCGTCGACGATGCTGCTCAGCGGGTTGCTCAACGTGCTGTACTGCTCCTGCAGGTGATCTTGCAGCTGCAGACTGCTGGCCTCCTTGCGGGCGGCTGCAGCGGCGGTGGTGGCACTACCATTGGCATCCAGCCAGTCCAGATCAATGTGTTCCGTGGCCTGGGTGTTGTTGTCCGAGTACTGGCGCTGGTGCTTCTGCTGCTGCTGCTGCTGGAGCACATTGACCTCCTGCTGGTTCAGCTGGTAGTATATGCATAGAGACAGGATGGCGCTGAATATCGCTAGTATTCCGGCCGGCACGAGCACGGCATTTAGGGTGGTGGGGCTGTGGAGAAAGCAGTAGTTGTAGGCCGCATACTCGGCTATATTGACGGCACTGCTGATGCCACAGATGAGCAGGGCGATTCCCCAGCCCACGAGGTAGATGCCCAAGATGGGCTTCCTTTGCTGCTCTCTGTCCCTATCACGGTCACGGTCGCGCGGAAGCTCCGCCTCCTGGCTTACGCGGCCTTGACTGGCGGAGGTGGACTTCGTCAGGCGCTTGTACATGCTGCTGAGGCTTACGCACACCCACAGCAGCACGCAGAGGCTGAGGTAGTGCATCAGCAAGCCGAAGAGGCGGCACTGCGTCTGGCTGGCCGTCTGGAAGATGCCCAGCACGAATGTGAGGGCGAGCACGGCTACCGCCATCCAAGTGTTGACTAGGGCGTGCCGCTGCACCCGGTTCATGCGTATGGAGAACCCGAAAACGATGAACGTGACGATATTGACGGCGCAGCAGGCGAAGAGCAGGGCACATCCCGCATATATGGCCACGGGCGGGTGATGGAAGCGGGCACCCGCCTCTTCACTGCGGTAGTCATTGAGGTGCGCGCTGCGCTGCAGCAGCCCGAAGTAGCCTATGCGGCTGCAGCTGAACATGACCAGGGTGAGGTGCTGGTAGTGCTGCTGGCACACCTGCGGATTCCACTTTTGCTCGGCGGCATCCCACCACGCCGGCTGGGGAGCGCTCAGCTCGTGGTGGTACGGATGGGCCCTCAGCATCACCGTGATCCTCTGCTGGTACACATCGTCCCTCCCGTTATCATTCAGATCGAGATCGAGCTCGGACGTCGACGTGGGCGTTTGAAGCTCGAGGGACTGTCCTTCGCTGCTGTAGGCCAGGGCTCCGATGATAGCCGACGAGAGGGTCTCGTTGAAAGCTCCCCTCAGATTGGGCAGCAGCTTGCCGTTCCTGTGCAGCGAGATCATGATCCGCAGGTTCTTGGAAGTGGAGCTGGCGCCGGCGGAGATGGAGCTATTGCTGATCACGTTGTAGGGCAGCTGGATGGCGGCGTCTATCTCGCCGTGCTCGTACATGGGTATTGTGTCATTGGAGCTGTTGCACTGGAAGCCGCGCGGACTCTCCTCCAGCCACACACAGGAGAGGCTGAAGAACGAGTCAAGGCTTATGTTGAAGATCTCGACGAAAATGTTGCGCTGCTGCACGCCCCCGCCCCTCCATGAGGGCAGCAAGTCAGCAGCCGGCAGCAGGTCTCTGGAATGCGTGCTGCCCTGAGTCTGGGCCTGAGCTAGGCGCATAGCCGAGGACTCCACGACGTACAGCAGTCGCAAGCCCGTGCCCTGCTCCGCCTGTGCCTCACGGAACAGGCGTAAGGGAATATTGAGCAGCTTGGAGACAATGTCCATTAGCAGATGGCTAATCTCCTGTTGCTGGGGCACCTCCCCCTGATCCAGGTACTTGACCAAAGTGCGAGCTATGTACTCCAGGTCCATGGGGTCACGGATCTTGTTGAGCTGCGTCTGCATCTGAGTGAAGTTGTGCAGCCGGCGGGCGATTTCCACTGCGTTCTGTCCTTTGGTTAGCGTTAGGTTTACCTTGGCGAACTGCTCCAGGATGCGCGTGGTCTCGCTCACGTAGACGCAACTTTCAGTGTTCAAGTGGAGCCACTCACCTTCGGGGTTGCACTCGTAGGACGCGCGTCGGTGTTGGGACACATCGGTGGGCTCCTCGACACACTCTTGCAGCACGGTCTCGCCGCGCATGGTGCGGGGCCAGTGGTAGGTGCCCTTGTTGGTGTGCACCACCTTGGCCTCGCAGTAGAGCGTGCCTTTGGCCACCACATGGAGGACGATGGATTGAGAGAGATTGGCCTGCTGGGAGCGCAGGGTGCAGTCCCACATCCCCGTGTGGTTTTGGGTGAGGCTGGCGATGCGGAGAATGGACTTGAGGATGCCCGAGTCGGTGGACTCGTGTGTCTCCAGGTTAACATTGTGGAACACCTTGGTTGGGTCCTGATAGACGATGTCTTCGGTTGAGTTGTGCACCCTAATTCTGTCCGACCATCCCCAGAAGACATACGCGCGCGTTGGCAGAACCTCGGACTCGCGCGGTGCTCCAATGGCCACCCGGGGCGCGAAGCACTTAAGCTGCAGCTCGTCGCCCTCGAATGCCACCTGGTTCTGGCTCGGCACCAGCTCTAGCAGCGGCTGAAGCAACGTTTCGCAATGGAAGTCGATGCCCACCTTCAGTTTCTTCAGCGGCATGCCGCGGAAGTTGATGGGGGAGTCGCACTTGGGGGCGGGCTGGAGACGAACGTCCCGTGCATTCGACCAAGCAGTTAGCCAGATCAAGCTGCAGTCGCAGGCCAACGGATTGCTAGACAGATCTCTGTGCGGATCAAATAAATAAGCATGCGGAAACCTTTTTAAACAACATTAGATTGGGACACTTACAGCTGCCTCAGCTTAGCCATATGCTCGAAGGCTCCCTCGTAGATGTGACTGATCGAATTATTTGCCAATTTAAGCCTTTCCACTAACGCCAGGCTGTTGGCAAAGGTGTCCTTGTCCACTTCGGTAAGGAGGTTCGAGGACAAGTCCAAGCGCCTAAGTTCCGTAAAGTTCCTGAAGTCATCTCCGGTGATGTGGAAAATCAAGTTATTACTGCCATTGCTGTAACACAAGATATGAATTTTAAAAAAAGCAATAGGCCAATAGGCCAATGAATTCACTTACATGCTGAATATGTTGCGCACGTCCTCGCCAAAATCTAGATCTCTCCAATTGACAATTTGCTGATCATCGCATCGCACGCGCAGGGTGTGAATGTTTTCCGAAGTGTTCTTGCAACTGCACTTCTTGGGGCACATTGTGGCCTGGGCCTGGGCCACAAGAGGCTGCGACGGCAGCGAGAAGAGTATGGCGACAAGGGGCCACAGCAGGAAAAGGAGTGCGCTGCGAGCACACCCCTCTGCATTTGTATTGGCGCTCATTAGAATGGCTTACATGCTGGACGCAACACACAGACATTTAATTGATCATTTAAGTGTGCAACAAATGCATAATGCATAATAAACAAAAACACATCCAATGGTTTACGTGACCGCGAATTTATCGAAAAAATATACCAAACAACCATCAGAAATATACCGAAAATTACCTTGTCATTATCAAAATATACCGTAAATATACTGACGGACACGACAAGATGCGTTGATATTTCTCGATTTTGATATTCGATTTAATATTACAAGCAAGCCAAAACTCCCAGCGCTAAAACTATAATTTTCTACGATTAATCAAACAATTTTCTTAAAGAGTTGCTAATCAGAAATACTCATTTTTAATGGAATTATTAATAAATAAGGTTTAATCAAAAAATCAATCTGGTGGAAATTTTAGTATTTTTCATGGAGTATGGCACTTTGTATACCCAATTGGGAAATTTCCTTTCCATATTGCTAAACTCCTGCACGCCAATTCGAATACAGAAACGTAAGCTGCTTTGAAACATAAGTAACAATGATTTTACTCGTATTGGCATGTTTTCGACATAGATCAGATTCTATATATGTCTCGATACCGTTTGGTAACAGCAAGAATACCATAAACTGCAATATTAATTGAGATTATAAATTTAGTGACAAATTTTGCATTTCATAATATAAAAAAAAGTTTATAAAATCAATAATGGCACTCTCCCGGACTCGTTATTGCGTTTAAAATATGAGCACAAAAATACACTAGAAATATACCGTGTTTGGTGATCAATTTAAAAAGTATTTTAATATACGGACTTGATTTTGATATTCGGTTAAATATTACTAGCTATCTCAGCCTTAGACAAATAATTTTATCCGATTCATCAATAAATTTTGTACAACATTGGCTAGTTTTCAGAACTCCTTTTCAATGGATTGTTTACATAATAAGGTGCAAACAAAAACGGCCAAAGCATTAAACGAAAGTGTGAACTCCGGTCACCTTTGGTCATTGTTGCTGGTCAACCAAGTTTCTGCATGCGTATGTCCATTTGTATACCTTACTTCCCTCAATTAATGTTAAATTTGTTGTTCCAAGCTGCTTTAAGTCATTAATAGTGAATTTGTATTAGATTGACATGTTATTTACCCATTAATGCATATAATTGGTTGTTTTTATAAACGTCTATCCCGGTCCCGATACCTATTGTTGGTATGCATTAGCTGTAGAATATTATTAATAACTTTAAAAAAGAGACTGAGTAGTTTCTGCTTTAATTGGAGCCTGAAATTGCAAACATTACCTCAATTCGATAATATTCTTTCTCTCAAGGGTAGCAGATTGTTGCTCATTCCGTGCCAAAGTTGCAGAACATGTTGCCGAAAATTTTCCCATACGAATCAAATGTATCTAACGGGAAATTTTTTTGGAAAATCACCCTAAATTTGTACAGCAAATTTCGAACGATTTGATTGGTTGAAAGTTGAAAACGCGTAGCAACCGTTACTTTTGTAACGAATACAATTTTTTGGGTACAAAAACAAAATATGTATGTATTATTGTTGATTAGGCCATCGGGCGTAGATTTATATAGCCATATATCTTCATTTCAAATAAGTCCGTATTTTTTAATAATATTTTTAAATTTCGACGATAATAATTTGTATCAGACTCGCCGTTTTACGGAGTCTCCTCGAAAAAACAAAGATTTCTACCAGCATGGCCGAGCACATAAAATGTCCTAGCAACATTTTAGTTCCCGCTGCAACATTTTTAATTTAAATTCCCAAAAGAGCAGAATGTCCCAAAAACCAGCACCAGCAATGAAAAATGATGGAAATCTTTGTACAGTTTCAGTATTTATTGGTCAAATTATTTTCATTTCATACCAAGCCAATTAATTGAGGAGATCAACCCGTCGAAAAATGTGGCGTGCGTCGAAAATTGGACCGTTCTGCCTGGAGAATGTCAACAGCTACAAGCTGGAGAGATTCGGAGAATTTCATCCCTCCAGGGACTGATCCTGACTTATTTACTTACTATTACTATACTGTTAGTTTATTTTTACTATTATTTTAAGCTACTGGCTTACGATTTACATGTATTTGATATACAATAATAAATATTATCTTTTTGTACCCAACAAATACTTTTCGGTATTACAAAAGTAACGGTTTACTTTACGCGTTTACAACTTTCAACCAATCAAATCGTTCGAAATTTGCTGTAAACATTTGGGGTGGTTTTCGGGCAAAGTAAAAAAAATGTTCCCGCGACCATGAAAAAACAAAATATTGCCGAATATATTTCTTCACAAGTCCGCTGAGTACCACAAAAATTTCCATTAATAATTTTTAAAATCATATTAATTCACACGATGAAGTAGATTCATTGTCGCAACAATGAATCTACATTTCATACGGTTCCGTTAAATACATGTTGGTCACACCACGAAAATTCGCTCTCTTCACCTCGGAAAAGAGAGAACATTTTGAAAACGATTTGAGAGCGAAAAATGTCGATATTTTCTGTGCGCTAATGGAGTTTGGCGGTCATTTTGAAAAGTACTTTAATTTACTCTAAAAAATATATTGGAACTTGATTAAATATACTTTTATATACCGATATACCGTAATTCTGTTTTGAACTCGATTTCGACGTCAAAATATCCCGTAAAGTATATAATATACCGTAAACGGTCACCGTGGTTTACAATAAATTAGCCAGTGTTGCTCTACAGCTTAATGGCTTATATCGGTCAACGTAGTGATGGCAAACTGGCGATGATTCTACCGATAGTATAATTTACAAAAGCAATCTATCGATGTTTCTGATACAAAATATACATACATATGTTTATATATTTAACATTACCATTTCAATTTCGGAATTCATTATTCATTTATTAATTAATATCACCATAAATTCTCCTGAAGTTTACAAGACGTTTGAATCACCAGAGCTGCCACCTACGCGATATAATTATGTGGTGACACACTGTCGCCAATTGGGGTAGTGCAAACACTGTCGCAATATTGTTTTTATAAGTTGACGTGTCAGAAATTAATGTACAAAAAAGTTCTGCATATAAACCGATTTATTCAACCATAAAGTGGATGGAGTTCTTGAAAAGTGGCATCAAGACCGTCTTAGGCGGCACGGAGTCAGGGCAACAGCCTAGCGCTGCAGAGACGGTTGAGAAGCTGGTAGATCGGGTTTACTCCTCTACGCTGCTGGAGGACCGACGAGATGCTTGCCGGGCCCTGAAGGCGTTGTCGCGCAAGTACCGCATCGAAGTCGGCGCTCAGGGCATGCCACCTCTCGTGCAGGTACTCCAAAACGATGGCCAAGACACAGAGATTATAAGCTATGCCCTGGACACGCTTTGTAACATTGTTACCAGCGAGGAGTTCGACGAGGAGGCTGACAACCCCACGGTCTCAGTTAACGTCGGCGGCCAGTTCACGGAGATGTTCATCAAGACTCCAGAGAATGTCACTATGGTCATGGGCTATCTGGATGAGTACGATTTCCGGGTGCGCAGAGCAGCCATTCAGCTGATCACCTCGCTAATATCAAACAAGACCCGCGAGCTGCAGGACCTTGTCCTAGTCAGCCCCATGGGGGTCTCCAAGCTGATGGATCTACTAACTGACAGCCGGGAGGTCATTCGAAACGACGTTCTTCTGCTGCTCATCGAGCTCACCAAGGGAAACTCCAATATACAGAAAATTGTGGCATTTGAAAATGCCTTCGACCGTTTGTTCGACATTATCCGAGAGGAGGGCTGCTCCGATGGCGGAATTGTGGTGGAGGACTGCCTTATCCTGCTGCTGAACCTTCTCAAGAACAACTCGAGCAATCAGCAGTTCTTCAAAGAGGGCAGCTATATTCAACGCCTGGCCCCCATGTTCGTCTTGGCCGAGGAAGTGGAGGAGGTCGGCTGGTCCCCGCAGAAAATGTCAAACTTCCACTGCCTGCTCCAGGTGGTGCGCGCCCTGGTCACGCCCAGCAACCAGCAGCAAGTTGTCACCGCCTGCCAGCGCGTCATGCAGAAGTCCCAGCTGCTAAATGCTCTCTGCGAAATCCTGATGAGTAGCGGCGTGCCGGCAGACATCCTAACTGAGACCATCAACGCCGTCGCGGAAGTGATTCGCGGCGATCGTGACAACCAGTGCGAGCTCAGTCGGGTGATGGCCCCCAGCAATCCGCCGCGCCCAGCCATCGTGGTCCTGCTCATGTCCATGATCAACGAGAAGCAGCTGCTGGCTCTGCGTTGTGCCGTGCTCTACTGCTTCGAGTGTTATCTCTACAGGAACGCGGACGTTCAAAGAGCGGTTGTTCAGACCCTGCTGCCATCGAGTGCGACAGATGTTAGTTCGTTATCGACGGGCCAGTTGCTCTGCACCGGCCTCTTCTCCAGTGATGCCCTGGCCAACTGGTTCTCTTCGGTGGCCATTATGCACACCCTTGTGGAGAACGTGGCGCTGAAGGAGGAGCTGCTGCGCGTGCTCCTGGCCCCGACGGGAGGACAGCGTCCCAACACTCTGCTTGAGATGTGCACCAATCTGATGCAGCGAGAGCGGACCCGCCTGCAGAGCAAGGTGGGGCTGCTGATGCTCCTCAGTGTCTGGCTAGCCCATTGTCCTGGCGCGGTGAAGGCTCTGCTGGAGACTCAGGGAACCACGGTCTACCTGACCGCCCAGCTCTGCTCCAACGAGCATGACGAGCGTGAATTCCTATTTCAGGGCATGTGCGCCTTCCTCATGGGCCTCTGCATCCAGTTCAACGACAACTCTCTGCCCAATCAGCGACGCGAGGACATCAGCCAGCTGATCATCAAGCGCATTGGCCAAGAGACTTTCTGCAACAAGCTGGGCGAGGTCTCGCGTCACGAGGCCTACAGCCGAGCCTGCAAACAGGCCCAGATCAGGGCCAAGTCTGCCGGCGAGCTCCTGCTCGACTATGAGTACTGCAAACTTTATAAAGGCCTGGAGGCGTTGATTGCCAAGCTGGTGAGCGGGTTCGACGTGGATGGAATAGAGCTCACTGAGCTGACCCTCAGCTCGGAAGCCTCGGCTCTGGTGTCTCAGTACAAGGGCATCATCCGCGGCATGGATGCCCAGATCCAGACTCTACAGCAGTCTGCAAAGGGGTTGGACCAAGAAAACGCCGAGTTGAAGGAGAAGCTGAGTGAGGAGCAGTCCCTCAGGGCTCAGATCTCTGATCAGAATACCCTGCTAAAGGCTCAGCTGGGAGCAACGGGTCAGACTCCGGTCCAGAGGCAGGATACCTCCGAGGCCAGAGAGGAGGAGCTGAATGCGGCCAGATATCAGGCCAATATGTATTTTGCCGAGAACATCCGACTCACAAAGGAAATGGAGATGCTTCGCCAGCAGCTTGGGTCCGAAAAACAGCGTGCAGATGCTGCTCAAGAATCGCTTCAGGCCACACAGAAGGATCAAGAGGATCTCCTTGAGCTGCTGGCCGACCAGGAGCTCAAATTAACAAGCTACGAGAAGAACACAACGACGCCGATATCAACTGAGTATCAGAGCCAAGCACACACCCAAAATACGGCGCAGGAGGGGATGCTAAGCGAGACTGCCAGCAGATAAAGACCACCACGATGTTCAGATCGAAAGGAACTTGAAAGAGATGTTGACCATGCATTCAAAGTCGAAAACGACTGCAAGACTATCGCTAACCTCAATACACATACATATGTGTAGATAAACATTCTATTTGTTTTTATTTATACACTTACCAACCTACACACACACATACATACATACATACTGATAAATACATGGCCAAATCGAAACGGAAATCGGAATACGAATATTTTCATCGGCGGCCGCAAACCAACCATATCAGACGGAAGGGAGCATACCAGAGGTGTAGCGAAATACTATTAGTCAAGACTAGCATTGGTGCCTTATTCCACAATTAATATCCGCACATTTCAAATAACTAAGTACCGGGTATAGCACAGACATCCCATACATACAAAGACACCCTTTGGGCCGGTTGTGGACATAGTTTTGGTTTTGTCACATAACTTTAACCAATGAATAACTTAACCAATGAAAAGCTACATGTCTTAGGTAACTGTCAGTTATATTGTCTTTGGTTAAGGGGTATATTAGATGTGTGGTAAAAATGGATGTGTGTAACGCAGAGAAGAAAACGTTTGCGACCCCATAAAGTATACATATGATTTGTATATTTCGCCCCGCCCCTTCCGACCCCACAAAGGACGAAAATTTGTAGCATCCACAATTTTAAAGATACGAGGCAGTGGAAACGCAGTCACGTAAAGAATGATCATCATCATATCTTTGCAGATGTTTGGGTTGCATTACATCAGATCAAATACTTAGATCCCTTTCAATATTTCAATATCCTTATTACGTATGTACCAGGGTGCATTACTTATTTTCCTTAAAATTTTAGATTGTACAACTCTTATTTTGCTTAAGTTTCTTTTAGCAGTAATTACGTATATTTGAAGTGCATATTTCCACCTGTATATTGCCACTTTGCTACGTAGAGTTAGCTCTCGTGCGAGATTGTGGATCCCAGCATCTTTATGCCACTGCAGGATTGCGTCCTTGTAAAAAATGTGAAGTTTACGAATTTGGTTCTGTTTATGCCTACATATGTTCCACTCAAGAGCCCATTCCTGAAATCTGCGCACGTATTGCTGCAAGGCATCGGTAGGTAGATTAATATTTTGACTTCTGGTCATCACTGCAGTGTCATCGGCGTAGGTTGCTATCAGAAAATTGTCCACCTCCAATCCGACTATTTAACTTGAGGTTGGCATATCGATTTCGATTTTCTTAAAAACGCGACTATTGTATACCATCATACCGATCTAGGCTTAAACTTCTCGATCTTCCCTCATTACACCATCGCAGAATTTTCAATGGGGTGATGTTTATACATAAGCTCATTATTGGGATTGTTGACTTCCAAACACTTTTAGGTAAGATAGATTTCGCAGTTCCATCCAGACCAACCCGTACTTTCCGGCCTATCCGATTACCCTTATTTAGGTCTAACTACGCCCAGCATGAGCCGTTCCGTGTTTTATGTAATTATTATAATTCCCTTTATCATATTATATCCCCTGAAATAGATTTTAAGAGATCTTATTACGAAATATTTACTTTTATCTAGATTAAGCGAATTTTTATTTTTTCTTCTTTTATCTTTTTTTATTCTTAGTTATTTTTAACTTAGTCCATAATTAGCAGATAATTGTTAATAAATACCCAAATACAAATACAAATTTGTATGAACAGCAGTTTGTATGGGTATTTGTCTTAAGTCATGTAAAACAAGAAGATGGAATGAAAATGAACCCGGGTTTCTTTCAGTTTTTAATGCTTACATTCCAGGCTTTCCGTAAAGGTATCACTTGTTCAATTTGGAAAAATAGAAATATCTCAAAAAGAGTTTTGAAAGTAGTGAGGTGCGGCACTACTATTTCATTGAACACAACTGTATAATGGCTAGTTCCGTAGCTGGAAAATCAAACCAAACCATTATTTACGGTGCCGCAGTTTTTGATGTACGTATGTATATTCTGTGGAAAAAAACTCACGTTCCTTCTCGTTTTTTCTTGTAGATAAAACAATTTCAAACAAAAGTGCATACTAAGTTTTTTCATCTCATAGTCATTCACTAAGACAAAAACTATTTTTAAAATCCCACGTGTGTAACGCTCTTTCCGTAATTTTGACCAAACAAAAGAAAAAATTTAATTTGAATAGAAAAACGACTTTTAATAACCAAAATTTTTTCCAATAAGTTAATGTAATTCCTATTAGCTAATAACAAAAAAATATAATTGCACCTTTTTTTTAAATTAGTAATTAATTAATATTTTGTAGTACCACCTTTGGCAAAGGGTTAAGGAAAGAGCGGTTTATTTTAAAATCGGTCCTTATGATTGGTATTAAAATTTTCTTGTCGATATTTTGGCCCAAACTATTCAACGTCGGGCAATGGAGGTGGCTTCAATGGCAAGGACAGCTACCAAAAAGTACCTTCAGAGTCGCTGGGTGTATGTACCTAATATGTACTACATACACACATATGAACATATGTATATTAATAATTTTGCAAGCCTCCCCAACTACTTAAATCAAAACGAGAAGGAACGTGAGTCGCTTCTAGTCGCGACTCTACTTTTATACCCGTACTCAGTCAGTATATAAATTTATGAGCTTATGATTGAAATTAAAAAAAAATTTTTAATTTTACATTTTACATTTTTTTGCTACATTTGTTAACTACATGTACATGTAAAATGTAGATTATACATCTAGAACAAATATTCTACATATACCATTTAGATTCTACATCTCCTCCGCTAGGGGTTGCTCGCGCATTGCACAGGGCAGAGTGTGTGCGAGCGAGACAGAGAATGAATATCGTCAGCAGCGCCAGAGGAGGTGGGGGAAGCAACTGAAAATTAATTTCTTTATTCTGGCTATAATAATGATCCGATCTGATTAAGATTCGGCAATCTAATAGATATGGTCATTCTCTACGATACTGCGTTTTTAGTTTTATCGTATCTTCAAAATTGTGGCTGCCACAGATTTTCGTCTTTTGTGAAGGCGGAAGGGGCGGGGCGAAATTCTGAAATACACTTGTAACAGTGTGATATCACATGAGTCTGGAAACAAAATTTCGTTGCTCTAGCTTTTATAGTCTCTGAGATCTAGGCGCTCATCAAGACGGACAGACAGACAGACAGACAGACAGACAGACAGACGGACGGACAGACAGACATGGCTCTATCGACTCGGCTATTGATACTGATCAAGAATATATATACTTTATGGGGTCGGAAAATTTTCCTTCTCTGCGTTACACACATCCACTTTTACCACAAATACAGTATACCCCTTAACTCTTTTTGAGTACGGGTATAAAAATCTGTGGATAAATTCTGTTAGGCTACGAGAAACGCAGAATCATGAATTGTTCAATTGACTGCTCTAACTGCTTTTGTAGTGGCTTTGGACGAGGGCAATAGACGAAACACGGGCCAAGGCCAACAATACAAGATAAAGCCCTGCCAAAATTGCCACCAAATCTGGTGGTAATAGCATTCTTAGAATCGGTCAGTTAGAATCGCGTCTAGTGTCAGCTGGACGTAACAGGTACCGCCATTTTTCAAGCAGACAACGCATTGGCAATGAAAAAGAAAGAGATGGCAATATTCCTCAATGTGTACTGCTCAAGACAACGTTCTATTATACAAGAAAAGACAAAACAAATGTGCAAACAGTGTGCAAGTCTGTGAAGTAGCCTTAACGGTTACGAGGCGGTCTACTCATGTGGTATTTGACTGGCCGACGGTATTGTCTTTGTGGACAAACTTTGTTGACCATTTTCGAGCAAAGTGAAACCCCTCACCCCCTTATCTTTAAATAACACAGTGCGACAAAACTTAACTTTTGAAATGCCCATTGCACCGGACAAAAATGGTGTTTCAGAACTGGTTGAGTAGAACACATACTCATATTTGGAATATACTACCAAAATCTTCTTTTCAAATTCGCGATTTGGTGACTTTGTGTACTATTAAAATAATCACTCGGCATCTAAAAATGCGTGGGTTGAAAAGCTAAATTTATGGCGTAGGGACCTCTCACCATTTGAGGTGACTAATTGAATGAATGACTCTCTACCATGGAGGAGACTAGTTTGTTATGGACGGGTTACTAGACGATTGGGATGTCATGCCGGATCTACTGGGAATAGTCCATCGTTCCGCACAGTTTTTTTGGACCAATACTTAAATTCCTTTCTAAATAAAACCTTTATAGACCATACACAAATCTCCAGAGGTACAAAATCAAAAACCAGCAGTATGAACCGTAACAATGCATTTACTTCACAGGGTCGAGCATTCTTCCCTCATTGCAAGGGTATGAACAAACAAAACTTCCGTCTCTGCATTTACAGGAATCTATTCTATTAAATATTTCAGGCTTTATCACTTTTTTCACGGCAACTCAGCTTCACACTTTGTGCGTGCACATTTTTCACATAAAAAAAAAGAATCTGAACACAGCCATGTATACCATTTTTCACATTTATTAACATAAATTGGTACAACTTTATTTTCTGTTTTTGTAGAACATCGTCTACGCGTGTTTAGTTGTGGGCTCAGTTGCTACATTTACTTCTTGTCACTTGAGATGGAGCTCTTCGACTCCCTGATCGAGGCGGAGCGACGACGCTTGGCCTCCTCACGCTTAGCCTTAGACTCCTTCTTGCGCTGCACCAACAGTTTTGCGTAGTCAGCGGCTGCCTCCTTAGAGGCAGTCTGACGCTTCTTCTTCAGCGCGATACGGCGGTGCTTCCTCTGCAGCACGACAGGGGTGATCAGACGCTGGATCTTGGGGGCCTTGGAAGTGGCTTTCTTGTTGTCCTTGGCAGGCAGCGGACGGCGCACAACGAAACGGCGCACATCATCCTCCTTGCTCAAGTTGTACAACTTGCGGATCTTGCTTGCACGCTTGGGACCCAGGCGACGGGGGATGGTGGTGTCGGTCAACCCACCAATATCCTGCTCGCCTTTCTTAATGACGACCAGAGCCAGAACAGACATGTTGGCATCCACAATGCAACCGCGAACAGACTTTCGCTTGCGCTCGCCAGTGCGGCGTGGGCGGTAGCAAGAGTGTCCCTTCTTCAGAAGTAGACGCACACGACCTAGTCAAAATAATCGTTTATTGACAGTTAGCAAGCGGCGAATTAAGGAATTTTACAGTGTCTTACCATGGGTCAGCACACCCTGCTTCATGGGGAAGCCCTGCTTGTCGTTGCCTCCGGCGATACGGAGCTGGTAACCCTTCCACTCATCACCAAGAATATCGGCTTCCACAACCTGGCCCATACGCTTCTCGTAAAATACACGCAGCTTGTGTTCGTCGACAACTTCGAAGAGCTTTTGGCATCCCGTAGCGGGATAGGAAACGTTGAGCTGCAACACAAAAACACAAAGTTCAACACCATTAGCTATGGACGTACACACATATGTATGTGTATTCAAATATACAAATATGAGATATCTCAAGAACTATCTGTTATTTTCAATGCAATCACTTATTATTTTCATTCAAAATTTGTTAATTTCACTTCTATAGTGTTAACACATTTGTATTCATCCAATATTTTTTAATGTTCGCGGGGTTTGTTGCACGATTTTCACAAATTTTTAGCACACCTTCATACTGTTGGTCTGTTTGCAGGCAGCGCAGAAAAAAAGAACAGGACCGAGGTCTGTTTGCAGCAAGCGCAGGAAATAGAGAGGGCAGCATTGTGGCCGCGACTTATCGATAAAATATATTGACTGAACCACAAAAATATACCAAAATATACCTTCTCATTTTCATAATATGACATTAATATACCGCGAGATATCACAACTTAATTTTTATATTCGATTCAACATTACAAGCTAGTTAGGACTCTCAACATTGAACACAGAATTTAATTCGATTCATTAATCAATTACCTACAAGATTGCTTTATATTATGAAATTTGTATAATTGAATTACTTATAAAATAAAGTTTTAAGCCTAGTACTGAGACGCGCTAAATTTTCGGTCGACCGAAAGTGCTGTATATTCCGCTCGGTGCCTAGAGTGACCAAAGTGGGCAAACTGCATGCTCTACGGTTACACTGTTTTGTGTTTGTTTACAAACAGAAATCTGTTGTAATTTCAAATGTTGTATTAAAGCAAGCAGAAATGTCTTATTTGTGGGCGCTGTGGAGCTGGAGGACGATAATGCACACTGCAATATTGTATAGATCCGATCCTGCAGGACAGATATGCAATCAACATTGTTTTTATTTCCTTTGGATTGATTAAATTGAGTACCGGTTATAAAATTAATAAATAATAATATCCACACAATCTGTATTCATTCGACTGCCCTAATTAGATTACATTTGTCTTCATTATTTCCCTTTTGTAACTGGCTTTCCATTTCTAGAGTGTGTGTGTGCGTGTATGTGTGTCATTTGGACGACGTAAATGGAAATATTTCACATTTCCGATCGAGATGGGAAAATACCATCGGTTACTTTTCTAGTATGTATCGATTAGCATTTAGCAGGGAACTGAGTACCGATCTGCGAAACGCCTTCTGCGAAATTTTCGGTCGACCGAAAACAGGGATGATTTCTTATCGGTTTCATACGAATATCATCCCTGATTTCGGTCGACGGAAAATTTAGCGCGTCTCAGTACTAGGCTTTAACAACGAAAGTCAAAAACTATGTCCCTTCTTTAACATAGTAACTAGATGGTAACTACAAATTTGCTACATAAGCCTAGTACTGAGACGCGCTAAAT
The DNA here is from genome assembly GCA_035043285.1 of Drosophila subsilvestris. Taxonomy (NCBI): domain Eukaryota; kingdom Metazoa; phylum Arthropoda; class Insecta; order Diptera; family Drosophilidae; genus Drosophila; species Drosophila subsilvestris. The sequence goes on from JAWNNB010001875.1 coordinate 163,080, forward strand.
TTTCGGTTGACCGAAAGTGCTGTATATTTCGCTCGGTGCCTAGAGTGACCAAAGTGGGCAAACTGCATGCTCTACGGTTACACTGTTTTGTGTTTGTTTACAAACAGAAATCTGTTGAAATTTCAAATGTTGTATTAAAGCAAGCAGAAATGTCTTATTTGTGGGCGCTGTGGAGCTGGAGGACGATAATGCACACTGCAATATTGTATAGATCCGATCCTGCAGGACAGATATGCAATCAACATTGTTTTTATTTCCTTTGGATTGATTAAATTGAGTACCGGTTATAAAATTAATAAATAATAATATCCACACAATCTGTATTCATTCGACTGCCCTAATTAGATTACATTTGTCTTCATTATTTCCCTTTTGTAACTGGCTTTCCATTTCTAGAGTGTGTGTGTGCGTGTATGTGTGTCATTTGACGACGTAAATGGAAATATATCACATTTCCGATCGAGATGGGAAAATACCATCGGTTACTTTTCTAGTATGTATCGATTAGCATTTAAGCCTAGTACTGAGACACGCTAAATTTTCGGTCGACCGAAAGTGCTGTATATTCCGCTCGGTGCCTATAGTGACCAAAGTGGGCAAACTGCATGCTCTACGGTTACACCGTTTTGTGTTTGTTTAAAAACAGAAATCTGTTGAAATTTCAAATGCTGTATTAAAGCAAGCAGAAATGTCTTATTTGTGGGCGCTGTGGAGCTGGAGGACGATAATGCACACTGCAATATTGTATAAATCCGATCCTGCAGGACAGATATGCAATCAACATTGTTTTTATTTCCTTTGGATTGATTAAATTGAGTACCGGTTATAAAATTAATAAATAATAATATCCACACAATCTGTATTCATTCGACTGCCCTAATTAGATTACATTTGTCTTCATTATTTCCCTTTTGTAACTGGCTTTCCATTTCTAGAGTGTGTGTGTGCGTGTATGTGTGTCATTTGGACGACGTAAATGGAAATATTTCACATTTCCGATCGAGATGGGAAAATACCATCGGTTACTTTTCTAGTATGTATCGATTAGCATTTAGCAGGGAACTGAGTACCGGTCTGCGAAACGCCTTCTGCGAAATTTTCGGTCGACCGAAAAACAGGGATGATTTCTTATCGGTTTCATACGAATATCATCCCTGATTTCGGTCGACGGAAAATTTAGCGCGTCTCAGTACTAGGCTATAGCAACAACATATCTATGTATTATTATTATATTGTTATTATCATATTAAGATATTTTATTTTTTTTGTATTTAATCGTTAAAGCGAATAAAGTGGTCGCACGACAATAAATCCGCAATGACCAGATACTTCAAACGAGTTTTTTTTTATGTATGTTTTAACGTCGGCAGACGGACACGAAGAGATATTAAGATATCAACTGTACTCGTTGAAGGAATATTTTCGGTATTCAGACAGGCACATTCACTTTGGGTTTTACTTTTCAGCAAAAAGTATGACTTTTCATATCGAGGCGCTCTCGAATCCACTTTTATGAATTCGTTTACTCTTTGTACTGTTAAGCGCGAAATTTACTGCTGTTATACCAACGTGTTAGTGCTAGCTCATACAAAAATGCCTCTGTTATGTTTAACAGAGACTTATCGACAGCCAAATCGGGCTGCCACAGCTGTTCGGAGCAATTCACTTTTTTGTTTTTGCCCTGACCAATTTTGCAGATCCAATTTAAAGGTTGGCTTAAATAAAAATTATTTATAAAAAGAGCACAAGCTCAATTACCCTGCTAAGGAAGTCGAATTCATGTCAATGCTTCATTAGGTCATCTATTATTTTCTTTTTGCAATTAAGATTTTCTTAGTTGTATAAAAAGACGTTTACTTTTCATTTTGGCGAGGAATTTGTTGCCGTTTTGAAAACGGAAAAGTCTTGCATTTCACGAGTGCGGGAGCACCTGACTTTTCGTTTGGAAAAGTATATTTCTTTGGTGAAAGTGAAAACCGGAGCCTGCCTGATAATATGAATATTGCATATTGAAAACCATAATGAGCCTAATAGCCTGTTTACACTGAGGCGCATCATTGGATTTTTCCGTTAAATGGAACATGCGACAATGATGCCCATAAGAGCCCTGTGGATAGAAGAAGACAATCATGCGGCCGCATCTTTAATCATGCGGCGCATCATTGGCTAGTGTTGCCGTATTCTGTCTAGTATTTTTACAAAATACTGAAATTATTCAGGGTATCGACAGAAAACAGCTGTGAATTAGTAAATTATATTTAAAAATTAAATATGAGCACTGAAAAACAAAAGAAAAAGAAGTGGACAGAGGGGGCGGAAAATTTGTTAATAGACTTGTGGGCGGAAAATATTGAGGATTTGCGTGGGTTGCGCAAGAACACCCACATTTACGAGGAGATGGGAGAGGAATTTAAACAGAAATTCTATGATTTCTCTCCAATAGAAATTAAAGCAAAGATGGAGAATCTTTGGGATCTTTTGGGATGCACTGATTCAAACTTAAAAAGTGCCACCTTAAAATTTAACTCGGCAGCACGCAATTTTTGTTCGGTGAAGCCACCGATAGCTTCACTTGCTGTGAAGTCCTCCTGAACAAGCTCAATAAACAATTGGGTGCTTGTAGTGAAACTCCCAAATGCACCATTTTTCACATTTAATAATAAATCGCTCATTATTTTGGGAATTTCAATAAAAATGCTTTTGCTCTCTTCTTCTTGCTCACCGAGTTTGTTTACATTTTTAGGCCGAACAGCTGACAAATGCTGCGAAAAATGATGCGGCTTTGGTGTAAACGCCTCGCATCATTTTTCCGCACCTTCGACAATGATGCGGCAGTGTAAAAAGGCTATAAAGACCCACAAAACTTTTGGAAGGGAAACCACGTTAAATTTGAATACAGTTGAAGTTCGGATATTGGAACCACTTTGTTCCTGAGGGATTAATTTCTGCAGAAAAAAACAATAAAATATCAATACAAATGGTTACGCAAGCTATATTTTAACGGTTAACAATTTTTATTAATTTTTTTTGAAAATTGGTAGAAAAACCTTTACATTTTTTAACGGTCGCTTAACCTTGAGTCATCAACTAACACGAATTTGTACAAGCGTTTAAAATTTCGCATGAATATGACTGAATTGTACACCATGTCGGAGACGTTCAACCGAAAAACATCGATGTTTCATCGATGTCCGCGACAGTTTAACAGCAGTGCATCAGCTAATGGCGCTGCCAACTGCTTTCAATTGTGTATTTGTGTCAACGTGTTTTGCTTGGGCCTGGCCTGTGTTTTAAAATCATGGTAACCACGACACAGGAAAATGAGGAGCTCACCTGTACGTCAACTGTGACGGGTCTGCCCCAGAAGCGCTACTACCGTCAGCGAGCCCACTCAAATCCTATAGCGGATCATTGTTTCGACTAGTACGTATACGTCTTCGAAATTCTGAGAAGTGGTTCATTGAACTGTTTGTTTCCTATAGCCCAGCTCGGCCGGAGGATGTGAACTGGCGCTCCCTGTACCCGAGCATTCGGTATGACCAAGAAGTAAGCTTTGCCGACATTGGTTGTGGCTACGGTGGCTTCCTAGTCACGCTAGGCGAACTGTTTCCCGAAAAGATATCTATTGGGATGGAAATACGGGTCAAAGTTTCAGACTATGTGTTGGATCGCATTACGGCCCTCAGACTCAGGAGCTCGGATACTGGTGGCTATCAGAACATCGCTTGCCTGCGCACCAACGCCATGAAGTATCTACCCAACTACTTCCGGAAGGGGCAGCTTGAAAAGATGTTCTTCCTCTATCCGGATCCGCACTTTAAGCGCGCCAAGCACAAGTGGCGAATCATCAACCAGGCCCTGCTCTCCGAGTACGCATATGTTCTGCGCAAGGGAGTGAGTACCACCTTGTCTCCTTTCCCTGTTTTATTTCATTTTCATAGACTCATACACTGACGTTGGTGTCTGCAGGGCTTAGTGTACACCATGACTGATGTGGAGGACCTGCACACTTGGATTGTGTCACACATGGACGAGCATCCGCTGTACGAGCGTCTGGACGAAGTGGCGGCAGTAAGTTAAACACGAAGTAGAGCTTACATTGCAGATTTTATACACGCTTTTTTTCGAATCTCCACCAGAACACGGATCCCATAACACCGAGGCTGTACCAGAGTAGCGAGGAGGGCGCCAAGGTGGTACGCAACAAGGGTGACCACTTCTTGGCCATATTCCGCCGCCTCTAGGTCAGCGTCCGATTTATTTTCATATTAATTATAAGAAGAAAATTAAGAATAAAACAGACATTATGCATCACTCTGCAGGAACTCGTTGCGGTAGCCGATGCCCTCGCAGCTGACTACTGTCTGTCCAGACTGAATGATGTCGACATTGAACTTCACGCCAGTCATTTTCTCGGCCACGTAGATGGCGGTGCGGGTGTGCTGGGTGAGGGGACCGGTGCGATAGTGGGAGTAGCCATTGGCGAGGGCCATGAAAATAATCAGCTGATCCTGGAGGTTGGCATCCACACAGATCTCCGTACTCATGTATCCCGCTAGTTGGGAGGAAGCGTCTGATCCTAGCATGTTAGCTAAAACTTTCTTCTGGCCCAAGGCGGAGGAACCCAGCACACAGCCAGTGGATGTGTGGGCCACCATGATGATCCCAGCCCCATTGTCGCGCGCCTTTTCCGAGGAGTGCTGAACCACCTGAATCCGGCAGTCTTGGTACGGCCAGAGTCTATGAATCTCACGAACGGCAGTCTCCTGCATGTCAGTCGCAAGGCTCATGGGTATGCGGCCGGCGCAGAACGACACTCCGTCTACCCACTGCAGCTGGCCGAAATCTTTAAACTGGCCGGCACTCAGCTGCCGCACCGGCTCCACGTCCAGCTGGCAGCGTCCGTTTCCCCGTGGACAAAAGCCGTAGTGCAGCACTTTGAGCTCGAAGGAGATACCGAAGCGTTCGAGGTTCGGCTGCAGCACCTGAAGCATGTATTCCACCTGCGGCGCAAAGAACACGTTCGTTCCGCCAGTCACATCAACGCGCGATGACCTCCCGGCGAAGAGGAGGACGGGCAGGACCGATTGGTAGATCAACGTGATGCTAGCCGCCGTGTGGGTATCCTCCCTGTACATGTCCCCGATTATAGTGCGGGGCGTGAACTCCAACTCCGTCGAGAGAAGAGTGTTGCCGACGACATCGGCATTGGTAATTTCCTTAAGCAGGTTGACGGCATGCAGGTGCTGGTTGGCCAGGCCCGGCTTGGGTCGGTTGGCGCGAATCTTGACAACGCGGATGGGACGTCTGAGAATGCAACTTAAGCTGAGAGCATTTCGTAGGGCTTGCCCGCCCCCCTCCAAGTAGGAGCCATCGATTTCCACTAGCTCCTTGATATCCATATTTTTTAAAAATATGCTTTGCTTGCCTTTTTTTGTTTTGTTTTCAACTGTGTGGGCGATGTATTTTTTAGCTGCATTCAGTAAATGTCGGGTTGGCAGCCCTGTCATGCATCGCCTTCCCACCCCTCCCCATAAAAACCAATCACCTATACCAAATACTCGCATTTCATCGCATTTGCTGTTTTCTGCAGCGCAATTGCATACAGCCTGAAAATTGTCACTGCTTCTACTGTTGTGCTGCCCCATTGCCAAGATGTCCCAAGTTTATCTACTTCCGGTAGCCGTGTTCCTGGTTTTCCAGGTGACCTTTATTGGCACGTAAGTTCCCTATCGAAGGAATCCTTGTCCTTACACAGCAGTAGCTAGCCAATGCCCCCATTTAAGGTACATTGTAGCTGTCCTGGAAGGTCACGTGGTTCCCACGGTGCCGTATATAAGTGATGCAGCCACCTATTCGCCCGAGAGCTGCGTGTTCGGGCAACTTATTAATATCGGCAGTGTTCTGTGTGAGTCCCCCTCTCGAGTGGCTGGCTAATGAGTCATGTCATGTCCGAATTAGCAACTATGCTACTTCTTGTTGTTTTTACTGTTTGCAGTAGGAATCACAATCTATGTGCGCTACAGACAAGTGATGCAGTTATACGAGCACCATCCGGATCTGGACAGCGCAGTGAAGCGCCATAGTCGCGTGGCGCTGTGGTGCGGTATGCTATCCTGCGTGGGCATTAGCTTCGTGGGCAACTTCCAGGAGACGAATGTGCGCATTGTGCACTTCATTGGGGCCTTCTGCTGCTTCGGCTGCGGCACACTCTACTTCTGGATGCAGGCGCTCATTTCGTACATGATTTATCCCATGTCTGGGACCCGCATTTACGCCCATCTGCGTCTGGGCATGTCCGTCTGCTGTACGATTCTCTTCATCCTGCTGGCCGTGACCGGGCTCATGTCGCACATCCTGTTCAAGGGCCAGAACCCCAGGAAATGGTAAGTAACCGAACCGTTTGTTGATGTTAAAAGATTCTTCGTAAGCATCTGTATTCATTTTAGGTATCCTTCGGACGGTGGCTGGTACTTTCACGTGATCAGCAGCATTTCAGAGTGGATCATTGCCACCATATTTAGCTTCTTCATTCTGACATTTACCACAGAGTTTCGCGATATCTCGCTCTCACATCCCCATATTGCATTGATGTCCTACTCTACAACAATTTAGAATCAATTGACCGAGTATTAGTTGGATGTGATGAGATGAGAGGATGCCATGCCGCTCAGTGGCCATGTTGATGCATCATCATTTAATCCATCTCTCTTAAATAAAGTTAACAATGATTCCCTCATACATATGTAATGATAATCATAAAGAAGATATGGTGTACGTATGCTCCCCCTGAATTTATGCTTTTTCATACATTCATACAGCGCTCCCATTCGACAAGGAAGAATCTTCGGCAAGGTGCTAATCCCCTCGACCTAATTCTTTCCGTCGTATCTCTCAGTCGTTCATTCTTTCAGGACTCCTCTACCGGATTGCTGTGATGTAAAATGTTTCCAAAGATAAATAAACATAGCCCTCAGGTGGGCGGCTCGGCAACGCTTCTCATCTAATCAATATTGAGGAATTATGTTTATTAATTGAGCATGGTCGTTCGCCCACTTAAAAGTTACATTTTGCGAAATATGTTGATGCGAGCTGTAATATGAGAACCATACTCCATGAACATGTATGAATAAAATGCAAAAAAAAATAATCATGGTCAATTCCTAGCGTTTGCGGTCCCTGGATCGTTCATCCCTATGCTTGTGACCGGCACGACTACCATGACGGAGGTCGCCACCACCACCACCGACACTGCTGCGATGCGACGAGGAATAGCGACTGTGCTTTCCAGAGCTAGAGTTGGAATTGCGATATTTATCATCGGCCATATTGTTGCTGCCGGCATGGCTTGACCGATCCTTTTTCGTATAGTAGTCGGATCTCTCTCGCGAAGATTTCCTGAAAAGACCCCTTAATATTGCAGAAATTATCCGGAGGGAAGAGAATCTTTCACTTACCTCTTGCGGTGCTTGCTGTGGGGGGAGCTGGAGCGCGTGGCGGATCTCGAGTAGTGTCGAGACTTCTTTTTATGTTTGGGCGGCGTGCCTGAGCGCGTTCTTGGGGAGCGACCGCGATGGGACTTCTTTGTGCGTTCTCGGCTTGGAGACCGGGAGCGCGATCTGGAGCGGGGAGTACGTGACTGAGTGCGGGTCCGGGAGCGTGATCGTGACCGGGAATCCTTCTCGGGCGACTTCTCCGAGGGCAGTGGCAGTGGGACGGCTCGCTGGATAAACCCGCCCCAGGCATTGTGCGAGCCGTTGTTGCGGTCCACCGTGATAACGGCTGGAGGTGTATTGGCCTCCTTCGTCTTAGTGCGGGCGTCCAGATAACGCTTTTTCAGCTCGTCGACGGCCGCCTCCAACTTTTCTACGACGGGCTTGGGCCGCGTGTAGAGCTCCATGACTCGGTAACAGATGTCGGTGATATCGGCCATTGGCACGCGGAAGATACCGAACCAAGGCGGATTGCTGGGAAGCGGTATGTTTAGCTTCCGAGTGCTCAGGTAAATGCAGGCGCAAGCTATCGCCTCCGGGGTGTAGCGCATGAAAACGTCCGTGCGCAATGAGTCATTCATAAAGTTCCACGAGAGCTGCATAAGCTTCTCGTGCTTCTCGTACTGCAGCACCTGCAGGTACATTACGACCAGCTTGTGGGGATGCTTTACATGGACGCAGAAGCCCAGTTCCTTGAGCACCCGTCGCTCGGCCTTAATCACCTGCATCTTAAGGTTTGTGTAGTACTGGTCCAGAACCATCGGTGCGATCTCCCTGTGAAAGAAAATCAACCAGATACAGGATACTGGATACAGGGCTTCGGATTTCTTTCGCTCACTTTTGGGCCCGCACTTGCTTGATATGGTGGATCACGTTGATGACGTCGCGGATCCGACGGGGCGCCTCCTCGATCTTGGAAGCAAGGCACACACAGCTCATGGCCACCGTCTCCATGTTGTGGCGCACGAAACTTTTGGAGTAAAAAAAGCGCTGGAAGAGCACCTGACCGGTGGCCATTGCCACCTGTGGTAGCCGCAATAGTATTCCAGCCGTCTGTATTAGCTCGCAGCCCAGTATGCGTAGATCTTTTTCCGTCTCATGGTCCAGCCCGTCCTGACTGGACGGCGTTACATCAATCTTGCTTTCGGGTATCAGGCTGTTCTCCAACGTCAACACGATTTTGTTGAACAGACGCGGATACATCGGCTTGGAGGTATCTCCTTCAGTCCCGGCGCTCCCATCCTGGATGTCCACTGCTACGGCGGATATATTGTTAGAGATGTTAACGCTGTTCGAGTGCAGGGACGTCACGGTGGTCAGCACATTAGAGATGGACTCAACTGTCACCGTCGTGGCTGTCACATTGCTGTGGATAATGGTAGAGCCACAACCACGGCTGGCCATCTGTCAACTCTGTAATTCGTTTTTTAAATTTCTTTAGTTACAAAAATTGCTACACGACAATCTCAGTGCCTTGTACAGTGTGACCAAGCTTTATAAATTATCGAGGCCTGCCATTGTGACTGGTAGGTCCATAGCATAAAACTAGTGCGGGAGAGAGAAATAAACTCATTAACATTTAATATTCTGAGCAGAGCAGAATATTATGTACTGATTTTCGAGAAAAAAAACGATGGCATCAATTTGATGAACGGTGTTAATGAACGGCAGATGAGCAGTATATAATGGTGCTAGTGGTTGTATTTTACTACTCTTAAATATCGATATGGGATGTGTGTTTTGTTCGTTTAAGCCTAGTACTCAGATCCAAAAACTGTTTGGTAGCGAACTCATGTCATATTTTTCGCTAGCGGCCATGTGGTGTGACCAGAGGTGTGCACTGCATTCCGTACGGTTACACTGCTCAGACACATGCTTGGTTTTGTTAAAAGTTAATGAAATGCACTTCTTCGGCTTGGGTCACTCTTCCTCAGGCATAACCTGGGCTCCCCAATATTTTATTGGCAAGGTAGTTTGTCTGACTATCAGCAGCAGCAGATACCGACACCGCCCGTGCCGACCACCGTGAGGACAACATGTTTGAAAACCATATTTGATTTATATTCATGAAAATTAATAAAAATAATATATTATAATATCCATATAATGGTCCTTCATACATTAATTAGATTCTAATTGTTTTCATTATTTCAATATTTCATTTGGTTTTTTGGTCTCATATTGCAATGGTTGCCTCGAGTTTGCTAGCAACTTATATACCAGCAATTCCAGCAAATACTATCGGATCCTTTTTTAGTATATACCGACCCTGTTTACAGTTTTCGACCAAAAAAATTTCTTATCGGTTTCATACCCTGATTCTGTTCGCGAGGTGTTTTTTCGGAACTGAGTACTAGGCTTTAATAGCTGTATGACATCAAACTTTGCTAACTGACTAGCTGGAAAAATAGAGATGGATTTATGGGAAAAGCCTGCAGTCAGAGTGAGAGAACTCTATGCGCTCGCTGTCCAGTTGAGCTGGGAATTTATTGATTGTTTTACTTTGCGGATACAATTTAGCTGGCTTGGTGGCTGTGTTTTGCTGGAAAACATAATTTTGTATCAATGCGTCATTTTTTCTAGGGATGGGCATGTACTGCAATTTTCCGACACGACCAAACACGGCACAAAATTGAAAATTTCCAACACGCACTAATACGCACGGCAAAAAATGTTCCTAACATGGTCAAACACAATTTATTATAAATTTGTTTGTATACCTTTATTAAGATTGATTTTTCTTACATATAGGTTCTTATATACATATTTTTATATGAAAATAACAATTTATCAAGGTTAGAGCTTAATAAGCGTGTACAGCGTTTATTTAATATTTTCCCCGACGTTTTCCCTCTCGCTTGTAGCCGAGCTGGCTGGAATGGCTATGCACCTTTTGGGATTTTGCAGTTCATGTTCACACTAAACTAGTTCTAAAATACATTCGAAAATCAGAAATTAATTTTTCAACACGCACTCGCGGTTGATAAGAAATTTTTGGATCGAAAACTGTTTTCTAGGCTCTGTCACTAACCATACAGTATATAGATGTGCCAGTTCATACAACGAATGTGTTACAGAAAAATTTGCAGGTCCAGGTCCCCCGCTCATTTCCTGTGCTCTCGGGGACCTGAGAGAGTAAGACTATGCTCTCAGGGGACCTGAGAGAGTAAGAGAGAGCACGGCCATGGTGCAACAATAACTCTTTGCCAGTCGTTTGTCAAACGGCGTCGAAAGAGGTTGTGTAGCGCACGATTTTTGTATGTCTTCTTCTTCCTGAAACATAAAATTCTTTCTATTACTATAAATATTTTTTTAAATTTTTTTGTATTTTCTTAAACATTTTTCAGAATTATGAATTAAATGTCAGTATTTGATTTTCATTATTTCGATTTATTATTATTTATATTTATTTATTAGAGAACAAATTTTCTCGCCTGCCAGCGGGGAGAAGTAAAACACTTTTCTGTCTTATTCTTCCTCACAAATAAAATTCTTTCTATTACTATAAATATTTTTTTAATTTTTTTTATTTTCCTAAACATTTTTCTGAATTACGAATTAAATGTCAGTATTTGTTTTTCATTATTTCGATTTATTATTATTCATATTTATTTATTAGCGAAAAAATGTTCTCGTCTGTCAGCGGAGAAGTAAAACACTTGCTATCTCTTTCTAGCGCTTGTTTGTCTCTGAGTGGCGAGATATTGGGGTTGAAAATATTTATGGTCCGTTTTGCAGCTATTTTCCTCTCCAGGTTCAAAGGTCTTTGGCTCGGGGACCGGGACCTGGGCAATTCGGCATGTACATATGTGTGTGTGTACACAGACACGACAAAATGTTGCCAATGTTTATGTTTCGAAAACTCGGTTTTGATTTTTTAGTTTCCTGGTTACCTGTGTGTGTGCCACGTATTCACACATACTGTGCTTGTGTGTGGGCTCTACAATTTTCGGCCGCTTGAACTGAAATTAGTTTTTGTCTTGTCTTGAGGGCTGATGTAGCGATCTGAGCTGACCTTCCGCAACATAAACGAGGAATGGGCAGAGTGGGCGTGGGAAATAAATAAAATAAAAATATAAAAGCTGATATTTGTTTTATTTACTTGAAATAGCACATTTATTTACGTATACATATCCCTATTTTATATTTGTTTTGGTTTTTACGATCCATATATGTACATTTAAAGATGTTTTTTTGAATATATATATTGTATTCAGGAAATTGGTGATTTTAGTGATTTTAACTAAAATAATTTTACATACCTACGTATAAATATATATATGATCTATGAATATATACCTACAAACATACCCTGCAGTACGGGTCATCGATGTGTAAGCGACGACGCATCGATGACAACGTCATACATATGTATATACACATTGGCATACATATGTATGTACATAATTAAGGTATATATAATATAGAATATGTAAATATATAAGACAATTCGATACACATGTAATGTAACTCTTTTACATATATGTATATAAAATCACTAAAATCACCAATTTCCTGAAAAAATTAAAAAAAATATTTAAAGTAATAGAAAGAATTTTATTTGTGAGGAAGAAGAAGACAGAAAATACAGAAAAAAATCGTGCGCTACACAACCTCTTTCGACGCCGTTTGACAAACGACTGGCAAAGAGTTATTGTTGCACCATGGCCGTGCTCTCTCTTACACTCTCAGGTCCTACTGAGAGCATGGTCTTCCTCTCTCAGGTCCTACTGAGAGCAGGCCCTGAGAGCATAGGACCTGGAGCTGCAAATTGTTCTGTAACACATTCGTTGTATGAACTGGCACATCTATATACTGTATGGTTAGTGCCGAGAGCACCAGTGCTGCCGATTCCGCATTTTTCCCGTCAAATCTGGCTTTTTTTAATGAGCAACTGCGAGAATAGTTTAGCAATTACGGGAAGCGGGACTACTGGATTTTTAGAATGGTATTTGGCTTTTTTCCGCTTTTTTTTTTAATGTCGCTATACTTGAATCAAAAAGTATGAGACTAGTCATATTTTTGTATCGATATTTGCAACTCCACCACTAGTTTTATGAATACTATCATCTCTATACCATTCTACCATTCCTATGTGCGCGAAAGTGAATGTCAACGTATAACAATTTGTGAAATGCCTATAGAATGTGTGCAAAAAAGAACAAAATAAGCGACATATTAGAGTATTTTAATGTTGAAAACATTACCGAAATTGAGCGTCAGTACAACAATATTCACTTTAAAAAATGGGAAAACAACAGCGACACGAAAAAGTTTTGGAGTGAAGTATATTGTTAGAAATATTCTGGCGGAAACCGCCGATTTTTTGAACTGGCATCTTTTGCTCTCCAAATCCTTTCGCTACCGTGGTCTAACGCGGAAATTGAGCGAGTTTTTAGCCAGGTTAATCTGGTAAAACATACCAACAGAATTCTGTGCATTAGGTAAAGTATTATTGCAAGTGAAAGGATATTACTAATTTGTATTTAACTGTACAGGTATGGCCTACGAAGACTGGGAAAATGCTGTTTCGATTATGATGTGCCCAAAAATTATCTTCGCTTGATTGGTACGACCAAGTCGTACGATTGCGAGCCTGTAGACAATTACGCTGAGTTAGACGAATTAATGGCGGTCCTACAGTAAAAACCCTATAAAATACTACAGAAATGAAAAAATTGGCTTTTTTCTGTAATTTTTCAGCTTTTTTGTGTCTTGTACAAGTCAGAAATGGCTTTTTTTCCTGATGAAAAGTTGGCAGCACTGGAGAGCACAGGCAATGAGAGCGGGGGACCTGGACCTGCAAATTTTTCTGTAACACATTCGTTGTATGAACTGGCACATCTATATACTGTATGGTTAGTGGCAGTACTCAGTTCAAGAAAAGCAGGGTCGGTATATACTAGAAAAGTATCCGATAGTATTTGCTGGTATTGCTGTAAAGTTATATCAAATTGATATAAGTTGCCAGCAAACTCGAAGCAAACATTGCAAAATGAGAGCAACAAACCAAATGAAATATTGAAATAATGAAGACAAACAGACTGTAATTAATGCAGAATTATATGAAGGACAATTATATGGATATTATAATATATTATTTTTATTAATTTTCATGAATATAAATCAAATATGTTTTTCAAACATGTTGTCTTCACGGTGGTCGGCACGGGAGACGTCGCCATCTGGTGCTGCTGATAGTCAGATAAACTACCTTGCCAATAAAATATTGGGGAGCCCAGGATATGCCTGGGGAAGTGCATTTCATTAACTTTTAACCAACCAAGCATGTGTATGTCTGAGCAGTGTAACCGTACGGAATGCAGTGCACACCTCTGGTCACACCACATGGCCGCCAGCGAATTATATAGCCTAGTACTCAGATCCAAAAACTGTTTGGTAGCGAACTCATGTCATATAATTGCATTTTCAACATCGATAGTTCACTATCACTTGTGAAGCCAGACTCATGTGATATCACACTGAATCAAGTTTCTTTCCAAATTCGATATATCGGACAATTCTGAAAACCTCGATAGTATCGGATTTACCATCGATGTTTTTGCAGCCCTACTCCGTTCACTTCGTGGCTCTTGTTTACATAAAACGTACATAGACGTACATACGTCCGTTGTTATAATTGAATTCAATTCAGAAAATATAACTCACGACCTGATCGATCCAGTGTGTGATTTTTTTGATTGTTTTTCTCAATTGTGCAGATAAAGAAGCGAAACTGTAGACAGTGTTTGAATCGTAATAAACTGCATCGAGTGCCCAGTGCTGATTCCTGCTCCTTGCTCGCGTGCCATGCGTGACCTCGGCACCAAAATGGCCGAGCTAAAATTTGAGGCTCCCTGGCAAAGTTCGAGGAGACAGATGAGTGGGGCGGGTGCGACTTCATCTCTAACCAGAACGCTCTCAACGACACTCTTAACCTGAACCTGAAGGAGGTCAGTGTGGGCAGGAAGCCAGATGCCGCCAAGCTTCGCCTCCTTGAAGATGCGGTCCGTGATGCGCACATCAGCAAGAACGGCGGAGGTGGTGGCAGTAGCGGCGGGAGCATCAGTCCGAATTGCAATACCTTGATTAGCGGATCCGTCACGGATCTGGGCGTCTCCGAAGTGGGTCTGTTGCCGGGCCACGGAGAGGGGCTAGACAAACCCTCTGCGGCCCACGGGGATCATGTGGACAACTTCACAGAGACGTTCGGCGGTAGCCTGGAGGATCTGGTCAACACGTTCGATGACAAGATAACTAAGTGCTTCGGCAACTACGAGGAGAACGTCGAGGAGCTGGCCCCAGTCCAGGTTCGCAGCCAGGAGGAGATCATGAATGAATGCCAGTGAGTAGTCCAGTCATCCTGTATCCACATTCCCCAGCGCTCTTTGATTATGTAAAGTATATCATTCTGTCCTGGTTTCGTCTCTATTGCGACGCCGCTGGCAGGCAGTGCGCATGCCCCACTCATCCTCCCCCCAGTTCCAACCAAGTCTAACCCCGGCGCCACATAGCGACGTAATCGTAGTAGGTGGTGGTAGTTGCTGGATCGATAAAAGTGTCAGGAGTTGTTTTCACTCTTTTGATATTTTCGCACTGCATATGAGGGAACACTGTTGCTCTGTGGGAGGATGAGGGAACGATTCCGCCCTTCCAAGTTCTGTCCCGCTTGTCCAAAGGGGAATAATCACAATCTAATAAGCTATACCAGAAGGTAGGAGTTTGAGTGTGGGACGCAATAAATTAAATCAAATTTAATCTCCCTGATGAACACTTTAGCGGGCATAGACCATAAATAGACAAGCAAATTAGTGTATATTTGTATATCAGTCCGATGGTTAGGGCCCGCTTTTAGTCTTCATCTGTCCAGCGGACAAGCAGAGGTAAGGGCATTGGCACTTCTTTTATATCTGGTACTCAGTCAGTATATATGTACGTACATATGTGAGCTTATGATTATTAATTGTATACGTAAGCGCCGGAATCGGTATCGCAGCTGATGCATCGCCATGACTGCCGCATGATGTCTCTTTCTCTCACTCTCACTTTGTCTGTGGAGGTGGAGAGAGGGAAAACATAGAGAGAAAGAGAGGAACCATGACCGCTTCTTATGCTCTAATTTAATTCTTGCACTTCGTTTATCCCCTTTTCCACAATCACCTACTTGATCAGAATTTTAAAATATTTTATCTGCTTCCATTTTTCCGCTACAAATGTCTCTCTCTTTCATTTCTTACACCAATACTAGACGTTAAATCGCGCTCCCCTCCGCCAAATGGGGCACACCGTTTTAGGAAGAGTGTGTAAGAGAGAGAGAGCGAGCGTGAGTAAGCTAAGCGCGTAGAAAAAATGCCCCTGAAAATAGATTTGTTCATTCTGGCTAAATTCAGTTGGATCCGATCTGATTTCGGTAGATATGTGGTATATACGGTCATTCGCTATGATTCGACGTTTTCGGTTTTATCGTATATTCAAAATTGTAAATTCCACAGACTTTCGATCTTTAATAAATCTCTCAATTTTTCGGATATCGGGTATAAAAACTAAGAGCACAAAATTCTTTCTGGCAATCCCTGTGACATCAGATGCGTTGATTAAAGAGGAGCAGTGACAGAACGAAATCTCCCATGCGTCAGAGCGGATCAGAGGCAATCAATAATATTTTTCTTCGAGCAAGTGGGATGTTATCGTTGAGGGATTGTGGAGTGGGATAAACAAAATAATAAAAAAAAAATGAATACATATTTAAAATGTCATTCAATCGGCTTTCACTAAATTTATTTGTCTTCAATGTTGCATTTTTGTGGTTTTCTGGTCGTCTTTCTCGCCTTGTCCTCTCTGCAGGAGTTCTCTTAATAATATTTTTCTTTTATGAAATGCCTCTCTGTTGCCACTATCCATTTACCCTTACCTGCATCAAGGCCCATCCTCTCCTCTCTGGCTGTCCCCACGACTGCATCTTGCGGCTGTACATACATGTGCACATACATATTGTATGTATGTACGTGTTTGCGAAAACGGTCAGATTCGATTACGATGCAGAAACTCAAATTTTAACTAAATGCACGTTCTGCCTGACTAAAATGACTGTGATCAGCGTTTCCACCGAATGGTATCGGGGCGACTTGGTGCATCTCTTACAGTCCCGATTCTGTGCGCTTCTGTGCGCCAGCAGATCGTTAAGCATTAAGCATCGAAATTTACCCCCTCATAAAAGTTGATTCGATAAATGAATTGTCATCTATTGTTCCACTCCCACCTTGGGCTCTCTGCCCTTATCCGGTCACCATGTCTAAAACTGAATCATGCGCAGTTAAGTGCTCTAAGGATAGCTTAGATAGAAATTCTGTACGTGCGACGGAAAGAGAACGAGAGAGAGAAGTTTAGTATAAGCTTTCTCAAGCCAACAGATTCAACCTACACATGTACATATTTACATATATATATATGTACATACATATGTCAATTATGGTGCAGTAGTACTCATATGGGCCGGACTCTTCCGGTTTTGATCGCATGGCACACGCGACAAGAGTCGGGGGAAGGTAAACGTTATGACAACGATACCAAATTTCTAGTACCTATGTACATACCAACCATTAATTTTGCTGCTTGCCATTGAAATATGTACATATGTACATATGTATGTATGTATGTACTTTTATAGTCGAGTGCAGCCCAAAAGCGATTACCCTAGCTGGTAAATATGGTCATAAATATGTATGTAAGTATGTACATATACCCTTGAAGACGGTATTACAGAA
The DNA here is from genome assembly GCA_035043285.1 of Drosophila subsilvestris. NCBI lineage: Eukaryota > Metazoa > Arthropoda > Insecta > Diptera > Drosophilidae > Drosophila > Drosophila subsilvestris. The sequence goes on from JAWNNB010001875.1 coordinate 180,337, forward strand.
TTTGCCAGGTGTTTTCATTGTTACAGCTATGTATGTACATACATATGTATGTACATATGTATGTATCTTGTAGTGCCAAATATTGACTGAAATTCCCCTTTTTTTAAAAAATTCAGTATATTGGAAAGAAATCTACTTTAAATTCTTTCAGGACCAATTTGTCTCTTTTGAAAAATAAAAATTTTATAATTTCAATATCCGGTACAGAAAATGACACAGTATATGGGGCACTTTGAAATTTCACTGAAGAGGAGAGATTTTTAATATAATTCCGAAGAATATATCAAAATAGACGACATGTACATATGTACATAATAATATGTGATCATTCTAGTTTATTCGGGTGTTGTTCATTTACTATAAACAATTTTGCAATCACCAAAAGTCGCTCTCTGCTATATGTACATATGTAGGTTGTGGATTGTTGAGTATTGGGGGGCGAAGGCGGGTTTAGCAACCGCCTAGGCAACCGCCAACCGCCCTCTGATTAAGAGCCAAACAAAAGCAATAAAACAATTTATACAAATGTATGCATGTATAAATGTATGGATGTACATATGTATGTATTATTATGTATGTGGAAGTATTTATACATATTCATGCATATGTACATACATACGTAGGTAGTTGTTCTCCTCTGCCAAGAGTTGTCACTTTATGGATGGATGAGTCATCCAAACGACATGTCGTCGCCTGTTTGCAGGGTGAGAAATAGAGATAGAGAGAAAGAGGGGGAGAGAGAGAGAGTGTTCTTAATGTTTATCAATTTAAATGTATTACAGTGCGGGGCAGAACCCGGTTGGGGGTTGTTGCTGCACGAGAGTCATATCCGGGCCGCATACTTTTCGGACTTAACTGGATTGGGTCGGACGGGGGTAGCTGAAAGGACGTTAACCTTTCAGGCATTGTTTTGAGGCGTCGCCCAGGGTACAAACACATACACCCCTTTCTGTAGGGCTACATAATACATATGTACATACATATGTATGTAAGCATGTACATACACACATATACATATGTATGTACGTGCCTTATAATTGAGGACGGCAGATGACTTAAGAGAACATAACCTCACTCAATCTAAACAAGTTAACCTTTTCTCGGTCGCCTCTGCCAATATTTGCGACATTCCAAATATTATAGATGTCTGACTTCAGGAAGAGATATGTAGACTTGATGACTAATTTACCACACACACATATTTGCGCACGCACACGGAGTACACATACATTCATACATAGCTTAGCTTTTACGTCGGGCTATTACATCATACGGCCATTAAAACAAAGCAAAAAAACAATATTTGAAATAGAGTCCAAGGACAACTGGCAAAGCAGCAGATATGTACATACATACATACATGTACATATGTGCATATGTATGTATGCACAAGAAAGAGAAGAAGATGAAAGAAAAGGAGAGACAGTAAAAAAGCAGCAGAACAGTGGAGTGGATGTTTAATAAATTGGGTTCGTGTCGTCTCCACGTATCGCTCAGACCATGATGCAACTACAGCTGTGGCATAAATAATAGCACCAAGACACTAAATTTTCTAAATAGAATGATTTTGCTTAAACAGTCGTTTTAATGATGTTTTAAAGATGTTTTCCAAATTTTTCTTTAAAGTATGTTACTTTAGTTGTATTCAAAAGTTAATATATTGTTTTAAAGCCTTTAGCAGCAACAAAAGAGGCTCAGCGTCTCGGCATTAAAGTTCAACTCATTTTCGCATGGTTCCTGGGAGATATTCCTCCACGAATAATGCATAATACCCCAAAGATACCTTTTGTTCTTTGGTTTCGTATTAGAAACATATTTTTAAACTTTAGGGTAAAGTTTTTCCATGGGGTTCACATCTAGGGACTAAGTAGGCCAATTTATTACATTAAATGCACAGGTCTCAAAACCACTTGTAAGCTTTCTTGCTGGTCTGTTTTGGATCATTGTCCTGATGGCAGACACAAAACAACGGCATTTTCTATTCCATATAAGACAGCATCATTGTTTTCTAGTATATTAACATAGTGGATCCATTATCTATTTGTGCCCTATGTTTTGGACCACCTCCATAATACCTAAAGCATGCACATGCAATGATGCTTATCCCTGAGTGTTTATCAGTTTTATATGCTAGTCAGCGGGTTGTATTATGCATTAAGTGTCGTTTTATATAAGATTGAGAGCCTTTTCCACAAAACCATTTAGCTTTATTCGGACCACTTGATGCTGCTTTGGGACAACTCCAGTGCTATTTGCATACTTCATTCACTTTGCCCCATGGCTTTCTTGCTAAGGTGGGTTTTTTCTAGGTTTTTTGGCACTAAATTTATGCTCTTGTAAGCAAGAACTAACTTTGCTCATCCTTTGGCGATTTTTTAAGATCCTTTATTTTTAGCTCTGTGGACGGTTTATAAGGGTCCTTCTTGCTTTCATCAAGCATTAGTTTAACCGGAAATGGCGATATCGAGGCCTTTTATTCAATGTGTTTCTTGTTAGTTGCATGTTTTAAAGCATTGTGAATAATTTTAATTGAGCAATCAAACATTTGCTTCACCTGAAGATAGGTGTCTCCTTCTTTTTTCTTTCCTAAAGTGCTTTCCAAGATCCATAAATAATTTTATTTTGTAACTTTCTTACTACAATCGACTTAAGCCACCGATTATTAATATAATCAACATCATAAGATATCAAAAAGCTCGGTAAACTAAAAGATTTTATAAAGAAACAATTTTAGTGTTAGGATTAGATTTTGCGTGTAAGCACAATTCTATTAGAGAGAAAACATGTAAACTAGAGCCCTGCATGAACGGGCAAATGAATCGATTCACAGTGATTCGGGATTCACTTCGTCCGATCAAATTGAATCTGCGATTCGGCTTTCTCAGTGATTCGAATCATTTGCCCAAAATGGACCGAACGGATCACGATTCATAATTTTGTACTGTGAGATCCGAACAGTTCAGTTTTTTCTCTCTTTTACTCTCCATTTGATTTTTAGGTAGAGAGAACGAGAAAGCAATACACAAATTTGTCGGTTTTTTTGCCTTGCTTTCGGGGTGGAAATCTGTAGTTGTGTGTGTGCCTTTCTGTGCCTGTGTGTGTACGTCAACAGTGCGTGCTACGCATACTTACGCATAAGATCTTGCCTTTGAGCAGGGCTCGCACACACACTCTGACATGTTTTTTTAGTGAGGCCTGCGGCAGAAACCGGTTTGTTGCTTTTACACTGCGACCGCAAGAGCCGAAGTCGCATTGCCGAAGCCACACCACACGAAGGGTCGCTGCATTTTGGTACGTGTGCCGGCAGCGACGTGGCAGCGCCTGTTCCTTTGAGTAAGAAAACAACAATTTCGGTTACAAATGCAGTCAAAAAATGCACAAGTATTTGGTTCTGTGCGTCCGCTTTTTTCGTAATACTGTACATGTGCACGCATACAAAGGAAGATTCTTCGTAGTATGTTTTGAATCAGTTTTTGAATCACGCGACGAATCTTGCTGATATTGATTCGCAGTACTCTGATCCGGTCTTTTAGTGATTCGGGTGATTCGAATCGGACTGAAGGGGTGATTCGTAATGATCGAACGCATTGAAGGGGCATGAGTATACTGTGATTTTTTGAATCATGTGGATTCGTGCAGGGCTCTAATGTAAACCTAATTGATATTACAGTAGGGTGCAAAATATGTTGTTTAGTAATCAAGTTTTTAAATAATAAAGACTGTGGTACCAAAAAGTGATATTATTTCGGCCGCAACTGTATGTATATATGTAAAGTGGTCGCGAGATCGCGAGATCTGCTCTCTTTGAGGTATTTTGGGCCACTCGCTTGTCAAATGTCTCTCTGAGATCCGAGAGAGAGGGCTGAAAATGTTAAGCGTCCTTTAACCCAGCTGATGAGACCACCTTATACATATGTACATATGTATAGTTGCATCATGGCTCAGACTCTACTCTGAGTTTGTGGTGCAAATGGATCGTGTTTGCTTCGTGTCACACCGTGCTTTAGTTCAGCGTAAAATCTGCACGAAATAACACGAAAAAAATATAAAAAATTCTATAAATTTTTCACGCAAGAAACAGACGATAAGATTTTCCGCCTTAACTAATCGTGACGTGTGTTGATTTCTTTCTTTAAACACACACTAAATGGTGTAAAATTAACTACAAAGTCACACGAGGTCCATTTGTAAGACGCTGCAAGGGCCGCGGATCTTCTTTTATATACTGACTGTATATATTACATATGTATGTAATCATATGATTTATGCAACCTGTACAACATATGTACATACTTGTGCAATTTTTTCAGTTATTTGTTTATGGGCCAAATACGTACATTCATATTTGTGTATGTATGTAACTGCGGTTGTAACGCTGTTAGCCATAAATATTTCTTAATTTCTTTCTTTCTCGCTAGCTTAGCCGCTCGCCCCGCTCACCACTCACCGTGATGTATCCCCCCAAGTAGTCCGATCTAGCAGACTCTTTGGCTCAATTTAGTACGCCGCGGCGGCAGCTCTCTCTCTCTCTTTCTTTCTCGTGCATTTTGCTAATGTTAATGGCCTATTTATACACATTAATTATAAAATGAATAAATTCAGAAACGCAAGACCAACGAGAAGGAACGTGAGTCGCTTCTAGTCGCGACTCTACTTTATACCCGTACTTAGTCAGTATATAAATTTAAAGGCTTAGGATTGAAATTTAAAAAAAAAATTTTACATTTTACATTTTATATTTTTTTGCTACATCTCTTAACTACATCTACATCTAAAATGTAGATTATACATATGCAATAAATATTCTACATCTACCATTTATATTCTACATCGCCTCCGCGAGAGGGCGCTCGCGCTTTGCACAGGGCAGAGTGTGTGCGAGCGAGAAAGAGAATAAGTAGAGTCAGCAACGCCAGAGGAAGTGGGGGAAGCAGCTGAAAATTAATTTCTTCATTCTGGCTATAAAAATAATCCTATCTGTACCAGATACCAGATATGCTCATTCTCTACGATACTGCGTTTTATCGTATCTTTAAAATTGTGGATGCCACAGATTTTCGTTCTTTGTGCGGGCGGAAGGCGGAACGAAATTTTGAAGTACACTTGTAACAGTGTGATATCACTTGAGTCTAGAAACAAAATTTCGTTGCTCTAGCTTTTATAGTTTCTGAAATCGGACGGACAGACAGACATGGCTATATCGACTCTTCTATTGATGCTGATCAAGAATATATATGTTTTATGGGGTCGGAAAATTTTCGAGACGCTCTGGAATCCACCTTTATGTATTCGTTTACTCTTTGTACTGTTAAGCGCGAAATTTACTGCTTTTATACCTACGTTAGTGCCAACTCATACAAAAAGGCCTCTGTTATTTTTAGCAGAGACTTATCGATAGCCCCAAATGTAACCAAAAATAATGTCGTTCTTAAGCCTAGTACTCAGATCCAAAAACTGTTTGGTGGCGAACTCATGTCATATACAGTGAAGGAAAAAAGTGAACATACACCCCCATTTTTCCGAATTTTCGGGAAACCGCAATGAAAATTAAAAAACTGAGTATGCCATCATTTAGGGGTCTTTAAGTTAACATAATATCAGGAACAAAAGGTATAGTAAAATATAAGGTGTGAAAGTTATTAGGAAAAAACATAAAAAAGAGGGGGAAAAAAGTCTACATACAGTGTTGAGAATCGCTAAATTAAGTGAAAAATGGAAGTCAAAAGAGGGAAATCCCCGACTATTTTGACAACTTGCTTTGTTGTACCTCTTCCCAAGTCAACAGACGTAATATTGCTGCAGTTACTTTCGTCAAAAATGGAAAAACGTAAAGAAATACACATTTCTGTGCGCAATTTGATTATCAGCCTGCGCAAGGATAAAAAATCATATGGCGAAATTGTAAAGATAGTCAAATTGAGTCGATCCACTGTTCAGACCATCATTCGAAACTATAATGACACAAATACTGCCGAAAATAAGCCCAGACAGGGAAGACCAAAGTCACTTTCCAAACGAGATGAACGGAGTATCCTTAAAGAAGTCCACCAAAATCCCAAAATAAGTGGTCCGAAATTGGCGGAACACATAGAGAAATCTTCCGGCACTATTGTTCATCCGAGAACAATAAGAAATTTCTTGCACGGCGAAGGTTACATGAGCAGAGTACCCCGAAAAAAGCCAAACATTTCGGAAAAGAATCGTATTCTACGCCTAGAATTTGCCAAGACGCACATAAGCAAGGATGCGGATTTTTGGAATCGAGTTCTATTTACCGACGAGAGCAAGTTTAATCTTTTTGGTAGTGATGGCCGAGCCAAAGTTTGGAGGAAGCCAAACACAGCACTTGACCCCAAGAACGTGATACCCACAGTCAAACATGGAGGCGGTAATGTGATGGTTTGGGGAGCTATGGCGTCGTCTGGAGTCGGCCGTTTAGTGTTTATTGAAGGGAATATGGATCGCTTTCAATATAAGAAGATATTGGAAGAAAATTTGAAACCATCGGTGGATAGCTTGGCCCTAGGAAGCTCCTGGATCTTCCAGCAGGATAATGATCCAAAGCATACCGCCCATGTTGTGCGAGACTGGCTGCTCTATTATGCTCCAAGGCAGCTAAATTCGCCACCTCAATCGCCGGACTTAAACCCAATAGAGCATCTTTGGGAAACCTTGGAAAGGTTGGTCCGAAAATACGACATTAGTAGCCGAGACACAATGAAAAGCGCTCTAATCCGAGCTTGGGCTGAAATTCCACCCCAAACAACCGAAAACTTGGTTGAATCAATGCCTCGTCGAATGCAGGCTGTAATAGATGCTAATGGTGGACCAACTAAATATTAGATTTAAAAAAAATTGATATTTTTCTATGAATTTCCATCCATAATGTAAAGGCTTGAAGCCTGTATGTAGACTTTTTTCCCCCTCTTTTTTATGTTTTTTCCTAATAACTTTCACACCTTATATTTTACTATACCTTTTGTTCCTGATATTATGTTAACTTAAAGACCCCTAAATGATGGCATACTCAGTTTTTTAATTTTCATTGCGGTTTCCCGAAAATTCGGAAAAATGGGGGTGTATGTTCACTTTTTTCCTTCACTGTAATTCGCTAGCGGCCATGTGGTGTGACCAGAGGTGTGCACTGCATTCCGTACGGTTACACTGCTCAGACAGATGCTTGGTTTTGTTAAAAGTTAATGAAATGCACTTCTTCGGCTGGGGTCGCTCTTCCCCAGGCAGGTGTTTTTATACCCGTACTCAAAAAGAGTTAAGGGGTATTTTTGGTAAAAGTGGATGTGTGTAACGCAGAGGAGGAACATTTTCCGACCCCATAAAGATATATATTCTTGATCAGCATCAATAGCCGAGTCTCTGTCTGTCTGTCCGTCTGTCCGTCTTGTTTGACGCCTCGTTCTCAGAGCCTATAAAAGCTAGAGCAACCAAATTCTGTTTCCAGACTCATATGATATCACACTGAATCAAGTTTCTTTCCAAATTGTGCCACGCCCCCTTCCGCCTTCACAAAGAACGAAAATCTGTGGCAGCCACATTTTTAAAGATACGATAAAACTAAAAATGCAGTATCGTAAAGAATGACTATGACCTACAGATAGCCAAATCTGGTACAGATCAGATCATTATTATGGCCAGAATGAAGAAATTAATTTTCAGTTGCTCCCCACCTCCTCTGGCGTTGCTGACGATATTCATTCTCTGTCTCGCTCGCACACACTCTGCCCTGTGCAATGCGCGAGCAACCCTAGCGGAGGAGATGTAGAATCTAAATGGTAGATGTAGAATATCTGTTCTACATGTATTATCTACATTTTACATGTAGATGTAGTTAAGAGATGTAGCAAAAAAATATAATATGTAAAATCTTTTTTTTAAATTTCATTCATAATCTCCTAAATTTATATACTGACTGAGTACGGGTATAAAAGTAGAGTCGCGACTAGAAGCGACTCACGTTCCTTCTCGTTTTTTCTCGAAAAAAGGTCACTTCCCTAAATGCTTGATACATTGTTCTGAATGAAGGAATTAATTTAGTTCTTCACTGATAGTAAGCTAATACCTCTAGCTTTAAATTGGTACACATATGTTTGTATAACATGCAATTGGTCAAAAGTCATGAGGAAAAAACAAAACCACAACCGGGCCCCCTCCCCTACATATATGTGCTCTCACGCTGTTTGCCGTTCCCTGAGTAACATTTGGGGCTGGCTTTTAATAGTAATCCCGGAAAGAATGGGAGAGCGATCCGGGAAGAATGCCTTTTTATGGAAAAAATAATAAAAAAGTGCAAGTTTCTAGGTGCAATCGCATTAATGATCGCCAAAATACATATGTATATATGTATGTGGACGCAGGTGAAATTATGTGAAATAGATCCCTAAGCCATGACTGCTGAGGCGGTTTAGATAATTACTCTCCCTCAGAAAGTGAAATGAAAGCTTTTATAGCATCAAGTTAATTTTTTTCTTATAAGTTTCTTTCTAAGTTATCAAGCGAATCTTGCCTCCGCAGTGGTTGAGTAAAAATACTTGTGAACCAACTCCAAAAGACATTAATAGTAACAAAAACGAGAAGGAACGTGTGAGTCGCTTTTGGACGCGACTCTACTTTTATACCCGTACTCAGTCAGTATATAAATTTGTGAGCTTATGATTAAAATTAAAAAAAAAATTTTAATTTTACATTTTTTTGCTACATTTGTTAACTACATCTACATGTAAAATGTAGATAATACATCTAGAACAAATATTCTACATCTACCATTTAGATTCTACATCTCCTCCGCTAGGGGTTGCTCGCGCATTGCACAGGGCAGAGTGTGTGCGAGCGAGACAGAGAATGAATAGCGTCAGCATCGCCAGAGGAGGTGGGGAAGCAACTGAAAATTAATTTCTTTGTTCTGGCTATAATAATGATCCGATCTGGTTCAGATTCGGCAATCTGATAGATATGAGTCATTCTCTACGATACTGCGTTTTTAGTTTTATCGTATCTTCAAAATTGTGGATGCCACAGATTTTCGTCCTTGTGAAGGCGGAGAGGGGCGTGGCACAATTTGGAAGAAACGATTCAGTGTGATATCACATGAGTCTGGAAACAAAATTCGGTTACTCTAGCCATAGTCTCTGAGAACGAGGCGTCAACAGCGGACAGACGGACAGACGGACAGACGGACAGACAGACAGACAGACAGAGACTCGGCTATTGATGCTGATCAAGAATATATATACTTTATGGGGTCGGAAAATTTTCCTTCTCTGCGTTACACACATCCACTTTTACCACAAATACAGTATACCCCTTAACTCTTTTTGAGTACGGGTATAAAAACAATAAGAGCCGAAAGAAGAATTTCAAGCAGCTAGACAAACGGAGAATACTTAAAGAGGGCTTGTTCCCAGAACCCCATCCCGAAAAATACCTGGCAAGTGGAAATCACCAAGCACCATCATATGGTCTTAATCTGAGATATCAACAGACAATGGAATATAGAAGCATGTATTGAAGAATCAGCTTTACACACAGGAATTCCAGGTCATGCTGAACCTGGACTGTGAAATTTTCTGACGTTAAGTGGACTAAACTGCAGTCCGAACCCCTCCCCCAAGTCCAGACGAACTGTTATTCCTAAAGATTGTGTACCGACATGCCAAAACTCGTTCTTTGCGGGGCCGTTAAGAGGCGTGAAACAATTTTGAAACAAACTTGATTCAGTGTGATATCATAGGAGTCAGCACACAAAATTTGCTTGATCTAGCTCTTATAGTCCTGAAAAGTCCTGAAAACTAGGCGACAATCAAGACAGACAGATGCTGGGCCAACGAGGACATTGAAGGCAACTGCACAGCAGACGAGTTGGCCAGAACTGGTACTACAATTCCTCTTCTCCAAGATAAGAAGGACATTCGTATGCCATGGCCACCTGTAAGCTCATTATAAAAGAGCACTTTAGACTACTAATAAACAACAGATTGCAAACATTGCCACGATTTCGTATAACTCGGCAAACATGGTCTCATAGGACACTGGCTAATAGGCACACATGCAAACAGGCTTGGTGCCCCCTAAAACGTCTTATGTCGCAGTTGTAGAGACGAGTAGGAGACGGTCTGTTCCTGTCCAGCTCTCAGCAGAAGGAGGCAATTATGTATTTTTGCCGCATCTAAGAAAGTTATAAATTCAGGTGGGATTCTTTAAGTTTCTTATTTTACACAATCATTTATGCAGAGACTTGTTAACAAGGGATCACTCCTCGGATCCCTTGAGGATCCCTTCACATGGCTCTGCTAAAAACATATGAGATTTATGATTACCGTTGAATAGGTTTTTCTTCCATAAAAACTTTACAACTTTTCGCTGCTCTTCTTGATGTCGGTAATATGGGATTATTATCAACTTGGTTGTCGCTGAAAATCGACCTGTCCTAAGCATCTAAAAGTTATATCGGCGAAAATTTTAACTTCTTTGAAAAAGGTGAAACATTTTCAATATTCTTTGCACTTTTGGTACATTAGTGTTTTTTCTTTTCTGCTCAAAGATACGGATAACTAAAAATGATACACGTATCAATGTCAGCGGCTGACAATAACTCAAATTGAATGTCTTTGTCCGGTGCTCCTCGCCGTCAGGGTCAGCCACACAGAAGAGACTCCCAAAACAACAGAAGAGACCCTTTTTATACCCGTACTCAAAAAGAGTTAAGGAGTATATTGTATTTGTGGTAAAAGTGGATGTGTGTAACGCAGAGAAGGAACATTTTCCGACCCCATAAAGTAAATATATTCTTGATCAGCATCAATAGGGGAGACAGACATGTCTGTCTGTCCGTCCGTCTGTCCGTCTTGATGAGTGCCTAGACGTCAGAGACTATAGGACCTACAGCAACCAAATTTTGCTTCTAGACTCATGTGATATCACACTGTTACAAGTGTATTTCAAAATTTCGCCCCACCCAAACAAAGAACGAAAATCTGTGGCAGCCACAATTTTCGTGTCTTTAAAATTTCGCCCCACCCAAACAAAGAACGAAAATCTGTGGCAGCCACAATTTTAAAGACACGATAAAACCAAAAACGCAGTATCGTAGAGAATGACTATATCTACCAGATTGCCGAAATCTGAGTCAGATTATTATAGCCGGAGTAAAGAAATTAATTTTCAGTTGCTTCCTCCACTTCCACTTCCTCTGGCTCTGCTGACGCTACTCATTCTCTTTCTCGCTCCCACACACTCTGCCCTGTGCAGTGCGCGAGCGCCTTCTTGCGGAGGAGGTGTAAAATCTAAATGGAAGATGTTTAATCTACATTTTAGATGTATAATCTAAATTTTAGATGTAGATAGCAGATGTGGCAAAATAATTTTAAATATTTGAAAATTCTCACAAATTTATATGCTGACTGAGTACGGGTATAAAAGTAGAGTCGCGTCAGAAGCGACTCACACGTTCGTTCTCGTTTAATATATCAATCAATCATTTCATTCCCAAAAAATAGGCAAAAATAAAAAAAAAAAAAAAAGGGGAGGAAAGTGAGTCGCTTCTAGTCTACTTTTATACCCGTACTCAGTCAGTATATAAATTTATGAGCTTATGATTGAAATTTAAAAAAAATTTTACATTTTACATTTTTTTGCTACATTTGCTAACTACATCTACATGTAAAATGTAGATAATACATCTAGAACAAATATTCTACATCTACCATTTAGATTCTACATCTCCTTCGCTAGGGGTTGCTCGCGCATTGCACAGGGCAGAGTGTGTGCGAGCGAGACAGAGAATGAATAGCGTCAGCATCGCCAGAGGAGGTGGGGGAAGCAACTGAAAATTAATTTCTTCATTCTGGCCATAATAATGATCGATCTGTACCAGATTTGGCTATCTGGTAGGTATAGTCATTCTCTACGATACTGCGTTTTTAGTTTTAACGTATCTTCAAAATTGTGGATGCCACAGATTTTCGTCCTTTGTGAAGGCGGAAGGGGGCGGGGCGAAATTTTGAAATACACTTCTAACAGTGTGATATCACATGAGTCTGGAAAAAAAATTTCGTTGCTCTAGCTTTTATAGTCTCTGAGAACGAGGCGCTCATCAAGACGGACAGACGGACAGACGGACAGACAGACAGACAGACAGAGACTCGGCTATTGATGCTGATCAAGAATATATATACTTTATGGGGTCGGAAAATTTTCCTTCTCTGCATTACACACATCGACTTTTACCACAAATACAGTATACCCCTTAACTCTTTTTGAGTACGGGTATAGTGAAGAACTTTATAGAGTGAAAAATAAAAAAGCCAAAACAACTAGCATGTACTCACTTTTTGAACTTTTCGTCATTTGCACTTATTTTCGCTTTCGCAAGCTTATTATCAACAATAAACACACAGATTTAACACAAAATTTCTTTTTCTTGTATTCTTGCTATACTTACATCAAATTAAGATGTGTCTCTTACAAATCGAAGCAGAGTTATTGAATTTAATAAGAAGTGCCTATCTTGTGCTTAAAAATTAGAAATTAATGCGTATATATAAAACCAAAAATTCACGTCAAGAAATTTTTTACCGACTTTTCCTGAGATTTTTAAGTCAAAATTTCGGGGAAAAATACCGCAAACCATTTTCAAATTTTAATTTGAAAGCACCTCTGAAAAAAAACATACCAATTTTCAAAAATTCTTTAAAAAATAAACTAAACCATAAAAATAAATATTCTTTCAAAATTTTAGATCCCGCAATCTATCAGAAAAAGCCATTTTGGGCCACAGCGAAAAAAAAGTTTAATTTTTTCGAGTAGTGTTATTTACGTTCGTTCTCTAAAATGGAAAATGTCGAAAGATAAAATATCTTACTATGGAACGTGTTTCCATAGAAAGTGCTTGATCAGGGTTGCTGAAATCAGGGTTAGGAGTTAGGATATACACGAATTCGATAGAGTATTTTCCAAAATACTACTAATACTTCCAAAATACACTTTCAAAAATAAAGTTTAAAAAGAATCGGACTTTTAGTTTAGGAGATATGAGCAATCAAAGTTGAAAATTATTTCCGTGTGCAAAAATGTATTTATTTTATGTACATACTGCATATTTCAGGTAGAATAAAAAGTAAACTGTGTGAAGTAGCGATGTAGAAGCCAAAAAAACTCAAAACTGCAGATAGGGCTTTTAAACTTAAGTAGAGGAATATGCAAAGAGAACGTATACAAAAAATTTTCGGGAATAAAAAAACATTATCAATTCAGGTCAAAGTTGAAAAACGGCAAAAATGGGGTCAATATTCTAAAAATTGCATATATTTCATCCATTGGACATGTGATATCTCCATATAAATCGGAGAATAGGTTTTCCATAGAAATTTTTTGTTTATGAGATATTTTTTACAAGGTAGATGATTATTTCATACAGAAATTTAGAAATAAGTTTTTAGAAAAAAAAGGATTGTTTTTTTAAATTTTATAAAAAAATATATTTGATTCAAAATAAAATATTATATATGTAGTGAGAATAACCATTTCAATTTGTTTTATCGATTAAAAAAAAAAACAAAGTTTAGCACAAAATGCACCGCAAACAGGCAAATATTCAACGGAATCAAAGTTAAACTTTGACTATTTATTGTACAGCTTCTAAACATTGTAGCTTCATGTACTCTTGCAGACTACATTTTGAAAGATTTTTCTTTTATTTATTTTTATTTCATGAAGATATCTTGATTCGTTTGGAAGTTATTAATTTAGCAAGCTGAAATGGTCAAAGGCCCCACTGTGCGGCTGTTGGAAGTTAATCAGGTTCAAGCCGCCGGTTGAAGGTTCTCATTCTTCATTTATTTTTTATATCACATGAGTCTGGACGCAAACTTTGGTTGCTCTAGCTCCCTACAGTCTCTGAGAACTAGGCGTTCATCGGGACGAACAGACGGATAGACGGGAAATGTGCATTGCACACATCCACTTTTACCACAAATCTAATATACCCCCTAGCTCTTCGAGTACGGGTATAACAAATTATTCCACTTTACTTTTAGTACTCCCATTTCCGCCTTAGATTAGTTCACTTCCTCCGATGTTTAGTTTTTTGTTGGCAGTTTAAGAACCATTCGTAACGTGTTCGCCTCTTCACTGTATACTCGTGTTGCCCACACGAATAAAAACTCGTCTGTATATTTATTAATATGAATGTTCAATGTAATATGTACATACATATGTACACACATATGTAAAATGAATATGCCTCCCCGCCATTCAGTCCAACACTAGAAAAATATGTGAGATTATTGTACTCGGTACTCAAAGAGTATAGGGGTATATTAGATTCGTGTAGATGTACACACATATGTAGCATATGTACATACATATATGCTCGATCATTATAAATAGTCTAGTCGGCATAGCCATGTTCGTCTGTACTTCCAGTTTGACGCCAAGATCTCAGAGACTTTAAGAGTTAGATAAACCAAATTGGGTCTATGTATATACTCCGATGATAACACAAGTTTATTTCCCTCTTCCTCGCCCAGTGTCCGCCACCTACCGGAGTGAGCGAGGTATAAGATCTGGATGCTAATTCATTGCTGGGAAGAGACAGCAAAAAGGTATAGAGGATTATAAGATATGGAAACAGCTAGAATAGGCATAGTCATAGATAAAGTGCCGTCATATACAGCTGTGGTCATGGAAATAGTATTGAAACTTCCAGTATTCCAAATTTAATATGTGTCCCTTTCTGGAAAGCTTCAAGGTTAATAAAATCCTATTGCATTCGCATCCCATATTCTTGTTTCACATGACTTAAGACAAATATCCATGAAATCTGCTGTTCTTAGAAATAGTAGTGTTCTTTAAGAAAATCGAAAAGAGCATTGAAAATCAAATTTAAGCCCATGTTACATGTTCTACATATGAATTTCTTAAGGTTCAATATTAAGTTATTAGTAAATTTTATTTTCATTACGGCCTTGTACCGACCTTCAACCACTTGCCAAAACTTTGCCCTGGTTGATGGATTTGCAGTTGCTATAATGCATTAGGTATTGCCCCATAAGATTTTGATGAAAATCAGTTGGACAGCCCCATTGGGCTCAGCTCAGCATGCCAAATGATTTTTTTGGATTTTGAGTGGTAATCGGATTTCTATAAATATCAAACCTATTCTTGTGAGTCTACCTTAGTCAAAAGTATTTTTCGTCTTTGTCACACAGGCGGCTTGTGGCTTGCGGTTTTGTACCCGTACTCAAAGAGTTAAGGGGTATATTGTCTTTGTTGTAAATGTGGATGTGTGCAACGCAGAGAAGAAAAAGTTTCCGACCCCATAAAGTATATACATTCTTGATCAGCATCAATACCCGAGTCGATATAGCCATGTCTGTCTGTCTGTCCGTCTGTCCGTCCGTCCGTCTGTCCGTCTTGTTTGACGCCTAGTTCTCAGAAACTATAAAAGTTAGAGCAACCAAATTTTGTTTCCAGACTTCATGTGCTATCACACTGAATCAAGTTTCTTTCACAAAGAACGAAAATCGGTGGCATCCACAATTTTGATGATACAATAAACGCAATAAAGAAACTAAACGCAGTATCGTAGAGAATTACCATATCTACCAGATTGCCAAATCTGGTACAGATCGGATCATTATTATAGCCATCATTATTCTCTGCGTTACACACATCCACTTTTACCACAAATACAATATACCCCTTAACTCTTTTTGAGTACGGGTATAAAAACGGAATCCGGCTTATTGTGCACTCATACTATTATACGCCGCGTGTTGTCTCGAACAATTTATGCGCTCTGCTTGTTTCGTACATTTATTTTCTCATTAATTTTTCCTCCTTTTTTTCTTGCTTTGGGATATTTTTTCAGTTTTTTTGTCTCGTATGTTCTTAATCTGCCGCTTTTTCCATGACTTCCCAGTATGTACTTCTCCGAAATCGTCTGCTGCATCTTTGACTCAGTTTAACACATGTTTTTGTCATAACACGTATTGACATACTATATGTACAAGTATCCATGATTTCTGATTTTTCAATTGAGCTTTCTCAAATCGGGTTTCCATTGAGTCATAGTAGTCATTGAGAGTAGCCTTACTTACAACGAAAGCGCCATCGGATGATCCTGAATGGAGTGGTTACTCTGTTGTTTCAAATGAATTTTAATAGTATTAACGTTTGTTGTTCTTTGAATATGTAACGGTCTACATCGTTTAGTTTGCGCCTCTGGCAAAGTGAATGAGACATTACGGCAGCATATTTAGCGCTCTCTCGTAATCCCTATGTTTCCTCTTTCTCTTGTGTTTTTTCCTTATGAAAAGTTCGGGAAAACTTGATAGAAATGCGTGGTCTGCTTTTTCCATGTCCTACCATAATCCATCGCGTCTTCACATTAAAAAACGAAGGCCCTTTTGAAAACATCGATATCAAAAAGGGAGAGAGAAAGAAAAAGACTGTACGTGTCACTGATCGGCTGCGATTCTCACTGGAAAAAAATGTGTATATATTTATGTATATATGTGTACCTAATGACTGCGTACCGGGTATTAGTACGTTGAGGCACGTGTACCGTAAACTTCAACGTTTCGACTGTTTGATACTTCAAATACCTCAAACGAAACCTAACTTCAAGTCTTTGCTTTTCTCTTCAGAATGTGGTGGACCATCACGGGAAACTTTGGAAACATTCTTCCCATCGACTGGTCCAAGTCGTACACCCGTCAGATGCACATGCCCACTCTTAACCTGGACCAAAGCCACACAAAACAGCAGCAGCATCAGCGCAATCAGCACCAGCTCCAAAAACACCAGCACTCGTATCCACACACTCCGGGCGGGGACGAGTTTAACGATCTGGCCAGCGAGGATGAGGCGGTAGCCAACGACTTGGACATGCACGCACTGATCCTGAACGGCCTAAACGGGGACATCGACGACCAGCCCATTAAGACGGTCGAGGAGGTCATCAAGGAGATTGACGACATCATGGACGAGGCGGAGAGTCCTTTGGATGAGCCCGACACCTGCGAGTCGGAGGTCATAGAAAAGGCGCGCGAAGTGCTTGGGGCGCCCCTCTATGCAGAAAGTAAGTGATAAATCGAATTCAATTTGGTTGCAACTAATATCTTAAACTTCCCTATCAGAGCTGCAATATCTGACCACTACACAGTTGAACGAGCTGTACATGGAAATGGAGGTGCTGATTCAGGAATTGAGTGAGACTCTTATCAACGAGCTGGCACTTCGCGACGAGCTCGAGTACGAGAAGGAGCTAAAGAACTCATTCATTTCCCTGCTGCTAGCCGTGCAAAACAAGCGTCGACAATACCACGTGGAGAAGAAGCGTGGAAAGTTCCAGGGTAGGTGTCGGAACGTTTGGGATGCCCTTTTCTACTTCTAATTGTATACTTCAGCATGCACGGCTTGGAGATTTAAAATCTAGGCAGCCGAATTAGTTTCCAACTCAATATTATCCTGCTCTCCGCATGCCTGCATAAACAATCGTCCAAAACGAACACCCAGGAAGGTTTTAGAATCTTCTGTTTCGTAAATACGTAGCTCTTGTTTGTTTATATTTTTAATAGAAAAACTGGAATATAAGGCCAGATCCTTTTAAGCACTGTAGATTCATCGTTCCAATGGTAGCTTTTGGGTTTATTTAATGTGTGACTAGAGATTAAAACAACATGACAAAAGTTTTGTTACGAGTTACCCCTTTATGATACACCTCTTGATTAGCCCTATAA
This sequence comes from Drosophila subsilvestris, assembly GCA_035043285.1. Classification (NCBI taxonomy): domain Eukaryota; kingdom Metazoa; phylum Arthropoda; class Insecta; order Diptera; family Drosophilidae; genus Drosophila; species Drosophila subsilvestris. The sequence goes on from JAWNNB010001875.1 coordinate 198,093, forward strand.
GTGGTGCGGTGCTATGGTCGATTTTTGGCCACTATTCGTTTTTGATATTTTGTCAAAAAACCGAGCCATTCGCACGGGACAAATATGGAAGTGGTTTTCGCGGCGATCAATTTAAACTCATATTTCAGCGAAAGTTGAGGCACTATGTTCATGCAATTCATGCTCGCCAGAGAAATGCCCATATGTCATACACTGCCGCTCACATGATTAAGAACACCGTTTTTTTTATACACGTACCCGAATAGTTAAGGGGTATATACGAGAAGGAAAGAGAAGGAAACGTTTCCGCCCCCATAAAGTATATATATTCTTGATCAGCATCAATAGCCGAGTCGATAAATCCATGTCTGTCTGTCCGCTCGTTCGTCCGTCTTGTTATACCCGTACTCAAAAAGAGTTAAGGGGTATACTATATTTTTGGTAAAAGTGGATGTGTGTAACGCAGAGAAGGAACATTTTCCGACCCCATAAAGTATATATATTCTTGATCAGTATCAATAGCCGAGTCGATAGAGCCATGTCTGTCTGTCCGTCCGTCCGTCCGTCTTGTTTGACGCCTCGTTCTCAGAGACTATAAAAGCTAGAGTAACCAAATTTTGTTTCCAGACTCATGTGATATCACACTGAATCAAGTTTCTTTCCAAATTGTGCCACGCCCCCTCCGCCTTCACAAAGGACGAAAATCTGTGGCAGCCACAATTTTGAAGATACGATAAAACTAAAAACGCAGTATCGTAAGGAATGACCATCGCCAGATCTGGTACAGATCGGATCATTATTATGGCCAAAATGAAGAAATTAATTTTCAGTTGCTTCCCCCACCTCCTCTGGCGTTGCTGACGATATTCATTCTCTGTCTCGCTCGCACACACTCTGCCCTGTGCAATGCGCGAGCAACCCTAGCGGAGGAGATGTAGAATCTAAATGGTAGATGTAGAATATCTGTTCTACATGTATAATCTACATTTAAGATGTAGATGTAGTTAACATATGTAGCAAAAAAATGTAAAATGTAAAATAAATTTTTTTTTGAAGTTTAATCATAAGCTCACAAATTTATATACTGACTGAGTACGGGTATACAAGTAGAGTCGCGACTAGAAGCGACTCACGTTCCTTCTCGTTTTTTGCCTATTTATCAGAGACTAAAAGATCTAGAGCAACAATAATTTGTTTCCAGACTCATGTGATAGCACACTGCTACAAGTGCATTTCAAAATTTCGACCCGCCACCACAAAGGACGAATATCAGTGGCAGTCACAATTTTTAAGATACGAGAAAACTAAACATTCATATAGAATGACCCGCCCATCTCAGCGCTGAAGCCGCTACTTATTCTCATTCTCGCTCGCGTCTACAGAAGCGACTCACAATGTTCCTCCTCGTTTTTGTTGTAATTTTTAATTTTACAAGCCTCCCTTAACTACTTGAGCATACACTTTATTTTTCCATCAAAATACCATTCATTAAGCTCTGTTTACAACAAAAATGTAGACAGAATCGACTACTCGAAGAGTTAAGGGGTATATTGTATTTGTGGTAAAAGTGGTAAAAGTGTGTAACGCAGAGAAGGAAAATTTGATCCGTCTGTCTGTCTTGATGAGCGCCTAAGGACAAAAATCTGTGGCAGCCAAAATTTTAAGGATACGATAAAACTAAAAACGCAGTATCGTAGAGAATGACCATATCTACCAGATGGCCGAATCTGAATCAGATCGGATCATTATTATAGCCAGAATGAAGAAATTAATTTTCAGTTGCTTCCCCCACCTCCTCTGGCGTTGCTAGCGATATTCATTCTCTTTCTCGCTCGTACACACTCTGCCCTGTGTAATGAGCGAGCAACACCTAGCAGAGGAGATGTAGAATCTAAATTGTAGATGTAGAATATCGTTCTACTTGTATAATCTACATTTTAGATGTAGATGTAGTTAACAAATGTAGCAAAAAATGTAAAATGTAAAATTTTAAAATTTCTATATTTCAATCATAAGCTCACAAGTTTATATACTGACTGAGTACGGGTATAAAAGTAGAGTCGCGACTAGAAGCGACTCACGTTCCTTCTCGTTTAGTATTTATTTATTAAAAAATTAATTTACCTAACATGAAAAGAGCATAGGCGATCAAAATTTGGAGCAATTGTTGATAAGGCTGCTCTCATCTCTTCATTGGTCATGCTCAGGCATTCTCTTGTTTTCGCATAAGTGAGTGTTGGTATATGGTAATAAAATTGCAACAGTACTCTTCGGAAGTAGTGGATACTAATTTTTTATATGCAGCCAAAAATCTGCTACCTCTACTTCGAAAATGAATAATAAAACTATTAATCAGGGACCGTAATCATTATAAGCTATAGTTTAAAAATCACACAATAATACTTTTTTTTTAGTTTTTGGGATATTCATTATTGATAATAATTATTTTTATTAATTATTATTAATGATTATCCATAATAATTATGTTTGAGCAAAAAAAATAAAACTCAAAAATAATGATTAAGTGTTGAGTTTTATTTTTTCGCTCAAATATAAGACTCAAAGTTAAATAATGAAAATATCATGGAAAGTTGAACAGAAATTAATACATATCCTTACTACCTTACTACCATTATTTTTGAGTTTTATTTTTTTTGCTCAAACATAATTATTATGGATAATCAGTAATAATAATTAATAAAAATAATTATTATCAATAATAATTATCCTAAAAACTGAAAATTTAAAAATGTTGGTGGATTTGCATAGTTTATCCTTAGAGCAGTCTGTGGGTCTATTTAATTCTTCTGTGCGGCTACTTTAGGTATATGATTTTTTCGAGAAAAAAATAAAAAATAATCATTATTTACGGTCCCTGCTATTAATAGTTACAAATAATAATAAAACTCCGATCAGGCACACTTACGAAAATATATGTTAATTTATTTGTTCGAATAGCTCCAAATGTTTCCTTCTCAAAGCCTGTAACTTTTTTTTTCTGAATTGCTACCTCATTACTAACATTGACTGTGTGGCTGTCATGACGGCTTTCAAATTTCCATTTTGTCTGAAGACTGTAAAATATTGGAATTCCTGGCATTTTTTATGGAGCTCATCTAAATGAGCGAATATGCCCGCCAGATATTTAAGTATTTCTACCCATTCTTCTGTTTTAAACATTGAATATAAATCCGAACCCTAGGCCTCTGAAAACGTCTTATTTCAATTTTCAGCTCGTAAATCAGAAATAGCACTTTTCCGCGATAAAGCCATCGAACTTCTGTATGAAACACTGCATTGAAAAGACGATATTTAAGTGTCGATAGGCATGCGTTCCTGTCCCGCCTCCGCTTAACAAAGAACCACGATCTTATAGCTCTCAGATATTTGTAGGTGTATTATCTTCACAAAACCTTGACTTTTTGCAGCGGCACACCAACTGCTAACCACGGTACACCAAAGCGCCGCGGCACACGCTTTGCGGAACACTGTTTTAGACCATATCGCCGACTTCTCGGTTTTAGCTCAATCGAGCTTCCTTGAAGTCGTGTTTTTGTTTAAGTATGAGATAGTTCTAGTTGATGCTCCAGCAGTTAAGGAAGACTTGTAAAAGTCAAAGTGATACAATTGGTATCGACACCAGAGCCACTACATTCATTGTGTCATGAAGCGTGGCCGGGTACAAACAGGTAAAAAGGCGCAGATGAAAATTAGTTTACTGTCGGAAAATCGACAGACGGGTCGAGACAAAGTTCGCCGGGACCGATAGTATAATATAAATATACATATGTACATATGTAGGTATACATATATAATAACAATAAAATTGGGATCGATTATTCCATAGTCGGAAGATCGACTATACCATTCATAATTGATAATAATTTTGATTGACACTTGCAGGTCCCGAGCCAAAATACTTGACCACTGTTATTCCGTATCACCTAGAGAACGGCACGCCCAACAATCAGTCCCTGCAGGTCCTGATCAAGAGTAAGTTCCAGAGAGAACCGCAATCGTTCCAGCAGTAATTTTTCTCCCGCCCGCAGTACTCAAGGCAATAAATGAAGACAGCCCGACAGTTCCAGCTCTCCTCACGGACTACATACTGAAGGTGCTCTGCCCCCATAAGCGATTTAACTGTTAAGGAACACATTCTTTCGCTCTATCTCTCTGTCTGTGTTTATAAAACTTTACCGTACATCTATATACATACATACATGCATATATAAATTATAATTTAATGATTAGTTTTGTATTCTAAACGGTTATTTCAACTGTTAATTGCGATCCGTTTCTGAAAACACTTTCTCAGCCACTGCTAAATAAGATATGTAGATGTTGAGATTTCTATATATAGATCAAATATGTAACAAAAAAAACATGTAACACATACATACATACATACATAGACGTAAATATCTAATTAAATATTTGTGGAGGAGAGTATGCTAGACATAATGGGCCAGTCCTCTCCACGGCGATTACATTCAATTATCTCGAATCAAATCCACTTGGAAATTTCGCTACAGCCAGTAATATTTATACTAAATCGAGTCATATTGCTACAGAGCTGATTCCAACTAAGCTTTAAATATCTACATATATACACAGAAATGTATCTCTATGTCTAAGGAGGCGAGTGGCAAATTATCTCTATTGCACAGATTGCAGAGATTGCACAGAGGATGTATATATAAATGTATTGTTTAGTTCACAGTGATCGATCCAAACGGGACTTTCGTTGTTCGGCAGGAAATCCCTAGCTTTTACCATATGTAACTTGTATGCATAGATTTTAAGTTGTGTATGGCCGCAGACCTCTAGCTAGACAGGCACCTTTCCATATGCCGCTGCCGATTCCAAATGTGTTCCTCGTGAAGTTATACAAACTTAAGCATCCAAATTGCATCGATTGAGACGGAAATTAGGTTCAAGAGATTGCTTTTGCTTGACTGTATGTTTTCATATACATTCTTTATCGGTTTTTATTTGTTTTTTTGTTTTTTTTTAATATTTATTTGCTCATGGCCATAAAACGCGTTCTGTTTTGTTTCAAACAAAAATTATGAAAGGGATTAATGTAATTTTAATTTGCATAGGATACGCTGTGTTATTTACTTTTATCAAGCAAGAATAAATACAATTAATAAATAAAAACAATACATACTACAAATAAAATAGAACAAAAGAAAACCAATTACAAAATCAGTCAGGCGCTTAGTGCTATTGTTTTCATTACGACGCCTATTTTTTCTTCTTTAAGTATTAAGCTACTTTTACACTTAGATCTACAAAGAATCAAAAACAAAACAAAATAATAATACATAAAGTAAAAATACAATTATATAAAATTCACATCGTCAAGTCAAACAAAAACAACATTTATATCATATATTACATTTCACAAAGAGCAAACTGAAAAACCAAAGATAAAATAAAACGGTGACAGAATCTCCATTGGGACTCCGGAGTTTGCCCATATTCATCACCGGTAGAGGACGCAAGTCGCTACTAAGCAATAACACTACTCGACAGAATCGAACTTTTGCTTTCCACAAGGATCCAAAGCGACTTTTTCTGATAGATATTGTGCTTTAAAATTTTGTAAAGAATTATGATTTTTTCCTATGGCAGAACTTTTTTTTGAAGAATTTTTGAAGTCTGGTATTTTTTGTAAAGCTTTTTTAGAGGTAGCGCTTCTTTTTTCACATAACTTAAGTATCTTACGTCTTGTTGTAAAGAACTTCTCTATTCTGAAAAGATAATTTAAACAGCAAAACTGTCCGAATGCGATTAGGTACCAAAAAATACAAGTCCTTTTCGTTTGCTTTGTTCCCAATTGGCAGTAGCAACCTTCCAAAAGGTATTTTTTGTTGCTTTTTGTTCATTTTTAGGTTTGGTTAACGAATTTTAGCTCCAAAGTTTCTCTATAGATTTTAATAAGCAATACCTTAAACGATGCTTAAATAATGCACCTATACTGAAAAAATTAAGAACACGATATAATTTTTTTCGACATTTCCTGACTTTTTGAAGTACAAATTTCGTAAAAATATACTGCTCAAAAATCATAATTTTTGCATTTGAATGCTTTATATTTCCCAGACGGTAAGCTGAAATCACAAAGTGTTTAGGCTTTACTTCTAGCTGTTTTAATTATCTCTTCAGAATAGAAAATTCAACCAGACGTAAGATACTTAAGTTATGTGAAAAAAGAAGCGCTACCTCTGAAAAAAGCTTTACAAAAATACCAGAGTTAAAAAATTCTTTAAAAACAAATTCTGCCATAGAAAAAATATCTTCAAACCATTTTTAAGCCCCAAATTTTGGTTTTGTTCCTTGAGGAAAAATCGTGTCGGATAGTGTAATCGATCGTCGATCGGTTCATTGTTCTCAATACATCACATCTAATGCAAATCTTAGGTACCTTTGTTAGTAATCAATATGCATAAATGCCTATATATAGATATTAACATATATGACAAACACACACAGAGAAAATGCATAAATGTTTAAGATTATATGAAAACTGATGTATATGTGAATCATACATATGTACATACATGTGTTGTCACGCTTTATAATAATAAAAGAAAAACAAAAAGCGAATTATTAGATGTTTACGACACTGAAAATCGTTTAGGTCGACACGGTGCCCTACAAAAGAAAATCTGAACGCTCAAACAATATTGAAAAGTTTATTTAAAAGGACGCCAACACATTCATCGTTACTTATTCATTTGTATTACATTTTATTTGATTGAATCAAAAACTAGAAAATTTTTGGCGGTCGGACATGGATCTTTTTAATGTAACTTCAGTTTATTGTTGCCCAAACAAAATGTAAGCTGACTTATATGTATACTGCTGTATTAACTTCAAATATCGGGAGGACACGCTGTAACCCATTTTGTAAGTAATTATTTTAAATATGACATACATTGTACATACATATGTACATATATGGATATATGTATATGGGCATTCACTGAAGAGCAAAAGCTTAACTATAAAAAATTATTAATTGAAACTTAACTAATTTAAAAAAATGATTCATATATTATATCTTTATTCACTTTGAATTGAAACTATAAAATTAGCGAAGGTATTTTTTGGTATTTTGTAGTACCACCTTTCTTATTATCTTCAGTTGAGCACTCAGTTCCAAAAAATGTTTGCTCGCTAAAGCCTAGTACTCAGATCCAAAAACTGTTTGGTAGCGAACTCATGTCATATAATTCGCTAGCGGCCATGTGGTGTGACCAGAGGTGTGCACTGCATTCCGTACGGTTACACTGCTCAGACAGATGCTTGGTTTTGTTAAAAGTTAATGAAATGCACTTCTTCGGATGGGGTCGCTTTTCTCCATATATATCCTGGGCATATCCTGGGCTCCCAATATTTTATTGGCAAGGTAGTTTGTCTGACTATCAGCAGCAGCAGATTGCGACACCGCCCATGCCGATCACCGTGAGGACAACATGTTTGAAAAACATATTTGATTTATATTCATGAAAATTAATAAAAAGAATATATTATAATATCCATATAATTGTCCTTCATATAACGCTGCATTAATTAGATTCTATTTGTCTTCATTATTTCAATATTTCATTTGGTTTTTTGGTCTCATATTGCAATGGTTGCCTCGAGTTTGCTAGCAACTTATATGCAATTTATATAACTTTACAGGGGGTAGAAAGATACCAGCAATACCAGCAAATACATTCGGATACTTTTCTAGTATATACCGATCCTGTTTTTTCTTGAACTGAGTCACTAACCATACAGTATATAGATGTGCCAGTTCATACAACGAATGTGTTACAGAACAATTTGCGGCTCCAGGTCCTATGCTCTCAGGGCCTGCTCTCAGTAGGACCTGAGAGAGGAAGACTATGCTCTCAGTAGGACCTGAGAGTGTAAGAGAGAGCACGGCCATGGTGCAACAATAAATCTTTGCCAGTCGTTTGTCAAACGTCGTCGAAAGAGGTTGCCCACGACTTTTTTCTGTATTTTCTGTCTTCTTCTTCCTCACAAATAAAATTCTGTCTATTACTTTAAATATTTTTTTCTGAATTACGAATTAAATGTCAGTATTTGTTTTTCATTATTTCGATTTATTATTATTCATATTTATTTATTAGCGAAAAAATGTTCTCGTTTGTCAGCGGAGAAGTAAAACACTTGCTATCTCTTTCTAGCGCTTGTTTGTCTCTGAGTGGCGAGATATTGGGGTTGAAAATATTTATGGTCCGTTTTGCAGCTATTTTCCTCTCCAGGTCCAAAGGTCTTTGGCTCGGGACCGGGACCTGGGCAATTCGGCATGTACATATGTGTGTGTGTACACAGACACGACAAAATGTTGCCAATGTTTATGTTTCGAAAACTCGGTTTTGATTTTTTAGTTTCCTGGTTACCTGTGTGTGTGCCACGTATTCACACATACTGTGCTTGTGTGTGGGCTCTACAATTTTCGGCCGCTTGAACTGAAATTACCCTGCAGTACCAGTCGTCGACTAGTAAGCGACTAGTAAGCGATGCCAATGTAATGCAGCTCGCTTACGTCATCGACGACCTCCCATACGATGGACTGTTTACTTTAACCAAGGGATGTCCTAGGAATATAAGCGATGACATAGTAAGCGAGAAATAGCCGAAAGTAAGACCTTAATAAGTGATCAATTTCTCTTAAAAAGTAAGGGGTTAATAAGTGACGAATTTCCCTTAAAAAGTAAGGCCTTAATAGGCGATGAATTTCCCTTAATAAGTAAGGCCTTAATAAGCGCTGACTTTTCCTAAAAAGTGAGGTCTTAATAAGCGATCATTTTTCCTAAAAATTAAGGCCTTCATAAGTGATGTATTTCACTAGAAACTGTCGCTATTTTGAGGAAAAGCATGGGTAAATTTTGTATGAAAATATTCAATTTCTTTTTATTTATTGTTGTATTATTATAAACTAGATTTACAATTTTGTTCTTGTGTTCTTTTTTGCCACAGAACCTCCTTTTTAAGTGTTGTTGATGTTTTCATGTTCGTGAGGCCACTGAAATAAGATGGGGTAATTAGTATATTTCCATTCGAAATTTATAAAATTTGTTAATAATGCTCTCAGTAGATCAGCTATGGTAGATCCGGCAAAAACAAAAACAAAACACCCGCCAAAATATGTATCTGCTCGACTCGAGCCTCGCTTTTAGGGTGGGTTTTTTCTGTTTTCGTTGTTGGAAATTGAAATTTCGTGCAAAACACTGATAATTTCGCAATTTCCCAGTTTATTCATTTTTTACAACGCTCAATAGACGTATTTTTATTTAAATGAAACACTGCACTTACCTGATAATAATTTTGCCCAAAATAACAACACCTGCGTCTCACTTTTTACCGCACAATTCTAACAACTTTGTCGACGCCGACGGAAAAACCGAATTCTGCTACAACGCGTGCTGTAACAGAAACAAAAGAAAGAAAAAGGGAAATTAAAAGGTACCGACGCGTCGTTCGCGACGTCGACTTCATATTCTGCTCGGCTTCCGCAGCGGCAGAGCAAAACGGCTGAATGACGCGTAGTTGACTTTTGTCATCGCTCACTTCTGGTACTGCAGGGTAGTTATTTGTCTTGTCTTGAGGGCTGATGTAGCGATCTGAGCTGACCTTCCGCAACATAAATGAGGAATGGGCAGAGTGGGCGTGGGAAATAAATAAAATAAAAATATAAAAGCTGATATTTGTTTTATTTACTTGAAATTGCACATTTATTTACATATACATATCCCTATTTTATATTTGTTTTGGTTTTTACGATCCATATATGTACATTTAAAGATGTTTTTATGAATATATATATGTATTCAGGAAATTGGTGATTTTAGTGATTTTAACTAAAATAATTGTACATACCTACGTTTAAATATATATATGATCTATGAATATATACCTGCAAACATACCCTGCAGTACGGGTCATCGATGTGTAAGCGACGACGCATCGATGACAACGTCATACATATGTAAATACACATTGGCATACATATGTATGTACATAATTAAGGTATGTATAATATAGAATATGTAAATATATAAGACAATTCGATACACATGTAATGTAACTCTTTTACATATCACCAATTTCCTGAATACAATTTCATGAAAAAATTAAAAAAAATATTTAAAGTAATAGAAAGAATTTTATTTGTGAGGAAGAAGAAGACAGAAAATACAGAAAAAAATCGTGGGCAACCTCTTTCGACGACGTTTGACAAACGACTGGCAAAGAGTTATTGTTGCACCATGGCCGTGCTCTCTCTTACACTCTCAGGTCCTACTGAGAGCATGGTCTTCCTCTCTCAGGTCCTACTGAGAGCAGGCCCTGAGAGCATAGGACCTGGAGCTGCAAATTGTTCTGTAACACATTCGTTGTATGAACTGGCACATCTATTTACTGTATGGTTAGTGGTACTAGGCTTAACATACAAGTACCAGATCCGAAAAGAAAATACCGATTAGTACTGGAAAAGCAACTGATGGTATTTCCAGGGGCCGAGAAAATATATAAATATTCTATCTTTGGTCGACAAAAAAACACATGCACACAAACACACATATACACATTAAAAATGGAAGGAAATAATTGTATATGTATATATATATATATATTATATTGTAATTGTATGAGATAAAAACATGTTAATGACATTTCTGCCCTGCGGGAACGCATTTATCCAATATTGCGGGGTTTTCTCTGTACATTGTTTGTTTTTATACAAAAATTTCAAATTTTAACAGAAAAAAGTTTAACCGTAGAGCATGCACAACTGGTCACACTATGTCTGAGCAAATTAAATGACAAACAATTTTGCGTCAATGCGTTTTTTTCCGATATCGATAACAAACGCGGTAGTGTAAAAAGGCTATAAATGGGGTTCACTGTAGTTTTCTATTTTTTGTTTACGCTGTTAGTCGCATTTTTTCTGCTGTTGTAGGCGTTCTGAGTGCTGTTTCTTGCAAAATGTGTGCTCTATGGCCGATAGCTATCGATAGGCAAGGCTGTCGATAGCTACCATCACTACGACTAGCCTAGCCTATCCATAGTTTTTTTTTTGTATCCAAATCCAACAGTAAAATAAGTTCAAGCAAATCACATAGACATAAGTTTTATTTATTTTCGTTTGGTGTACCATTAATTTATTTTTTAAGTGCGCATTCAATAAGAAAATGTCATCGCGAAGGTAAATCCAATAAGAAATACGACAATATACTTACACACACACATGCCCACTCTCACGCATACAAAGGCGTGTGCATGGCATATGTACACATGTTACCCTCGCCGTCTCCACCATAGGGCCCAACACAGTTCACACGCACACTCGAACACATACACGGCACACGCTCCCAACTGGGCTATTTACATATGTATATGTATATACAAACGTCAAAAAGAAGCAGAAACAACATTTTTGAGATAAAAAGTGCAACAAAGTGCAAAAGAATTGCCTCCCGCTCATCATAAGCACTGAGAACGAAACAGGGGCAGCCTAATGAACTGTTACACTTACAGCTGTTGATGGGGCTGGCCTGGGTCCGACACGGTTTGGGGTACCGAATCGAATCAAATCGCCCTTGTGGCGAGATTGAGGCCGGGAATGAAAATGAGGTTTGATGGTCTGGCATGTACAAATGTACATATGTAGATACATTATTATTGAGAATATGCACGATCAGTAGTACATACATAAATATCACCATGATGATCCTTTGTTTGCCCGCGCAGATGGTTCCACCCCACGATATCTGGCATCGAAGCTGAGAAATTACTACAGGAAGAAGGTTTTGATGGCTCGTTTCTTGCACGTCTCTCCTCCTCGAATCCGGGTGCCTTTACGCTCTCCGTTCGCCGTGGCAACGAAGTTACACACATCAAAATCCAAAACAATGGCGACTTTTTTGATCTCTATGGCGGTAAGTAGTCTTCCGTTTTACCAAAAGAGTCTTCTAACCTTCCCCGACCTTGCAGGTGAAAAGTTTGCCACACTGCCGGAACTGGTACAATATTATATGGAGAATGGGGAGCTGAAGGAGAAAAACGGCCAGGCCATTGAGCTAAAGCAGCCGCTGATATGCGCAGAGCCCACCACGGAAAGGTGAGTCCGAGTATGGTCTTGATTGTGGAACACTGGGCGCGTTCACCAGGACAACTTGATCAGCGATCAGTGATTGATTTCCTTAAAAAGTGTTGGTAAACGCACACGATTTAGTGTTTTTAATGGAAGAATTAATGGATCAGATTTTGAGAAATGAATCGTGAAAATAGTACGATCCATTGGTCTCGTGTATGATGGATTGCTTTTGGCTTATATCGATAGCTGATATATAAATTAAAATACGCACTTAATCGCAAAGAAAAGAAATAAACAGATCCAAATTAATACAAAATCATGAAATCTGCTCAATACTTCAGCTAAACACTTTCTTCAGCACAGCGGAATCAAAAAATTCCTGTCAAACTTCATATAAAAACGAGAAGGAACGTGAGTCGCTTGTAGTCGCGACTCTACTTTTATACCCGTACTCAGACAGTATATAAATTTGTGAGCTTATGATTAAAATTTAAAAAAAATTTAAAATTTTACATGTTACATATTTTTGCTACATCTGTTAACTACATCTACATCTAAAGTGTAGATAATACATCTAGAACAAATATTCTACATATACCATTTAGATTCTACATCTCCTCCGCGAGGGGACGCTCGCGCTTTGAACAGGGCAGAGTGTGTGCGAGCGAAAAAGAGAATGCATAGCGTCAGCAGCGTCAGAGGAGGTGGGGGAAGCAACTGATAATTAATTTCTTCATTCTGGCTATAATAATGATCCGATCTGATTAAGCTTTGGCAATCTGATAGATATGGTCATTCTCTACGACACTACGTTTTTAGTTTTATCGTATCTTCAAAATTTTGGCTGCCACAGATCTTCGTCCTTTGTGGGGGCGGGGCGAAATTTTAAAATACACTTGTAACAGTGTGATATCACATGAGTGTGGAAACTAAATTTTGTTGCTCTAGCTTTTATAGTCTCTGAGATCTAGGCGCTCATCAGGACGGACAGACGGTCGGACAGACGGACGGACAGACGGACGGACAAACAGACATGGCTCTATCGACTCGGCTGTTGATGCTGATCAAGATATATATACTTTCTGGAGTCGAAACGTTTCCTTCTCTGCGTTACACATCCACTTTTACCACAAATACAATATACCCCTTAACTCTTTGAGTACGGGTATAAAAACTGTGGCAGGAATTTTTCGTTTACGTTTTCCTGGAGTGTGTATCCAGCAACAGGAGCGGAATCCAAAGATTTATATTGATAGTTGCCTATCGGGATCGTGTGTGGACTGCGAGAACAGCTGATGCACAGCTCAGGAATATACATATGTTCCTAAAGCAAATGGTGCAAGATGGAAGTAAAAACTGTGCGCAAACCAAAAAGAGAGATGAAAATGATTATTTTTGCCATTGCAACAATATACGCCGCCACCAAAACAATCACTTCATCGTGAGAGTGCATTTTCATTTTTAAATTTTATTTGAATTTCACCATCGGCACTGTTTACAAAACACGGCTGATTCATCAACCCTGTTTTAGCTATGTTCCAAACCCTCACGGAATGACTAGAAAATTCCTGGGAATTTTCCGCGGTGCTGGAGAGAGGCCTTACAATTTTTTGTTGCCAGTCGCAAATCTTCGAAGCCAATATCGATTTGTTTTGAGCCGATTGCATTGGCGACGCACAGTGGGGCCTTTGGCCATTTCAGCTTGCTAAATTAATAACTTCCGAACGAATCAAGATATTTTTATGAAATAAATTGCGTTTAAAAGAATTTTGTCTTTAAAAGTACATGGTGCTACAATATCGAGAAGCTTTACAATAAATAGCCAAAGTTGAACTTTGTTACCAGTGCATATTTTCCTATGCAAAATGATAAGTTCCAAGAATTTTTAATGGCCTATTATACTATAAAAAGTTATTTTAAATTTAATTTAAAAAAAAGGAAACAAAAATTTTTTTAAATTGGTTTTATTTTTGGTTTACTATAAAACATGCATCTATTTCCGATGGATCGTTAGGAATATCCAATAATCCTAACATTTCTGAAGAATAAATACTTTCTAATTCTTTTTTGGATTTCACATGTCTAATAGATGAAATAAATGGATCTGAAGAGGCTGCCAACATGTTGAAAAGATCCTGATTTTGCTTTGTTCGTAATATTTTAAAAGTACTCATGTACCTGAATTTCTTGTAATCCTTGTTTCTCGTTTCCTGGGCCTCCTCTGACATCTCTCAAATTGGAAGGCTCTGATGTTCTATTAAAATTTGACCGTGTGCCAAAATTTTATGAAGCGTTGGAGTAAGCTTCTTTTCTAGATACTTTTCAAATAACAACTCTGCAGTCTTCGAGGCATATTCGCCAAATTTGCGGGTGTTAATTTTGTCCTTGCAGTTTAAAATATTCAAAATTACAGCCAATCTTTGGATAATGCCTTCATCCACTCCAGTTATTTTTGCTGTAATTTCGTGTTCCTTAAAGAATTTCCGGGATGAGTTTCCATCGTTTGTGTTCCCGTATCCATATTTGGGGCAGTCGACCCTCAGTCCAAGTTTCGAAAAGAATTCGTCTTGAATCATTTTTTTCCTGTGTTTATGTTTCTCTTTGGCTGGCATGCTATCGTCAAAAGATTCTTCCGTTCGCGGGATGGTATATGCAAGTTTTAAAATAAACTCCATACATCTTATTCTGGCATACAATGGGGAAATGCCATATTCCAAATTTTACTCTTCAATTAAGGAATCATCCAAAAAAGGACTGAAATATATATACATATGCATATACCAACATTTGGCAAAATAAAAAGCAGGTTAAAAAACTTAGTCAAATTCAGGTCAAATATAACGGCCATCCTGCATATGCAATGCTAAAAAAACTTTTGATAAGGGTATGTCTAAGTTAAAAAGACCTACCTTCAAGTGGATTAATAGCTAACAACATAATTAAGATAGCGAAAACTTAAAAATGGTTAAATTATTGAGTGTACCTGAGTATATAGTTTCATTAGTACATTAGTACCTGATTTTTTTTGTTTTTCAACTTTGACCTGAATTTAAAAAAAATACATTTTTGTACTCCCGAAATATTTTGTGTACGGGCTCTCTGCATATTTCTTTATTTTTTCTTTCATTTTTGGGTTTTTTGGCTTCTACATCGATAACAGTGACGCTACCTCGTACGAAAAACGTCAAAGTTTGGATTTTGTATGGGAATTTGAGCTGCGACAGCCCATTTTTTGCCGTTTTTCGTGCGAGGTAGCGTCACTGTTATCGATGTAGAAGCCAAAAACCTAAAGGTGCACGTATGGACCTTTGATTTGAGTAAAGAAATATTCAAAGAGCCCGTATACAAAATATTTCGGGAAAGCAAAAATGTACTTTTTTTAAATTCAAGTCAAAGTTGAAAAACAAACAAAAATTTAGATGGTTTGGAAAGCACGTTTTTCTCTAGAACTGTCTGTGCAACGAAGCAGTTTTTCATTGAATATTGATATAAATGAATACACATAGTAAATGATACCAAAAACAAAATGATACCTCACACAGTTTAATTTGTATTCTACCTGAAAGATGCAGTATGTCAATAAAAGTTGAATAAATTGTTGCACACGGAAATAATTTTCAACTTTGATTGCTCATATCTCCTAAACTAAAAGTCCGATTATTTTTAAACTTTATTTTTGAAAGCTTTGGAAAATACTCTATCGAATTTGTGTATTGGATTTATCCAAAGCGTGAAAAAATGCATTGACTTTTGCCACCTCTTTGCGGCTGAGGCCCCACTGTGCGACGTCGCGATAGTAAATCATGGATCATACGCGTTCACCAGAACTCAAAACATGATGGATGAGATCAATCCCTGATCGCTGATCAAGTTCTCCTTGTTACGATCCGTTTCCCAAAATCTGACCCATGAATATTTGCATCAAAAACACTAATCATGTGTGATCGCTGATCAAGTTGTCCTGGTGAACGGCGCGCCCCATTTACTACAAATGCTTTGATTTTTAACAGAAATTATTTAAATGAAAAATTATATATGTTTGTACATTACAATGGGCCGAAAATCCAAATTTTTTTAAATTTAGTTCGGCCTGGTGATAGAAAGTTGTTTTAAGGGATTTTAAAAGAAGGGCAAAATATGCATCGAGGTCAAAATATTCAGTTTTGGCAAAATGAACTTCCTGATTTTCACCAATCGTTACTTCATTGACAGTAAATAAAAAAAATACTTTATTATCAATATGAACTAGTTTCTATGTCTCAATTTTATTTGAAACGAGAAGGAACGTGTGAGTCGCTTCTGGACGCGACTCTACTTTTATACCCGTACTCAGTCAGTATATAAATTTGTGAGCTTATGATTAAAATTTAAAAAAAAATTTTAATTTTACATATTAAATTTTTTTGCTACATTTGTTAACTACATCTACATGTAAAATGTAGATAATACATCTAGAACAAATATTCTACATCTACCATTTAGATTCTACATCTCCTCCGCTAGGGGTTGCTCGCGCATTGCACAGGGCAGAGTGTGTGCGAGCGAGACAGAGAATGAATATCGTCAGAAACGCCAGAGGAGGTGGGGGAAGCAACTGAAAATTCATTTCTTTATTCTAGCTATAATAATGATCCGATCTGATTCAGATTCGGCAATCTGATAGATATGGTCATTCTCTACGATACTGCGTTTTAGTTTTAGTTTTATCGTATCTTCAAAATTGTGGAAGCCACAGATTTTCGTCCTTTGTAGGGGCGGAAGGGGGCGGGGCGAAATTTTGAAATACACTTGTAACAGTGTGGTATCACATTAGTCTGGAAACAAAATTTCGTTGCTCTAGCTTTTATAGTCTTTTATAGTCTGAGATCCAGGCGCTCATCGGGACGGACAGACAGACAGTCGGACAGACGGACGGACAGACAGACATGGCTCTATCGACTCGGCTATAGATGCTGATCAAGAATATATATACTTTATGGGGTCGGAAAAATTTCCTTCTCTGCGTTACACACATCCACTTTTAGCACAAATACAGTATACCCCTTAACTCTTTTTGAGTACGGGTATAAAAATCGACGAATTAAGTTTTGAAAAATGTTTACATATGGGAAGTTCCGTAAAAAGGTCCAAAAGAACCGAAAATTTAAAATTTAGCCAAAAGCTTTTTTCACTTATAACAGAAAAGAGAAATATTTGAAATTAAATTATTAAAAGAGATCACAGGTCTCCCTAAAACCGATTGCGAGATATCGGGCTTCAAAGTTTTGTAAGTGCGTATTCTCCTTACAGATGAAATTTGTAAGAGTACATCTTCAATTGCACTCTAATCGCAAATCTGTTGCTCCAATAACTAAAAATCGTAAAATAAATGAAATTTATTTTGATTTGCTTTTGAGCGATGTTCTAATGCAACGTAACGCTAGAAAAATAGCATTTAGTCGTTTTTTGTCTGCGCTGTTGATCAGAAGTGGATAAAAGTTAGCGACTTAATAAAGCTTCAACTTAGAAACACATTTCAATAAAAATCGCGAGGCCGATACAGTTGTTATATTTTATACAAATTTTCTAAATTGTGTAACGTCACGCCAGATTGTAAGTAATTTTTAATACTTTTTTTTGATTTTACAATAAATTACACCACCCGACACGATTTTTCCTCAAATTTCCTCCTCCCCAACTTTTTCTAAAAGATTTTGGGCTTGTTTGTCAGAACTTTTTTAATATAAATAAATATATGCTAATTAAAATTTAAAAACATTTTTTTGTTTTAGTCATGTTTTCTTTTACTATTATCTCTAATAAAAAAGATGATTCTTGAGAAAAGTTATTCCAAAAATCTGGCTCTTGAAAAATGGGAAATTTTTTAAATTGTTCTAAATTTCTACATTTTCTAAAGGTTGCCGACCCCTGATCTAACATATTGAACTATCTCTGAAAAATACGAGAAAAATTGTTATCAACCTAGATATTTTTGTACCGTGCGGCAGACTAAATTTATGCAGACCGCCCTCTGTGCAGCCTTCATTTGGTCAAGTCTTCCTCGCCCAATGAATCCATATACATATGTATGTATGTATGTACATGTGTACATATGTACATATGTGTTGTATTCGTGCATTTACTAATAATTAACGAGAAGGAACGTGAGTCGCTTCTAGTCGCGACTCTACTTTAATACCCGTACTCAGTCAGTATATAAATTTGTGAGCTTATGATTGAAATTTAAAAAGAAATTTTAAAATTTTACATTTTACATTTTTTTGCTACATTTGTTAACTACATCTACATCTAAAATGTAGATTATACATGTAGAACAGCTATTCTACATCTACCATTGAGATTCTACATCTCCTCCGCTAGGGGTTGCTCGCGCCTTGCACAGGGCAGAGTGTGTGCGAGCGAGAAAGAGAATGCATATCGTCAGCAACGCCAGAGGAGGTGGGGGAAGCAACTGAAAATTAATTTCTTCATTCTGGCCATAATGATGATCCGATCTGTACCAGATTTGGCAACCTGGTAGATATGGTCATTCCTTACGATACTGCGTTTTTAGTTTTATCGTTTCTTCAAAATTGTGGCTGCCACGGATTTTCGTCTTTTGTAAAGGCGGAGAGGGGCGTGGCACAATTTGGAAAGAAACTTGATTCAGTGTGATATCACATGAGTCTGAAAACAAAATTTGGTTGCTCTAGCTTTTATAGTCTCTGAGAACGAGGCGTCAAACAAGACGGACGGACGGACGGACGGACGGACGGACAGACAGACATGGCTCTATCGACTCGGCTGTTGATACTGATCAAGAATATATATACTTTATGGGGTCGGAAAATTTCCCTTCTCTGCGTTACACACATCCACTTTTACCACAAATACAGTATACCCTTAACTCTTTTTGAGTACGGGTATAAAAATCTTTGTGGCTACCATTAAACCCCCTTCTCATTCAGAGTTATGTCCGTGGCCGTTGAAAATTCTCACTAATATGTACATATGTATTCGGTGCAAGAAATTCGAGAATGTCTTAAATCGTAAATTTTTTTAAGCATTGCTGTAATTTGAAATACACAAGGCATTTGTATTCCGGCGTTACGTTGTTCTTCAAAATAAATGTAAGCAAAATAATGAAAGTAAAATTTTTTAAACGTATTTCTTTTTTGCATAGTATTTGAGTATCCCCATTTAAAAATACTCGTAAGTTACTTAAAACAGAAGTGGCTTGGAATGCAGAATTCCAAAACTCTGTGAATTGGGTAGAACTATCTGTAACACATTATTTTTACTAATATATGAAATATTGTGTGCTACTTTTCCTAGTCATTAACTGTAAAACGGACGAAAGGACAGACAGACATGGCTATATCGACTTGGCTATTGATGCTGATCAAGAACATATCTTACTTTATGGGGTCGGAAACATTTCCTTCTCTGCGTTGCACACATCCACTTTTACTACAAATCTAATATACCCCTTAACTCTTCGAGTACGGATATAAAAAGATAGTGTACCGAATGAACAGGCAGCATCCTTCGGTGTTCAAAATTTGTATATTTTTAAATTTTTGAGATAAAAAGCCCTGCGTCGGCATCGGTTACAAGACTTGGACGACCAAGGCAGTGATACGCTTCTTTTGGAATCTTATTACCAAATATTGGCTAATATTTAGGATTTTATCAATTTCATGTGATACAGAGCCAATTTTTTTTGGGTATAAGATAAGTATAAATAAAAGTGCAAAAGTGAGTACACACTGGGTGCTGTGGTTTTCATTTTTTCTCACTTACAGAATACATGTTTAAAGGTTTGTTTTGTATTTGAATTTGTAAAAACAAAATAAGGAATAAAGAAGAGAGGTTTCGTATCATTTCATTCATTGAATTTCATTCTGTGCGCTCTCAAATACAAGAACAACAAACATATATTTATATTTGCTCCCTTGTTTTGCTGTCATGTACTGTATGGAGCAGAGTCTCGTCATTTACTGTTCATGACGTTAACAGTTCCATCTGCCGCGGCCTCTGAAGACCCTTTATGACGTTTTCTGGGTCGACTCGTCTGGCTTGGTTATTTTTAAGGCGATGCGACCTGAGCTCGTGTATTTATAGCCGCAAAAGGTTTTGTCGAGTAACACTTAAAGCCGGAAATATAATTTTGATTTTCTCTCTTAAAACGTCGAATGACGTCAACTAAGATGGGTAGGGAGCGTATTTGATGACATCGAATGAATTTTAGTTGGGCTGTTATTGCGAAAATATTTGGTAACCAGCGTGGGTCGGAGGAAAATGTGCCTGGATGACGTATTCATAAAGTTATTTGGTGAAACATTTCCTTGCTAATTGGACATAGCATAAACTTAATTTTAAAGGAAATATATATACATATACATCCATATGTACATGGTTAATGAGTAACATTCTTTATATGTAAAGTGTTGGCTCTTTACGCCCAAAGCAAGCGAATTTGGTAAATTTTCGGCTTTATTAGTTAAAATTCAGTAAAAAAAAAACCCAGTCTTAATTTAGCTCACCCTATGTAGTTAAAACATATGGAAAAACATGGAGAATAATTTTAATTGTTGCAACCTTCCACCCATGTATTTACCTATTTGATTCGAATTTGAAATTATTTTATGTTTCCATTTTTTCGCCACTATTTTTTATTCTGCTTCATCTGTCTCTCTCTCGGTTCTCAAACCAAGACTAGCTGTTGTACTAACCCCTCCGCTCCACTCCGCCAGAGCGCGCACACCTCGCGTAGTGTGTGAGCGGGAGAGAGAATGACTATGCGCGTGGAAGGAGTAGAGCAGCCACTGCAAATTAAAATGTTATTTTTGGACAAATCCAGATGCAGCAATCTGGTAGTTATGGTCATCTCCATGATTTTGCCTTTGCATTTCTCGTATATTTAAAGTTATAGATGCCACATATTTTTTTTTCATTTTTCCTTTGTGGGGGCGTGTCAAAATTTGGAAACAAAATTGATTCAGTCTGATATCACAGGTGTCTACACACAATTTAGTTGCTCTAGATCTTATATGTAGACAGAGGGACATGATTATCTTGACTCGGTTATTGATGCGGATCAATAATGTATGTACATATGTATATGCACGTATGAGCGTATCCTTTATGGGGTCGGAAACGCTTCCCTCTGATCGTTACACACATCCACCACAAAACTAATATATCCCCTAACTCTTCGAGTACCGGGTACAATTAGAATGGTTGATTTGGTGCTTTCTGGATGGAAAGTGGATGCAACAACATGTGACACTTTCTCGATGTCAGAAATTCTATCATTCAATTCCCCTGGGACATTTCACAATCTAATCCCCCTTCGAATTGCTTCGCATTTAGTCCCCCTGACAGGGACTGATCTTGACCTTTGCATGAATTAGAATTCCGATTGGAAAGCGAATGGAAAATTATTCGACAAGATGCAGCTTGCTGCTGCTATTAATTTTTCTGTTTATTTACTTGCTAATTTAATTGTAGAAATTACTGTTGATAATTGTTAGTTGCATTAGTTTTGCCGATTTTCTTTGACTGCTATGCCGACCTGATCAGTTTTTCGCTCTGAGCTTTCTCGAAAAAGTAAATCTGACGATCATTAATTGTATTCTCATTAATCATTAATTTTTTTCTGGCGTTTTAAATAATGCCACGCCTACTACATTACTGCACCCCATAGCCCCCATAACCACCACCCCATCTATTCATCCAATTTGAGGTGGCTGAAATGCAAAGTGATTTCAATTTTCACCATTAAGCCAAGCCTACAAATCGCCCACAAATTATTCCGTGCACGTTGTGCTGTGGCTATATTTGTATCTCGATCTCAGCTCAACTGCTTCTCGCTTCTAATCCTACATACGTACATATATACATATGTATGTATATCTATATCTCTATCTAAGGCAGCGGCACGCCGAGAAACAACCACAACCGCAACAAAAACTCTATAGAATTTGACATACAGTTGCGGTCAAAATAATAGTAGAGCTACTAATTGTGCTATAATTGTGCAGAAAAACATCCCCGTTGTTTGTTAGCAGCGTATTTAATGAATATTCGCTTTGTTTTCTAATTGTTTAATCATTCCATACGATCGTCACGATCAGTCGCGAATTACATATATGTTTTATAACACTAAGTTAGTTCAGTTCGGTTCAGATTAGTTTAGTTTCGTAAACACTTCTGTTTGATTGGGAATGGAATGGGTTTCCGGTGCGGGGGAAGCACAGAAAAGTAACTTTTTGCGTTAAGCAGCTTAGTTTGGTTGAGTTATTAAACAATTTGCCGTCTGTATAATCAGAGACAACTCGAAGGGTGACAGCTTGATCGGACGGATCATACATATAACTAACGGCGATATGTGACTCGGTTAGTCTGGGGACTAGAGTTCTCCGTCTGAGATTGGGGATTGTTAATAGAATTCCTAAGGGATCTATCCACAGGCTGTGGTATGTGATGAATGAAACGATGGAGAGCAGACAGTGTGACGATCAATTTTGTTTGCATACAGCTGCGGTCAAAATAATAGTAGTGCCAATATGTAGTGCAACTTTTCATAAGAGACTACGGTCTAACAACATTTTCCGAGAGTGTTCTTTATATCCAATAAAAGAACTGTATATTCGAAGTAAGTTTTAAGATTTATTGGAGTATTGGAGTACCGTCTGCCCGACGATTTTGCAAGGAGCTAACTAAATTTTCATACCTTTCTAAGGAAATCGTCCTCCAGGAACTTTGTAAAACATCCCAAAGTTGATTGTGTTATTTTTGAGACTTCTCCTCTCACATAACATCATAAATTCTCTATTAGATTGAGATCGAGTGATCGATCCGACCATTCCAATGAATTTACTCTATTGGCAGGGAACCACTCTTTGGCAACCTTACGGCTGTCCTTCGGATCGTTGTCCTCCTGGGACGTAAAAATTAGTTGCATATGCTAAGACGCATAAGGTAGAATCATATCGGTCGATATTTGAATGTATGAATGACAATCCAATATGTTTTGAACACAAACATATAATGGCCAAATTCCGTAGATGGAAAATCTCGCCCAAAACATTGTTTGCGGTGCCGCAGTGGAAAACTTAGATAACCAGATAATATATTATCATTTCTGATCATAATAGCTAAACAACCAATAGTCTTTAGCATCTCGACATATTACTTTCCTACTGAAACGAGCCCTTTAAGCACGAACGATTTCCGCTCTAGAGTGTTTGACACGCCCCATGATACCGGCACCAAATGACCAAAAACGAAACAAAAAGCTTGAAACTGTTAAATAAACTATTCAAGTATTGCTTAACAACAAAAGCATTGCAAGAAATGCAGTAGATTTAATAATTTTCAAAATGTTTGGTAACACTACTATTATTTTGACCGCGTCAAAATGAGGATATTTATTTATTTATATATTCGCCAACAGATTTAAAATCCTTAACTGGCTAAACTAACTTAACTCTAACATACATTATACAAAAAATAAAATATAACAAATCAAACATGAAATAGAAAAAAATCGGAAAGTATCCGTCTGACGGCTCCTTTCCCCTGACAAAAGTCAAACCGCATCCCTGCTGGTAGCGCATTATGTTGGCGGAGAACCCTGGAGATGGGCTCATTATTGCCATAGTTGGTCCGATGCCGATCAATCACAAAAGGTGCATGTATTCTTAGGCTCCTGGCAGGCGCACTAAAGCCTATCCTACCAAGCAAGTCTGGGCAATCAATATTATTAACTATTAGGTCATACAGAAATATCTGTGCCGCAATGGTCCTTCGATCCTCGAGAGAGGAGAGGTGCACGAGACGAAATCTGCGCTCATATGACGGAAGGGGGAGAGAAAAGTTCAAGGGCTGGAGCGCAAACTTCAGAAACTTTCTTTGCAGCCTCTCGATACGTGCAATTTGCACGACTCCGGAGGGGTTCCAAACAACGGAAGCGTATTCGAGCCGTGACCGTACAAGGAACGAGTACAGACATAGCCTTGTGTATGGGTCTCTGAACTGGGATGCATTGCGCCTAACAAAGCCGAACATAGCGTAGGCCTTTGGCAGAATGAAATTCAGATGCTCAATAAAGAGAAGTTTTGAGTCGAACAAGACCCCTAGGTCAAGTATCTCCGTCTGCTTTAAAAGCGGTTGGCCATCTATTGTATATGAGGCCAGCACATTGAAGATACTCTTGCTAAAAGAGACAGAGGAACATTTGCTAATGTTGAGAGGGAGCGAGTTAAGTCTGCACCAGCGAGAAATTCCATCCAGATCACGTTGCAGCAGGATACTGTCGCCTACGGTTTTGACAGCACGACAAATTTTCAAGTCATCGGCAAAGAGCAGATACTCAGAGTTTTGAATGCTGAGACAAATGTCAGTGATAAATATTAAGAACAGCAGGGGACCAAGTGCACTTCCCTGAGGAAGGCCGGAAGTAGCCACATATGGGTCCGAACGCTTTCCATTTATAATGTCTAAATATAACGGAAGGAAAAGGGACATGCTACTATTACTTTATAATCAAGGACAGCAATGCTTGATAGTTGTACGAGTAAAGAAACAAATTCGATTGTTAAAGGAATAGCGGAAAAAATGAGCAATATGTAAATCCATTAGTAGCACTACTATTATTTTGACCGCAATTGTAAAAGCAGTGTTTAATTTAAATTAAAATATGCATATTAATGGCATAAATGTGAAATTTTTATAAAACTGTATTTACACTGTAAATTTTGGTTGGGTGCTCGTTTATGCTCTTGCTTTTATGGTTCTTTATGCTCCGACTAATAAAATCGGTATTTCAAAATAAAAATAATACATGAAGAATGAAGCGAATTGTATTGCAATTATCTGCGGTTGGTGGTTGGTCACAAAATTTCAATTGGTTAGCAGTTAACAGCTGTCCGTCAGTCCGTCCGCCTTGTTTGTCGCTTAGTTCTCAGAGACTTTAGGTGCAAGAGCAACCAAATTTTGTTTCCAGTCTTATGTGATATCACCATGTTACAAGTTCATTACAAAAATTTCGCCCCGACCCCTTCCGCCACCACAAAGGACGAAAATCTGTGACATCCAAAATTTCAAAGATACAAGAAAACGGAAAACGCAGTTACGTAGAGAATGGTATACAAGTAGGGTATAACAGTAGAGTCGTGGCCCCAGAAGCGATCACAACGTTCCCTCTGGTTTTGTTGTTGTTTATGGAGCACACTTTCTTGTAGCCTATCCATGGCAGCTAGTTAATTTTTTTAATTTCTTGCTTAAATATCAAAGCAAAAAGAATCACACAAAAGCCCCATATGAGGGACAATAAAGATGAATCGGCAGTGGAACGTAAAGAAAAATGTAAATTAGCGACCAGCGAACTTCATTTGTCAGGAAAATGTCGTAGCTAGCAAAAACAGGAATGTTATCCGTAGGTAACCAAAAAGAATATTTTTTTTTTATGAACACTTTTTGCTTCTGTTTGTTTACCACCTAATACTCAGATGAGAAAAATTAAAACGACCTAAAACGAGAAGGAACGTGAGTCGCTTCTAGTCGCGACTCTACTTTTATACCAGTACTCAGTCAGTATATAAATTTGTGAGCTTATAATGGAAATTAAAAAAAAAATATTTTAATTTTACACTACATTTTTTTGCTACATCTGTTAACTACATCTACATCTAAAATGTAAATTGTACATCTAGAAAAAATATTCTACATCTACCATTTAGATTCTACATCTCCTCCGCTAGGGGTTGCTTGCGCATTGCACAGGGCAGAGTGTGTGCGAGCGAGAAAGAGAATGAATATCGTCAGCAACGCCAGAGGAGGTGGGGGAAGCAACTGAAAATTAATTTCTTCATTCTGGCCATAATGATGATCCGATCTGTACCAGATTTGGCAACCTGGTAGATATGGTCATTCCTTACGATACTGCGTTTTTAGTTTTATCGTTTCTTCAAAATTGTGGCTGCCACAGATTTTCGTCTTTTGTAAAGGCGGAGGGGGGCGTGGCACAATTTGGAAAGAAACTTGATTCAGTGTGATATCACATGAGTATGGAAACAAAATTTCGTTGCTCTAGCTTTTATAGTCTCTGAGAACAAGGCGTCAAACAAGACGGACGGACGGACGGACGGACAGACAGACATGGCTCTATCGACTCGGCTATTGATACTGATCAAGAATATATATACTTTATGGGGTCGGAAAATTTTCCTTCTCTGCGTTACACACATCCACTTTTACCACAAATACAGTATACCCCTTAACTCTTTTTGAGTACGGGTATAACTAGAAAGGCAACCAATGCAGCCAATCCATCTTTTGCCGACGAACACGCAGTGTAGGCACAACAAAAATGGAGGGAAGAAGGCGATTTTATTAATTTATACTAGTATGAAGATAAAAACATTTGTATTGCATTTCCGCAAGTCCGCAAGTATGGTCTTACCTTATATTGGCGGAGACTTTTCCGCTCATCGTCCTCCTTCAGCGACACAGTGAAAGCCGCCATTTCCACAAAGATGCAATACAATTTGAATTTCTGAAAAGAATTTAGGATTGCAAAAGGATTTAGCAAAAGTTTTTCACCATATGAAAAATTTCGGGGAAGATCTGGTTTAGAAAGTGCTACGTGGTAAGACACACGTATCCCCAAACCAATTAGTACATATGTATATGTACATATGTATATATACATATGTACGTACATATTTATTTATATTTCAATATTTTACAGCTATAGTAAATCCCGAGAGATATGTAGCTTAGCAGAATGTGGACAATTCAGTATGATGAATGGGAAAATGGCACAGTATCGTAAGTTACTGTGTAAAAATATCGTTACAACAACTAAATGTCTGGCAAAGCTCTCCCTATTTCAGCCCCTGATGATTATATGGTTGTAACGAGAGAGCGAGTTATGTTCTATTAAGAATTCTTCCACTCTGTCTATCCCCATTTCCGTCCCTTTAATATTTCCCACTCTCTCTCTCTTTCTACCAACGAATTGGCATCCGGTCATATTACTGGCTCTGCTATGGTGCGCACCCTAAACGAAGGAGGGTACCGATCCGAGCCGATTTTATCTGATTCATATTCTTTATGAGTCTGCGCATTCGGGTCTCTGAGGGGACGGTAGGTCGAAAATTTCCAAGTCCGAATATGCCGATGAGCGAACATGAATTGATTTCTGGAAGCGGACCAGACTCTCTCTTCGGATGATGAACTCCTCGAAAAAGACTTAATGAGAAATATTATACATAGATATAGAAGAAGCAGAGGCATAGCAATATAAAAGAGTTAAGAGCTACGTTAACTACCGTACGCTAGATAAGGAACCAATTGTAGTTAATGCTTATGCGACTTTTTTTATGGGGTCGCTCCGTTGACTGCATGCAAATCAGGGTACAATTAAGTACATATTTACATATATAGATAACAAGTGGGATCAAACTATTACATATAAGTTTTATGTATCAGGAATGTAACAGAAATTTATTCCGATCACTGAATTCGCTCAATCTGAACCCAATCACTTCATGCTTTTTCTACAAGGTTTTTATATCTAATCTCACCACTTTAATGTCAAGTTTAGTGAAATTCGAGCTATTTATACCCGTACTCAAAGAGTTAAGGGGTATATTGTATTTGTCGTAAAAGTGGATGTGTGTAACGCAGAAAAGGAAACGTTTCCGACCCCATAAAGTATATATATTCTTGATCAGCATCAATAGCCGATTCTCTGTCTGTCTATACGTCTGTCCGTCTTGATGAGCGCCTAGATCTCAGATACTATAAGAGCTAGAGAAACCAAATTTTGTTTCCAGACTAATGTATTTCAAAGTTTCGCCCCGGCTCCTTCCGTCCCCATGAAGAACAAAAATCTGTGGGAGCCACAATTTTAAAGATACGATAATACAGTATCGTAGAGAATGACCATATCTACCAGATTGCCAAATCTGGTACAGATCGGATCATTATTATAGACAGAATGAAGAAATTTTCAGTTGCTTTCAGTTTTTAATCTGTTAACTGATGTAGCAAAAAAATGTAAAATATTTAAAAATTCTACTTAAAACATAAGCTCACTGATTGAGAACGGGTATAAAAGTAGAGACGCGTCCGCAGAAGCGATTCACACGTTCTTTCTCGTTTTGACTTAATTTTTATATTTTTGTTGGTCAGTCAAAGATGTAAATGAAAAAACACGTTTAAATCAGCTAAAAATTTTCAATGAGAAAGATGTATAATATTTATTCACTTTTTGTTCATTATTTGTTTTTTTTTGTGTTTCTAACCCAAAAGTAGCTTGATAGAGTACATACAAATTACAGGATTCGTCCACCATCTTCAAGCTGCTGTTTTCCAGCGTTCGTGCTGCAGGGCTGTATAGTAGCCTCTGTGTTGACCACCATTCGGCTAATTGGGAATTGGCGTACTCCATTTGTGCCTTGTACGCCTTGTATGTGAGCCTGTGGTCAATTAAGACGACAAGACGACAGAATGGAACTGATGTCCACCCTGATCTACCTTCTTGGTGCTTATTAGCCGAAACTAGCTCGCTGGCTTGACCAAGCGCAGCGTTGCAGTTTTCTTCTCCTGTCTGTATTGCTTCGCTATCGTCACCTGTATAAAATCTTTAGCGAAGCCCACGAGTGTGCACCCTTTTGGGAAGGTAGTCTTCGTAGCCTGCAATGCGGTGGGAAAAAAAATATGGCCTGCTTGATCTTACAAAGTAGTCTTCAATTTATTTTCATCAGGAGTTTTTACGAGAACTTACTCTAACCAAATTTTTCATATGTATGAACACAAATAACCTTATTTTAAGGTATTTTAGTTTTAGCTTGACGGTCAAGTTTGTTGACAAAAACCTTTATTTTAAAAAACTTGATCAAAACCTCGGAATAAAAATATGTTATTTATTTTTTACTTGTAGATATATTTTACTTAAATACAAAACTAATGCAATACATATATCTCACCTTGAACGCGTTAAAATTCTCCAGGTTTTATAATTTTCGTGGATCTTTTTGCTTCCATAAAAAAACCGATACCAAACGATGCAAAATAGCAAACCAAAAATATTACATACATATGTACATATGTATATTAACTTTGTCATAAAAGCTCATTCCACCCGCAGGCAAAGTGGTGGAACGTGTGGAGGGTTATCTAAGATCGCACTCGGTCGGGGCAGTCGCACGTCGTCCAATACTGGTGGGGAACAAAATGCGTGGCACGTCCGCTTCTCTGACGTCTGGGCTGTAAGCGAGCTAGGCCAGCACCAGTGCCATCTCTTTCTCTTACCACCTCGATCCCTCCCCTACTCCTTTCTTACCTAGATGGCCGTCACAATTTTGTTGTTCGGTTACAATTTCATTTCCGCTGGCAGGCAACGGACTGTGCTTAAAGCTTCGTCTTACAGGCCAACACACATCACGAAATTACCATTTTTGGATTCGTATTAATTCTCTGCTTGCCGTTCGAAGCATATATGTATGTATGTACTTGTACATATGTATGTATGTATATGTACATTCATATGTAAATGTATATTCAGAATCTGATTGGGATTGCGAAGAGGGTGATTCATCAAGAGTGTGTTACTAGACAGTTGCAGTCATTAGTCGTAAGCATAAAGCACAAGGTGGCTGAACAGTTAAAGTACACTCCGTACTCTCTCTCACTATGCCTGAACAACTTTCAACAGACAAGCAGTTTAGTTAGCCTTTAAAATATCTGACACATGTCGCAGTGCACGCAAGCAGTGCGATAAGCATGAAAAAATCACCACACCACAACCAAACACTTTTGCAACGTTTTTGTGTTTGCACATAATAAAAACGAGCGGGAACGTTCAGGCAAGGGCGACTCTACCGTTATACCCGATACTCAGTCAGTGTACATACATACATATGTACATACATATGTAACTTCGATAGAATTGGTATCGGAGACGTCCTTTGTGAAGGCGGTAGGGGGCGGGGAAAAATTTTGAAACACACTTGAACCATTGTGATATCACATGAGCATGGAAACATGTGACGGACAGACTTATGTAGCTATATCGACTCGGCTAATGATACTGATCCAGAATATACTATATACTTTATGAGGTCGGAAACGCTTCTTTCTGCCTGTTACACACATCCACATCCACCGCAATGCTCGGGAATAAAAAGCCAATAAACAACAACTCTTTACAGCAGGGCAGCGAGCGACGTCATGGGGCGTGGGGCTGTGGATAAGGAAGGGTTAGTCCGCGAAGTGGTGATTTAAAACAAAAGCGCTGGACACAGCCTGGGAAGATTCATTCATAACCAAGCCCGAGTACGAGCGGTTAGAACACTCAACTCAAGCGATCTCCAACAGCAGCGCGTGAGAGCAGAGACAAAGAGAAACAGAGAGAGAGAGAGAGGTCGCAGCGTCACGCAGCAGAGACACCGTCAAGAACGAGGCAAAAAGCTTTAGACCCCAGCAGCTGGAGCTTCATTCTCGAGTTGCGGTTCAACAGTTTAGCACACGCACATCACGCAAGAAGTCGACAGCATTAGCAGTAAACGTGAAAGACTGTAAACATCGAGTTCGTTGTAGAAAGATCGTTCAAGCAGTCCAAGCAGTTGAGTGGAGCCAGCTACATTTTTTTAGTTCCAATAAAGGGTATTTCCTTCCGCGAAATATGCCTTCGGCCACATTTGTCCTTGAACATTTGATGGCGGCACAAACTCGTCTGGACGAGGCCCACAGAGAAACATCAGCAGCTGCCACATCCGCATCCACCTTTACAGCTCTAGCAACTCCAGCAACGAGCAAAGTCAATTCAAATCAAAAGAAATTATTGTTTTCTTTGAAGAAAATTGTGCAATAAAACAGAATATTCGAATACATGCACTGTTCACCTTAATCAAACTGACTAATATCAATAATAAAAAAGCTAAACAAACCGAAAACAAAAAACAAACATGAGCAAGAACAAGAATTCTAGTTTTACATCGGTGTGCAACTAGTTTCATAAAACAAGATATACAAATAGATATTTTAAAAACCCCCAATAACAACAGCAAAGACACTCGACGCGTTATTCCAAAGTGTAACTTCTTAAAGCCCATTTAAATATTGAAATATTGTTGTTTTTTCCTGTGCACCTTGTTTTTTTAGTGTGTGTAGGGAAAGTGCCCGGGTCCCAAAAACGCGACAAGATGCTGTTCAACAAATGCTTGGAAAAGCTGTCCAGCTCACTGGGAAATGTTGTTAACCAAAAATTACAAGAGAAACAAGTCTACAGCCAAAATAATAATAATAATAATTTGAATAATAACTACATGTACAATAAAAAAAGAAACTTTGAATACGAGCGGGCTATTCAGGCGCATTACGGAAGTTCTGGAGGATGCGGTGACGGAGATAGGAACAGGGAGAGGGTCAGAGATAGACTTAAGTCAAAATCAGGCAAATGCCAAAACTCCAAGGCAACCACAGCACCAGTACCTGCAACTGCATCAGAAACAACAACCACAGCAAGCACTATAATGGGAAGTCGCGACTGCATGAGCCATGATGAGCTGGCTCTGATCATCAAGGGCAATGACAAAAAACACCACCAGCTAAATAGACGCCGACCGGTCTCGGCCCAGGCCTCATCCGCGCCCTCCGCATCCACATCGACCGAATCACTGCACCGACTGACCCCACCAAATGCGGTGGCCTCCAACCCTGCCACACCCACTTCCTGGTCGACGACACCCCCCGAGTTTCCGGCGGGCTTCGGCAGCGGGACTTGCTCCGCCAGCACCCTAGAGCTGCTGGCCAACATGCGCGTCCAGCTTTATAGATATACGTAAGTGCGGAAAAAGGCCTGAGAAACGCGATTAACTTATTTGAGGCGCGTGCGAAAGTGAATTTGAAAGGGGGGGGGGGGGCAGAGCTGAGTGATACGAATTTTCAGATACCCCTTATGGGATGATTTGGGTGGGGAGGGTCTTTGATATTAAGGTAAGCTCTTTGTCTATTTAAAGTAGTCCAAGCAGGAAGGAAGCTGGGCAATGCGCTGTAAAACTAAGCAGTTCGCAGAGGTTTGAAATGTGAAAAGCATGAAAGCATAAAAGCAATGGCAATCGTGTTCAAATGAAAAAGAAAGGAGAAAATAACAGAGCAACGCAAGGCGAGGGATACCATGGTTTCAAGTCAAATAAGTCAATTAGATGCGACATTCCCTCATCTCAATCATCTGTTATGTGTGAGCGGAGTACCAAACGAGTCCAGACCCTCAGGGCAACCTCCCCTCATTAGCATTAACCCTAATAAGGCAGCCTATCACATACAGTATACGCTATACAAAAAAACAAAACAAAAACCATCACAACGCAAATTGTCATGTGCTCAAAATTTCCACGCTAATTGAGTAAATATTTACACGCAACATTCAACAACAAACAAAAACAGCATAAATCGCAGAAAGGGAAAAAGTCGTCAATTTAAAATCTAATAAGTATGAACAAGTGCTCACCGTAGAGAGGGCAGATGGGAATAAGTGACAGAGCTATGTATGTATGTCTATTCTTACATAAATTGAATATGACCACATTTTGTGATATCTCGTCTTCCCCACTTACTTGCTGGGTTTCTATTTATTCTTTTATTTAGAGTTTCACATTGGATTGTGTGAGAAAAAAAAATTAGAGAGATTAGGGTTAATATACAAGAATGTTCGGTGGAACTCTGTTAGAGAGACATCTCTTATTTTTAGCCATCTAAATGTTTGGCCTGTGTCATTAATCCGTCCTAGATTCTTATCAATTTGTATATGATTTTGATAAAGTTAGTTAACAAGATTTGTTTTTCCAAAAGATAATTCCGCATTTCCTTCCGAAAACATCTCATTCCAATCTTAGAAAACTCTTTCGTTACTTTCGTTTGCTTATCTATTTTTTATCCCCCCTTTATCTCTTTTTTATTTCATACCAATTCTTGATCCCATATTTTATTATCCCCAACGCGAAAGGTTTCTATCCCTCCGATAGTCGTTTATAATTTCTTTTCTTTGTTTTTTAATTTTTTCTTTATTTTTTCAATATTTTTCCTAAATACTCTCCGGAATAAAATTTCTCATAGTTCAACTCTGAGCTGGTCCAAGTCTGAGATGATTTGTGCCCCATCCTGTTCTTCCATATTTCCGGTTTTCCATATGTATGTACATATATAGTTTAATTTGTGAAAATGATTTTGTAGGGTTGAATAGTTGAACTTTCTGCGAGTTGGCGGTTGGTTAGGGTACAAGTATGTAAGTACATATACATAGTCACGAGCAAACATTTAACTGCCAGTATAAAGGCGCGCGCAGACTACTTTGCCCGGAGCATTTAGAACAGTTTTCGAAAATAGTGTGCGCGCGCCCCCTCGAGTCAGTGTCACTTTTAGAGCTGATTAAATGAAGGCAAGCCGGCTTCAGCTCGGCTTCAGTCTCTTGTTGCCCCTCCCAACAACCCGTTTCTCTGACGCCTTTTGAGGTGCGTTGGCACACAAAAAAAAAATAAACCTGTGACAAAAGTCATGAAATTATATAATAAGCACAATATTCATACTAAGATTCACAATTTACATACATATGAATGTGTGTATATGTTTTATTTATGTATTTTTGTATGTATGTATATAGTAAATAAATTATCTCTGTTGGTTGACCTTAGGCGGCGCATTCATGAATGGGCCGCAGCTTCCTTCGTATGTAAATATTTTTGTCGCTACTTATGTCACTGTAAGTGTAACTGTAAGTGATGCAAAAAGTTGTGAAACGTTGTGACGTTTTTGAAGATATATGTAAGTGAGTATATATGTATGTACTACTCGAATGGAGCTGGGTATTTCTGTCGGCTGTCATTTACTCACTCACCAGGTAGTCGGTCCGATTTAAATAAAGTTGAGGGCCGTTTATATATGTATGTATTTTTTGTGTGTTATCGTCACAATGCTAAAATTAAAGATCAACAAAAATATGGGCGGTGAAAAATGGGCAGATTAAAAAAGGATCAGATCAATCCAGAATTTAACATTGCGCATTGGGCAAGACAGTCCAAATTTTTGCATAAATTCGAAATATGAAGTTAAAGACTTGAAACTACGTACAGTTGCTTACCGAAAAAAAAACACACTGCACCGGTGCAAGTGCGCACATTGCCGCTTAGTTTGGCTGAAGGCTCGCGCATCGATCAAGCAGGTTTGTTTTTATCAGCAAGCTGATTCTGCTCCGCTTGTATGTAGCTGCTGTGTGCGGGAACATTAAGAAAATATATTAAAACAAAAAAATCATCTTACCAAAGAATTTTTTTTTGGGTAAATATTATTATTATTATTAAAATAGTAAATATTTGCACATTACAAGAATTCCAAACTTAAATTAAATGAATTTGTTTAATGTAGGTGGTAAGGAAGGAAGGTCAGAAAATTAGTTCGAAATTGACTAGTAATATGAACTATTCCAAGTTTCAAATTCATTGCTTTACCGTGGGGGTTAATACAAAAAAAAAACATTTGTGCCGAACTGTGTATTGTAGCCGAAAGCGAAGATCTGAAGATCTGAAAATGAACAAAAACACTTCACGGGTTCAAGTTCGCACACTGCTGGCTTCGCTATGCTAAGAACCTGGAAAGCATGTCGTTTTGTATTAGCAAAAAGTGTGCCGATATCTACCTATTAATGGTCTACATTTGATATAGTGGTCAGATCTTCACAAAAAAATTTAACTACACAAAAAATTCCTTCATATAGTTTTTAAACTCAGAATCTATCATATCATCTTTCAACTCAGCTGGCAGTGTGCGCACCTAGTCAACCTGATGCTGTCTAAGAAATGTGCTAATATACGCTTGCTGTACAAGTACGTATGTATGTACATAGGGGATGTATACATACTTATGTATACTCGTACTTATGTACTTATGTTCTACATCTATACATATGCTAATGTTAAATGATCGAGAAGAATGCGCATTTCATGAATACTCGAGATGCTCGATTTGCAAGAACATAAATTTAAATACATACATATGTATGTATGTACAATGTACATACATTACCTTTGGCCCTATGGATGCATTCAAATGGCACGCATGGAACTTCAAGCTGGATATCATCTTGACCATTTTGAGATACAGAATTTTGCTTAAAATTTCAGTTCGGCTGAACTTAAGCCAGTTGACTATTGGCTTCTCTCTGTTAGAAGCTTTTAAAATCAGTAATTCGAAACAGCGCAATCTGCTAGTATACTCGTGTCGGATCAGTACAGTTCCATTGCGGTTCATGATTCTACCTTTGCGATAGAAGATTTTCCAAGCAGCACATAGACATTTTAACCTGCTTCAAATTTACATAAACTTCCGTTTTTAAAAATATCATTTGTATCATTTAAACCCACCGCTTAAGGTCCATCCGGACCAGACCCAGACCGAGCTAGCGTTTTCTGTTGGAGGCCACCTTGAATCTGTAACAGGCTGACAAAACAGAGCGAGATAGGGCGACAGAGAAACAGCATTGAAATGCACGGCAGTGCATGATACGCTCTAATGTAATGTTAATTGTTTCTATATGAATTGCTATTAATAGTAAAAAGCCAAATACACACACACAGACACACGGAAGATGAATTGATTTAGCAAGCAATAGCAGTTAATAAATCTAGAGGGACGTGGGAGGTACATATGTATGTACATACATTCATACATATGTATGCACATTTGTATATGTATATTTATATGTATATGTACATATTTATACCGCCGACGCACAGTGGCTCGTTTTCCGAAAACTCGTTGCGAAAGTCAAATATCGTGGCTTAATTAAGCCATTCAAAATAAAATTTTATAATTTAGAAAACATTTTTAATATTTATAATCGTTGTTCAAAGTTGGACCACTTTTCTGTTTTGAAAAAATGAAGAAAAACGTGCATAAAAAGCAAGGTTAAATGCATTTTTCACAAAACGTAATAAAGGTAGTAGAAAATTGTAGGAACAAATTTAAAATATGAATAAAAAAAGTAAATATTTGTTGCGATTATAATCGGTTTTTTTTAAGAAACGTAATTTTCTTCACTATTTTCATATAAAGCCTAGTACTCAGATGCAAAAACTGTTTGGTAGCGAACTCATGTCATATTATTCGCTGGCGGCCATGTGGTGTGACCAGAGGTGTGCACTGCATTCCGTACGGTTACACTGCTCAGACAGATGCTTGGTTTTGTTAAAAGTTAATGAAATGCACTTCTTCGGCTGGGGTCGCTCTTCCCCAGGCATATCCTGGGCTCCCCAATATTTTATTGGCAAGGTAGTTTGTCTGACTATCAGCAGCAGCAGATACCGACACCGCCCGTGCCGACCACCGTGAGGACAACATGTTTGAAAACTATATTTGATTTATATTCATGAAAATTAATAAAAATAATATATTATAATATCCATATAATGGTCCTTCATATAACGCTGCATTAATTAGATTCTATTTGTTTTCATTATTTCAATATTTCATTTGGTTTTTGGTCTCATATTGCAATGGTTGCCTCGAACTTGCTAGCAAATTATATGCAATTTATATAACTTTACAGGGGGTAGAAAGATACCAGCAATTCCAGTAAATACTATCGGATACTTTTCTAGTATATACCGACCCTGTTTTTTCTTGAACTGAGTACTGCCTTCCGTACAGAGCCTAGAAAACAGTTTTCGACCAAAAAAATTTCTTATCGGTTTCATACGAATATCAACCCTGATTCTGTTCGCGAGGTGTTTTTCGCAAAGCCTAGTTCCGAAAAACACCTCGCGAACAGAAAAACAGAGTCGGTATATACTAGAAAAGTATCCGATAGTATTTGCTGGAATTGCTGGTATTTTTCTACCCCCTGTAAAGTTATATAAATTGCATATAATTTGCTAGCAAGTTCGAAGCAACCACTGCAATATGAGAGCAAAAA
This sequence comes from Drosophila subsilvestris, assembly GCA_035043285.1. Taxonomy (NCBI): domain Eukaryota; kingdom Metazoa; phylum Arthropoda; class Insecta; order Diptera; family Drosophilidae; genus Drosophila; species Drosophila subsilvestris. The sequence continues at coordinate 235,154 of JAWNNB010001875.1, forward strand.
ACAAAATGAGATATTGAAATAATGAACACGAATAGAAACTAATTAATGCAGCACTATATGAAGGACAATTATATGGATATTATAATATATTTTATTAATTTTCATGAATATAAATCAAATATGGTTTTCAAACATGTTGTCCTCACGGTGGTCGGCACGGGCGGTGTCGCTATCTGCTGCTGCTGATAGTCAGACAAACTACCTTGCCAATAAAATATTGAGCCCAGGATATGCCTGGGGAAGAGCGACCTCAGCCGAAGAAGTGCATTTCATTAACTTTTAACAAAACCAAGCATCTGTCAGCAGTGTAACCGTACGGAATGCAGTGCACCTCTGGTCACACCACATGGCCGCTAGCGAATTATATGACATGAGTTCGCTACCAAACAGTTTTTGCATCTGAGTACTAGGCTGAACTGAGTACTAGGCTTAAAACGAGAAGGAACGTGTGAGTCGCTTCTAGTCCCGACTCTACTTTTATACCCGTACTCAGTCTGTATATAAATTTAAGAGCTTATGATTGAAATTTAAATAGAAAATTTAAAAATTTTACATTTACATGTTTTTGCTACATCTGTTAACTACATGTACATCTAAAATGATTATACATTATAGATTATACATCTAGAACAAATATTTTACATAATTTTATGCATTGCTGGAGGGGGTGGCTTTCATTCTGGCTTTAATAATGATCCGATCTAAACGAAATCTGATAGATATGGTCATTCTCTACGATACTGCGTTTTTAGTTTTATCGTATCCTTAAAATTGTGACTGCCACAGATTTTCGTTTTTGTGGTGGCGGAAGGAAGAAGGCGGAAGAAGGCGCGGCGAAATTTTGAAATACACTTGTAACAGTGTCACATGAGTCTCGAAACAAAATTTGGTTGCTTTAGCAGTGTGATATCACATGCGTCTGGAAACCAAATTTGGTTGCTCTAGCTCTTATAGTCTCTGAGATCTAGGCGCTCATCAAGACAGACAGACGGACAGACGGACGGACCGACACACATAGCTATGTATATCGACTCGGCTATTGATGCTAATCAAGAATATATATACTTTATGGTGTCGGAGACGTTTCCTTCTCTGCGTTACACACATCCACTTTTACCACAAATACAATATACCCCATAACTTTTTTTGAGTACGGGTATAAAAATACGATAAAAATGCTTCAATCCCCGCTAACGGTATATTTTTTAACTGTTATTAACCTAGGAATTTTGTTTTTAAACAAATTTTTTAATTAAATTTAAAAAAAAAATAAGTCATATTTTCTTATAACTATTACCATTTTAAAGAGACATAAATGCACAACATGTATAGAAATTCGCATGAACATATAAATCTTCTATGACTAGTGCATTAAAAATAGGTTTTACTTGTAGCATTATGAAAACATCAAAATTAATGTCCCGTGCGTATGGATCGGCTTTTCGACAAATTCTCGAAAACGAATAGCTGCCAAAAATCGACCTAAGCACCACTTATAGGGCTAATCAAGATGTGTATCATTAAGGTAAACAAATTTTGAAAATCCGTCTTTTTTTTTACCTTTCTACCACTTTCAATGCGTACGACTGTCCCGTTCGACTTCAGAGATATGCCCATACGTACATACATACATATGTACATATGTATGTACATCACGCGTGCTTGACGAGTCTGATCGCAGCTAGCGTCGAGATTTACTGATAAGGTTTTTTGTTGTTTTGTACTTCTGCGAAACTTAAATAGGCTGCCCACCGCTTATCTAGAGCCAACAATATCTGAAATGAATGAATGGAAAACCCTTCTTACATACCTGTGTTCCTGTATTCCTACATTAATTAATCCCATCCCATCAAAACTAGTCTGTGGCCACTGCTTGAAACTGCAAAGCAGTTCAACGAACAGTTCTTTGGGGCAGTGCATCAGTCGCCCCCAACTGTGGATTCATTCAGCTTTTGTGTACATATGTATGTATGTATGTCACATTCAAAGCGAGCGCTTTGAATCACATCACATCCCCTTCTGCCCATACCCATGATCATGACTACGTCTATGTACATACATATGTATGTCCGTCTATAAACACAATCCAGGCCTGGCCAGAGCAGGTCGACTTATAAGTCCAAGACTCAAATGGAAACGATTCAACTTGCACTTTTCCACAAAGTAGTGTATCCGTGTTGCTGTCACTTTTAATGTGGTTACTCGTATAATACACTAGCAAAGGGTAGAATGTACATGTATATGTCTGTATGTCTGTATCAGACGCTAAGAAACTAAACAAATATTCTTGATCAGCAGGAATATTCGAGCCAATTTCGAATTTGGTTATTCTGTTCGTTTTTCTTAAAACTCGAATTGTCAGTTTCAATTTCATCCTGAAACCTTGGTCAGAGCTTTATTTTTCCTGCAGACACATATACATATGTACATATGTATGTATGTATGTGCATTCATTTTTATGTATGTATATGTATGAATGTATATATGTATATGTATGTATGTTGAAGCCGCAAAGATGGCTCCACTATTATTTCTATGAATGCGATAAGTTGTAAAGAATAATCGTGTAAGAACAGCTGCCATAGGATGGATCGATTTTAAACGGTACATATACATACCTATGTACATAAGTATGTAAACTTCAGCTCCTGAAGATTGCCTGGCTTTCTGTTATTGTTTCCATGCTTTCTTCGGGCTGCTCTGCTCGCTTGTGTCTGTCGGTTTCAGTCAGAGTATATTTGTGTCGGTATACGAGTACGAGTACGCGTACGTATGTACATACTTATAGTATGTATTTACTTATATTCGATTTGTATTTGCGCTGCCTGGTTTCTACTACGTAGCTATAGTTTCTGCTTCTGTCGGAGGTGTTAGTATTTTCCGCTTTTGCACGCTTCTTTTAAAGGCGAGAGTATATGTACATACATACATATGTAGTTTGTAATTGCTTTTCGAGCGCGCACGTACATAGTCGCTAGTCAGTCACTCAGTCACGCAGTCAAACAATCAGTCGCTCAGTCAGTTAGTGGTTCAGTCGAGTCGGTGCGGTGGATACGACATTACTAGGTAGAGCACGCGCATCTTAACCATGCTTCTCCTTTTCCACAAATGATACTGATACTGATCCTGATACTTATCAGTTATATAATCCTTGAATCTGTTCCTTGTTTGTCGTTTCAGGTGGTTTCATGGCAATCTTTCTGGCAAGGAAGCGGAAAAATTAATATTGGAGCGGGGCAAGAATGGTTCTTTTCTTGTCCGTGAATCTCAAAGCAAACCTGGTGATTTCGTTCTCTCCGTTCGAACGGACGACAAAGTGACGCATGTCATGATTCGATGGCAGGTACATACATACATACAGTATATACAGTAGGCACACATATTATTCGGACACTCTTGTCACTCTAGTTTAAGCACCTATAACTTGGCGTACGGTTAAGTTAAACAGAAAAAGTTAATTTTATATCAAAGATCAACATTTCTACTATACGTTCACGAAAAAATATTAAAATTTTCTACTATGGTTTTCTTATAAAAATTAACTAAAGCAAAAAAGTCTTTTTTACGCACATAAATTATTCGGACAGTCGTTATGTTTTTCAAGTAATATTTGAATATTACAGTTCAAAAATAAAATAGAATTTTTTTTTTGCCACATTCATTCTTTATGATGTCTATAAGTCCTGGCACACCTTTTCCCCAAAGGTATTAGTGCCCTGTGCATTAATATTGACCCACGAAATAAGCAGAGCCATTTTCAAGGATTCTTTCGATCAAATTTTTGGTTTCCGTATCCTTTTTCCAAATTTCTGCAAACATGCTTCAAGGAACTTCAGTCATGTAACTGGAGCTGAGTTTTCAGCTGGTTGCGAGTGGAAAATGAGCAAGACATGATCAAATAAAGATGCATTTTTTCGGTATTTTTTTCTGCTGGTACAAGACTGTCTTCGGATTATGCCCAAATTTAATGGCACATGGATGCAATTTGTCACTCAAACTATTATAGTTCATATCCTTGCTAATTTTACTAGTAATGAAGACCATTCGTACTGCTCCATTTGCACCTATACACCCACAAACTATTATGTTCCTTCAGCCATGCACTACAGTTGGTATCCCATTTTTCCCATCGATGGCTTAATTTACTTTTCGTAAAGTCCATCAATCCAAAATGTGTCCTATTTGGATTCACCAGTTCAATCACATACCCCATAAATGAATTTGGCTTTGTGTTCCTCCAAAAGTCTTGCGAAAAGTAAATTAAGCCATCGATTAGAAAAATGGGATACCAACTGTAGTGCATGGCATGAGTTCCTCAACGCCTTCCTAACCTTGTGATTTACATACATACATACATACATACGGTACAAACCGGCTGCATGCAGTATGCACAATTCATATGAATACTCGTCATAAATGAAAACAGACATTTCGTTTCGCAGTCACAGAAATATTGAGCAGGTCTTTGCGGCCTAGTCCTTGGCTATGTATGTACATATATCCATTTAAAAAAAGTCTGTCCCCTCGAGGGCTATCCGCCCAGATACATTCTACATAATACATAATACATACACGTGCATGAGACTCTGCACTGCCTGTCGCACTAAGTGTTACCTCAGCTTGTTCTACGGTGTAGCTTCTCTCTGGTGATACAGAACTAAATCTTCAGAATCATCTCTAAAGCGGCTCTAACAAGCAGTATAAGCTGCCGTGTAAATCACCCAAACCCCAATCGCTTCTATCGTCTCAGCCATTTACATAACAAGCTGGCCTTTTTTTAATATGTACATACATACATACATATGTATATATGTATGTATTATTTCTGTTCGACATTGCAGTCACGTTTGGGGGGTTTATATTAGCCAATACTGTCATGATGTTGCACTGCATTCATTGACTCATCCCCTATTGTTGCAGGACAAGAAGTATGACGTGGGCGGAGGGGAATCTTTTGTCACACTCTCGGAACTAATCGAGCATTACAAGCGTAATCCAATGGTGGAGACGTGCGGAACGGTGGTGCACCTGCGGCAGCCCTTTAACGCCACCCGCATCACGGCAGCCGGAATCAATGCCCGTGTGGAACAGCTGGTCAAGGTGAGTCCTGGTTAGCAGCTGAGGATAATGGATCATTAATACATATCTATATATATATATATATATACATATGTACATGGATATATTTTCACATGCAGGGCGGCTTCTGGGAGGAGTTTGAGTCACTGCAGCAGGACAGTCGGGACACTTTCTCCCGTAACGAGGGCTACAAAACGGAGAACCGCTTGAAGAACCGCTACCGCAACATATTGCCATGTAAGTGAACATTACATGAAGCCCCTCTGATAAATAATTTAAAGCTCGTTCTGCCCATCCCATCCCACAGATGATCACACGCGGGTAAAGCTGCTGGACGTCGAGCACAGCGTGGCTGGGGCGGAGTACATTAATGCCAACTACATCCGACTACCTACTGACGGCGACCTGAACAACATGAGCAGCTCGTCGGAGAGCCTCAACAGCTCGGTTCCTTCGTGCCCGGCTTGTACTGCGGCTCAGACGCAGCGCACTTGCCCAAACTGCCAGCTGCTGAACAAGACCTGCGTTCAGTGCGCTGTCAAGTCCGCCACGCTGCCGTACAGCAACTGCGCCACCTGCACCCGTAAATCCGACTCCCTCAGCAAGCATAAGCGCAACGAGTCCTCGCCCCTCTCCGCCAACGGCATCGGGGGGAGCTGCGGCATGAACGGGGGTCCGGCTCCGGGGACTCCGACCATCCATACTGGTGGCAATTCCGGCTGCCTGGCTGGGTTGCTGAAGCAGAAGCACGTCGGGGAGACGACTTACATGGGGTCCATGACGATCGCGGAACGGGAGAGGGAGAGGGAACGCGAGCGGGAGATGTTCAAGACGTACATCGCTACACAGGGGTGCCTGCTGACGCAGCAGGTGAACACGGTGACGGACTTCTGGAACATGGTGTGGCAGGAGAACACGCGCGTCATTGTAATGACCACCAAGGAGTACGAGCGCGGTAAAGAAAAGTGCGCCCGCTACTGGCCAGACGAGGGCAAGTGCGATCAATTCGGGTCCGCGCGCATTCAGTGCGTCTCGGAGAACTCCACCAGCGACTACACGCTACGCGAGTTTCTCGTGTCCTGGCGGGAGCAGCCACAGCGGCGCATCTATCACTACCACTTCCAGGTTTGGCCCGACCACGGTGTGCCCGCGGACCCCGGTTGTGTTCTAAACTTCTTGCAGGACGTCAATACGAAGCAGAGCAATCTGGCCCAGGCCGGCGAAAAGCCGGTAAGTCTGAGGTGCAACTACCTGGAAAGGGACACTACTATATTATATATATATATCTCTCTCTCTACGGCAGGGTCCCATCTGTGTGCACTGCTCGGCGGGCATCGGACGCACGGGTACCTTCATCGTGATCGACATGATCTTGGATCAGATCGTGCGTAACGGTGAGACATAGGCATAGATATTCCCCCTCAGCAAGCCCACAACTTATTTCATTTCCATGCCTCTAAAAACAGGACTTGACACAGAAATAGACATCCAGCGCACCATTCAAATGGTGCGGTCGCAGCGATCGGGTCTAGTCCAGACGGAGGCCCAGTACAAGTTCGTCTACTACGCGGTGCAGCACTACATCCAGACGCTGATCGCACGCAAGCGGGCCGAGGAGCAGAGCCTCCAGGTCGGCCGAGAGTACACCAACATCAAGTGAGTGTCCATTAAGCTGGAGCTGAAGTCCGGGAGTCCATTTGCTAAAGTGATTATTTCTCCTCATTGATCCAGGTACACGGGCGAGATTGGCAACGATTCACAAAGATCTCCATTACCACCAGCGATTTCCAGCACAAGCATAGGGCCAAGCAAAGCACCAACGACGCCTGGAGTGGGAGCAGGATCAGGAGCTGCTCTGATGGCGACAGGAGAACCACTGGGCATGACGTTGGGGATGGGCACGGCAATGACCGGAAACAAACACTGCTCCAAGCAGCAGCCCCCGCTGCCCGTATCGGTCAGCCACCACAACCACAACAACAACAACAACAGCAGCAGCAGCAGCGGCAGTGGGAGCAGCAGCATCTGCAGCAGCAACGGTAACCTGAACGGCCTGCTGGGCGGACTCGGAATGGGCCTGGGACTGGGGCACTGCAACATGCGAAAGTCGCACTTTTACAGCGACTCGCTGAAGCAGCAGCAACACCAGCGCGACGAGCAGGCGGCGGCTCCAGCGGGATCAGGTAAGCAGGGGCTGCCGGTCCCACCCCGGCCCGGTACACACAATTTGCTCACCCGTCCAATCATCTTGCAGCAAAATACAAAAACATTCCCAAAGACATGATCGGCCTTCGACAGCCGAACCATGCGTCTTCCTATACCGCTGCGTCTCAGTCAGCGCCTGCGTCCGCGTCGCTGTCCGGGCCTGCGCCACCGACGCCGCCGCCGCGAAAGACATGACAAATGAATTTCTGAATCCTCGTGCCCGGGAGATCGTTAATGTCGCAATCGACAGCCGAGAACGAACGTCAGCAATCGAAAAACGCTCATCGCTTTCGCAGCCGCGACCGCGCCCGCTCTCGCTCTTCTACCCCCACACCAGCCACACAAGACGCGCACAGAAAGTCGCCCCTCCCGCCACCCCCACCCCTTTTAATCGTTTTACTAGTGTGTGTGTGTGTGTTGATTTTTTTTGTAATAGTTTTAACTTTATATATATATTTTTTAATTCGTGTGTAATACTTAGTTATATTTGTATGTTTGTATGTATTTGTATTTAATTGTCTCGCTTTATGTTGTAAGATACCCCGCCCCCCACACCACCGCTCCCATTAAAAACTGATTTCATCAAAAAACTTCCTTTCCTGCTCACAGGAAAAACCCAGCCCCTGCGAAGGCATATTTATGTAGTAGATGTTTAAGAGGATCAAAAATAGAAACCTTTACATACATACATGAGCGGAGCTGCAGCAATTCCGATGTATTTAAAGTATGTATTGAGAGAAAATCTCAATACCATATACCAACAAAGAAGAAGACGAAGCAGAAGAAGAATTAGAAAGATAATCAAGTTATAGGGTTTCAAGTGTTAAAGAATCAAAAGGAAACGAAAACGATTAAGGATAATAATATGATGTACATACATACATACATATGCGTGTAGCAAAAACAACTACAAAACAAGAAAAAGCGTTGATTGTGATTTCAGTGACGGCGAGAACCGGCATGAACCGACATGAGCAGCTCACAAAAAATTGGAGAGCAGGACGAGTATACGCTGTAGGAATAGGAAAGCTAAGCAACGTTGTCGCTTTTGTCATAGCATCGCATCGTCCCCAGCCTAAGTTATTTGCATGGCAAACGCTTGATAGCTCTATGTACAGATGTACATATCTTTGTATATAGTTTATCCACCCTGTATCTCTCACCGTACAACCACACCCATACCAACCGCCATGTCCGCATCTCCACTTCTCTTGCTGTTTAGTTAATATTACATATATATGTACATACTATGTGTGCATAGATGCATGTATGTAAATATGTGCCGAGAATGTGCTTTAAACCGAATAACCAACCCTATGGTTTTTTTTAAGTTGGGAACTTTTATTCAACGCATTTTACAGTTGATATCGGCTAAACATCAATGTCCGTATGTGCAAATACTGGTTACATGAAAAAATGCAAAACTTAAATTATATAATAATATTTTTTGCACGAAAACTTCATAGAAGAAAATTTTGAATTAGCCTATAAATCGCTCCGTATGAATTTTAACATAGCAGCTAAGCTTACCTGAAGATAAGTTCTTAAATTCTTTAATACATTTTAGCCGATATCTCCTGTATATACCGCGGGTAACCCAGTCACTGCTCCACTTACCTGAAATGTACTAAAAATACAAACAAAACAAAAGAATATTATTTTTTATATACGATAACAATTGTTTGACAATTTCGAAAAAGCAGTCAGCTAAGCGAACCATACCGTACTTATGTATTTATGTACGTACATATGTATGTATGCCTACTATGTTTGACTAATGTTTAGCGTAAAGAGCTGTAGGTAACTGCATATGATATGATGATCTATGATATCTCTATTTGTGTTGTAACGAATACGTCTTTAATAGTTAAAAGGATGGTGTTACATTTTAAATGGATCAATTGTGTTTTCAGATACTTTTTCTCCCAGTTGCGCATATCTTTATCTCTGTCTCTTTGTCTCTTTCTCTCACACACACTCCTTCTTTGTGTCTGTATATATATGTATCTCTCTCCCTCTTTTGCTGTCTTCGTTCAAGTGTTCAGTTCTATTTGTAGGTTTTATTTCAAGAGAAAGTAAAGAAAGTGGAACCGTTATGTAAAATGTGTGTACCTTGAGCGCTGCCCCGTTTCTGAAACAGAAATCGAAAATCAAGAGAGATCAGAAACTGAAAATCAACGAGAATATATAAGTAAATCCCTATACATATATAGGAAAGATAAGCCTACACCTTTGAAAGCAGCCACAAATCAATAAGAAATGGATAGTTGTGTAGAAGCCTGAATCTAAGTAATATACAATATTTAATATATATATGTACATATGTATGCATGTAAATATGTACATATGTATGTATATTCTTTATTTTACCTTAATTTACCTAATGCTTTTGTAAGTGCTTTAAATTCTTATTCATCTTGATCTTGAAAACCATACAACAAAAACAAAAAAAAAACAACAAAAACAAAACAGAAAAATGCTAAAATAAAAACACTAAAAAGAAACCAAAATTATATTTTTATATATACATACATATGTATGTATGTATGAACATTCATCAAATAAAACATTTTATATGCGATAAACGAATATTACCTATTTATTTATCTATCATTTCTGAACCTTATACTTTTCAGTTCTTGATGCGCATGCATGCCTCATTTTTTTTAATGTTTCCTACATTCATTTATACATACATACATATATGTATATACAGCTGTGGTCATTGAAATAGTAGAGCCGCACCTCACCACTTTCAGGACTGTTTTTGAGACACATCCAGTATTCCAAATTTAACATGTAATACCTTTTTGGAAAGCTTAATATGAAGGCATTAAAAATTATATTGCATGTGCATTCGATCTTCATGTTTTACATGACCTAAGAAAAATACCCTTCAAATCTGCTGTTCATAAAAATAGTAGTACTGGGTGTAAATATTTAACAAAAACTAATAAAACAACAAATTAATTTTAAAAAGTCACCATCAGTAAGTTTATATCAGCTATTTATCAGCTAATATTTTGATGAAAGAAAGTTTTGGACATAGCGGTAATTTTGATTTTGGAGCTTGAAAGGAATCCTTGCTCGATCCAGAAAAGGAGACCTAAGAGTTAGACTAAAAACTAAAGGCAGGAGGTATAACGGAACTGAAAACTAAGATTTATCCACTCTCAATATTGTATTTAACCCAATTAACTATAAGTAGGCTGAAAATCGAATTTGCATGCAAAAAATTATCGTTAATGGGATGGTCGGCAATGGTTGAAGGCAAGACCATACCTTCAATATCATCAAAAATTATGAAGAAAATGTTGTATCGTTCTTTCAGTGATGTGACAGTTCGTAGACGGTTGATTTCATATTATTTAAATGAAAATCCCAGAAAGCTACGCGTTTTGTCATAAACCACATAGGCTCAGAACTCAAGTTAGCAAAAATGCATGTGGTCTGTCCTGGGTCACAGTGACGAAGTATACTTTTACTGATGATAGTAAAGCTGTATTATATGGTAAGCTAGACTCCAGAGAATATGTTTGGCATTCACAGAAATCCGATTGCCACAAAAAATCATGAAAAAAATAGCATTGGACATGTTGGGCTGAGCACTATGAGGCCAAGATCATATGAAGTGATACTGCCTAGTCTGGCGTTTGAGTATTGAGCAAAACTGTTTATGTAGGCATACTTTATAATACAAAACATTCATATTAGAGTTAAAAATGGCTCTCAAAAAAATCGTTCTACACGATAATGATCCGAAACACTCAGGAGAGCACGCTAGGAATTAGGTTTCATCTGAAAATATCGACGTTTTGCTATGTCCAGCTCAGTACCTGGATCGCAATCTCATCCAAAACTTATGGGAGAATGTCAAATACATTGTAGCAACTTCAAATCCATTCTAAAAAAAAAACACTACTATTTCTATGAACAGCAGATTTCCTGGGTAGTTGCCTAAAGTCATGAAAACAATTCTTATATTCCTGTCTATCCAAAAACGTATTACATGTTAAATTTTCAAAACTGGAAGTGTCTCAAAAACAGTCCTGAAATTGGTGAGGTGCGGAACTACTATTTCAATGACCACAACTGTACATATACATACATATGTAACACCAATATAGTAAAACTGATCAAACGTATCTGTATCACAAAAGAGGAACGGAACAGACACACACACAACATAAAACGAAACGTACTGAAGCAATAAGCCAGTATGTACATACATACATATGTCCATTGAATCTCCTAAGCCACACCGATATGTCTACACTAAGCCGGTAGCGAGGAGCCAAAGAAATACAACAGGGGGAATCAACTGGCACAAAACAGATAAAATAGGATTTAACAATAAGCATTAATGTGTTCAGCCACCAAATCTTAATTTTATAATCTTAATTTCTCTAACCCCAGAGCTGCCCCAGACCTTAACATCAGCCTAGGCCTACCTCCATCACCCACTCACCACCATAACTAGAGTATAGTCTCTGGACACGCCCATGTCCAGCGGGTAAATGTGTACACTTGGGTGTGTGAGTGTGATCAATTATATTATATGTACATACATACATACATTCATACATACATATGTACATAATATACTCGTACTTAGTTAGCCCATAATACGATTATGCGAATTCAAGGAGTCGAAGCTTGGCTTCGACCCTCACGGTGACTTAGTGGCCCATAAGAAGTTGGATCTGAATGTGAGTCACAGTCCAGGTATACTTCGATTCGATCCTGAGTTCCCCAGCCAACCCTACAGAAGCAACGCTTCTAGCCTGCCCAGCAAAGCCTTTTCCGTTAAATTTGTACACCGTAGTTATAGAGATGAATATGGAAGGAAATCTGGAAGCCGGAACTGGATATGGTAAGACTTATAATGAGACGTAGGATGAAAAGCGGAAAATGCCAAAGCACAACCAGAAGCACAAAAAGCCAATCAACATAAGCCACACCAAGATGCAACAAGAATAACAACGATATTTAAGGATCAATAAGAACAAATCAAAATCAAAATCAAAGACGAAGTGGAGGAGGAGCAAAACCAACATTTAAGAAACCCTTTAAAATAAATCTGCTTTAAAATTACATATACTCGTAGATACACTGTTATAAAAAAACCTATAATTGCGAGTATTGCGCAATTACCGATGTTGATATCAATATTAACATTAACACCAAAGGAAAACAAGACATCAAACTTTACTACCAATAGCAATCCAAACACCAAAAATTGTAGAAGAATCGCTGTAGTGACTTATTAACTATAGATACTTAAATATTAATTATTACTAATACTTTTGGGGTTGGACCCCAACATCGACTTCAGCCTCTCTTCTAACGCAACAAAACATACATTGTTCATACATATGTATATGTACTTACATACATTTATAAGTCAAGTCAACCACAAGAGGAACCCCCACCGCAGAGTTGCGAGTGTGCAGATCTAAACGAAGTCTTGAGACCCTTCGATGCGATTTTGGCGCTGAATTCGAAATTGGTACACATGTACATATGTATGTACATTAGGGCGGCGCTTATTTTCGAAATTTTTGAATTTCAAAGGTCTCAGGGTCTTAAAATGTTCCTTTTGTTATGAAACAATAAAATAAAAAGTTTTAGCCAAATCGGAATACGTTTAGAGGTGCAGCATTGAGGTCAAAGTTCAAAAAATACGATATTTTGACAATGTTTGTATGGCAGCTATACCCTATAGCCTTCTGATCGGACTGATTTTTTTATATGATTTAGAATATAAGAATATAACTCTTCTCCGAAAATTTCAGCTCAATTGGTTCATATTTAAGCCCACAAAAAATAGTTAAAGCACGACATTTGTACACCTAGCGACAAAAAACAGTCGCTTTCTGATAATTCATGCATTTGTGACTTCTCTAGTCGGTGGTTTTGGCAAATGTTATCCTATTCGTCTAATTTTTATTTCTTGTTGTTGCTAAATCATTTTCAAACGAAAGTCTATACTAAGTTTCTTATTGCATAGTCATATACTTAAAAAAAAAAGATTTTTAGCATCACATTTTTGTAACATTTTTTCAATAATATTGACCCAGCCGAAAAAAAAATTAAATTAAAATAGAAAAAGGACTTTTTACAACCAAAACTAAACTTTTTCCAATAAGTTAATTTGTTTTCTTTAAACAAATAACAAAACCAACATAATACCACCTTTTTTTTATATTTAATAATAAATTAATATTTTGTGCTACTACCCTTGGCCAAGGGGTAAGAAAAGAGCGTAGTCTTATAAAAATTAGCCTCAGGATCGGTTTAAAAGTCATGTTGAGATAGGATCAGAGGTGCTACAACATTTTGCAAACTATATTTCGCCTCAAACTATTCAACATAGGCCAAAGTGGCTTTAATGGCAAGGACATCTGCCAAAAAATCACTGGTTGAAGAAAACATCAACTTTGTCACACATTTATTGTCAAACTATTTACAACCAAAATACAATAGTTAAAACTCGACTTTTGTATTAAAGTAAGCAACTTTTATTTCTCGATGGATATTGACTAGAATATTCTTTTGCGACGTTCAGCAACTTCTGAAACTCATCTTTCTTTCTTGTTAGTACTTGTTTATAGTCTTAAGTTTAACAGCTCGCTCGGCGGTATCATTTACCACTTTTAATTTTTAAATATTTCCAAAGCATTTTGATATTTCAGAATGGCACAATAATGTTGGTTGTAAATAGTTTGACAATAAATGTGTGACAAAGTTGATGTTTTCTTCAACCAGTGGTTTTTTGGCAGATGTCCTTGCCATTAAAGCCACTTTGGCCTATGTTGAATAGTTTGAGGCGAAATATAGTTTGCAAAATGTTGTAGCACCTCTGATCCTATCTCAACATGACTTTTAAACCGATCCTGAGGCTAATTTTTATAAGACTACGCTCTTTTCTTACCCCTTGGCCAAGGGTAGTAGCACAAAATATTAATTTATTATTAAATATAAAAAAAAGGTGGTATTATGTTGGTTTTGTTATTTGTTTAAAGAAAACAAATTAACTTATTGGAAAAAGTTTAGTTTTGGTTGTAAAAAGTCCTTTTTCTATTTTAATTTAATTTTTTCTTCGGCTGGGTCAATATTATTGAAAAAATGTTACAAAAATGTGATGCTAAAAATCTTTTTTTTTAAAGTATATGACTATGCAATAAGAAACTTAGTATAGACTTTCGTTTGAAAATGATTTCGCAACAACAAGAAATAAAAATTAGACGAATAGGATAACATTTGCCAAAACCACCGACTAGAGAAGTCACAAATGCATGAATTATCAGAAAGCGACTGTTTTTTGTCGCTAGGTGTACAAATGTCGTGCTTTAACTATTTTTTGTGGGCTTAAATATGAACCAATTGAGCTGAAATTTTCGGAGAAGAGTTATATTCTTATATTCTAAATCATATAAAAAAATCAGTCCGATCAGAAGGCTATAGGGTATAGCTGCCATACAAACATTGTCAAAATATCGTATTTTTTGAACTTTGACCTCAATGCTGCACCTCTAAACGTATTCCGATTTGGCTAAAACTTTTTATTTTATTGTTTCATAACAAAAGGAACATTTTAAGACCCTGAGACCTTTGAAATTCAAAAATTTTGAAAATAAGCGCCGCCCTAATGTACATACATATGTATATGGCGGAATATTTATCTACACAGCACACATAAATAAAAATATGTACATACATATGTACACACATATACAGAGATTATTTTGCTAGTAGCTACATTGCATACGAATATTAACCTACCTAAACGCATTCGATATGAAATACATACATAAGAGTATATATATGTACATATGTATGTAAATATGCCGAATAAAAGGTAAACAAGCCCACAAAAAATGTGAAGAAACCAGAAGTTTATTTAGCTTTAAATCATAAGAAGATCAAAGTAAAACACCAAATAGGAACAGGAACTAAAAACAAAATATGGAATATTAGAATAGTACAAAATAATGAATTAAGTAATAATTCAATTAATTATAATTATGAATAAACAATTCGTTTTAAACGTTGAAGCAAATATAAATAAACATATTTATGCATGTATTATATTTAAAAAATATGTTTTAAACCGAAAGGAACGTGTGAGTCGCATCTGGACGCGACTCTACTTTTATAACCGTACTCAGTCAGTATATAAATTTTTGAGAGTTTTAAAATATTTTACATTTTTTGCTACATCTGTTACCTAAATCTACAATGTCGATTATACATCTAAAATGTATATTCTACATTGTGTATGTAATGCAGATTCTCCGGGGCGAATTTTTTAAATACACTTGTAGCAGTGTGATATCACACGAGTCTCGAAACAAAATTTGGTTGCTCTATCTCGTATAGTTTCTGAGCTCTAGGCGCTCATCAAGACGGACAGACAGACAGACGGACAGACAGACTGACAGACAGACAGACGGACAGACAGACATAGACTCGGATATTGATGCTGATCAAGAATATATATACTTTATGCGGTCGGAAACAAATACAATTACCCCTCACAAAAAAGTCTTTTATGCATTTTAAAGCTCAATATTTCCCAGACTGTAATCTTAAACAACAAAGTGCGTAACTGTCAGTGAAGGAGCTAAATTTATTCCTTCGTACAGGAATAACCAAATACATACATATGTACACGCATTAAATACAGCCAATCCAGGAGTCATTCCAAAAAATTTTGTTATATACATATGTACATATAGATTTTGGTTAAAAACGACAAAAAATCACAAGCTAAAATGACAACACTACAAGGAAAACGAACTTATATTTTTGGACAAAATTCACACTCATTTTTCCGCAATTCAAAAATTATTCAAATTCTGTTTTTGCCTTTTTTCCCCATATTGTATACCCGTACTCAAAGAGTTGAGTCTCTGTCTGTCCGTCTGTCTGTCTGTCTGTCTGGCCAAAGACAATTGAACTCTAAGATAAATAACGCCATACAAAATTGTTGCAAGCGAATTTTTCATGCTGGCTCTAGAGCTGGCTCCAGGCTCTCTTGAAATTTAGTTGAGAGAGCGCTCTAGAGCCAGCGCTAGAGCCAGCCGCTCTCTCATATGTATACAGCATACGAGAGCGACTGGCTCTAGAGTGCTGGCGCTAGAGCGCTCTCTCAACCAAGACTGTATGTGTGCACACATATTCTCAAGCACTCTACATCTGCCGGCATACATACCACTATGGGAAATTTGAACACTTTTTGTGGCAATAATTAATAACTACCAAACGAAACAATATTTTTTGGTTTAGTTTTTTGATATAAGTTAATAACAACATGAGAAAGGTATTTTGAAAAAATGGGCGTGGCAACGCCTTTTATTTAATAAAAACATATTTTAATTTTTTTGCTCAAAATGTAAAAACACAAAAATGTTGGGCGTACGTTGGGAAATTTTTATTTTATCCAAGAGGGCGTAGCACGCCTTAAAATCAACGAACAACAAGAAAAAATTATTATTTCAGGTATTTCAAAATTTGACCAGAAAAAGTGGTCAAATTTCCCATAGTGCATATTTTACAGCGCTTGAGAAATATACCCTTCACTTTATAAATGCTAAGTTAATATTGCAAGACGCTTAGCACCCGAATATTAAAAAACTCCTATTTTGTATAACCTTTATATGATAATTTATTTTAATATAGTATATTCGATAATAATGAACGGATATACATATATAAAAATACATAATACCTCTTTAATACATGATTAAGGTCATTAGGGTATTCAGCGTGCACGTGTGAAAAAAATGCGTATTCGCTTCTCAGCTCAAAAATGTGTTTGCTTGAAAATCGTCTGATTCGCACAAGTACGCACACAAACGCTCTTGCTGACTCTGTGTGTACTAACACATGCAAGCGGATTCTGTTTTTAGATTCGTACGCTCTCAAATTTTGTGCGAGAGAGATGGCGCGATTTTCGCCGCTTGCTGAAAAATTGCTTGCATATTGCAACGAAAATGTATGAGCGTTACTTATCTTATAGTTTATATTGTCTTTGGTCTGGCCGTCTGTCTGTCTGTCCGTCTTGATGCGCGCCCAGAGACTATAAGAGCTAGAGGAACCAAATATCGTGGCAGCCATAATTTGGAAGATACGACAAAACTAAGAACGCAGTATCGTAGAGAATGTCCATATCTATCAGATTGCCGAATTTGAATCAGATCGGATCAATATTATAGCCAGAACAAAGAAATTAATTTTCAGTTGCTTCCCCCACCTCCTCTGGCGCAGCTGACGCTATTCATTCTCTGTCTCGCTCGCACACACTCTGCCCTGTGCAGTCCGGGAGCGCCCTCTAGCGGAGGAGATGTAGAATCTAAATGGTAGATGTAGAATATTTGTTCTAGTTGTATAATCTACATTTTACATGTAGAAGTAGTTAACATATGTAGCAGAAAAACGAAAAAATTCAAAAATTCTATATAAATCATATGCTTACAAATTTATATACTGACTGAGTACGGGTATAAAGTAGAGTCGCGTCCAGAAGCGACTCACACGTTCCATCTCGTTTTTATTAGATATTTGTTTCGTTATCAGCACGAAAACTGCGTAATGTCACCCAATATGACTCACAATACTCAGATCAGGAGCATCTGCTTGCTGTCCAAGTTTACGTGGGGGTGGTCACAGCTAGGCCTGTCCATAAAAAGCACGTCTCCCCAACCGTTTTTCAAAAATCAGGTCTGGCAAAAAAAAATTAAAATCTCATCAAACAATTTCAAAAAAGTTGGTTTGGTTCCTTGATTACAGATTAATTGTAATAAAAGGTCGTTGTAAACGTTAAAGCAAATATAAACAGCATATATGTACATACCGATTCATAAACATAGGTACAATTAACCGAAACCCAAGCACAAAAATCGTAAAAAAGAAATTGGAATCTTTACCATGCTTTGTACTTCAAAACAAAATACCGATAATAATCAGATTGAGATATATTCAAGATTTTTATGAATCTGCATATTTGAAAATAAATATTTATTACTGAATAAACCATATTAAAAGCGAGAAGGAACGTGAGTCGCTTCTAGTCGCGACTCTACTTTTATACCCGTACTCAGTCAGTATATAAATTTATGAGATTATGAATGAAATTTAAAAAAAATTTTAATATTTTACATTTTACATTTTTTTGCTACATTTGTTAACTACATCTACATGTAAAATGTAGATAATACATATAGAACAAATATTCTACATCTACCATTTAGATTCTACATCTCCTCCGCGAGAGGTCGCTCGCGCATTGCACAGGGCAGAGTGTGTGCGAGCGAGAAAGAGAATGATTGGCGTCAGCAACGCCAGAGGAGGTGGGGGAAGCAACTGAAAATTAATTTCTTCATTCTGGCTATAATAATGATCCGATCTGTACCAGATACCAGATATGCTCATTCTCTACGATACTGCGTTTTATCGTATCTTTAAAATTGTGGATGCCACAGATTTTCGTTCTTTATGCGGGCGGAAGGCGGAACGAAATTTTGAAATACACTTGTAACAGTGTGATATCACTTGAGTCTAGAAACAAAATTTCGTTGCTCTAGCTTTTGTAGTCTCTGAGATCCAGGCGTCAAACAAGACGGACAGACGGACAGACAGACAGACAGACAGAGACTCGGCTATTGATGCTGATCAAGAATATATATACTTTATGGGGTCGGAAAATTTTCCTTCTCTGCGTTACACACATCCACTTTTACCACAAATACAGTATACCCCTTAACTCTTTTTGAGTACGGGTATAATAATGTTGAACAAGGCCGATTTTTTACAAGTCTAGCAGCTCTATTCCTGACTGGATGCTCTGAAAGTCCAAAAGCAAATTACAGCTGCAAAACAGGAATCCGTCGGCTTCGATTTTCGTCGCACGGTGGGATCTTATTCCATTACAGTTTGCTTCTACATCTTTGTTTCCGGTGCATATTTGATAAATTTGTAATTTTTTGGTCGATGTTTAATGGTCAATTTCAATATAAATTAATTTAATTTAATTAAAAGAAATATAAACAAAATTGTTTATTGTTAATGTTGGTTCAATTACAGTGTGTTTCGTTTTTTGGCCGTCAGCCATTGGGTGATACAGGGGGACTAACGGGTACCAGCTACCGGGGTGGCTACCAAGCTGAGCGATATCGCTGCTGGAAAGCGCTCAGAAACTGCTGGTTCAAAGTACCAGGAGAAAAGACGCGCTATCTTCATCCTGTCGAAAGACGATCCAGAATTTCTATGGTCCACTGTAGGGATCGAACAGAGGCGATGGGCCAAGATGATCCTGCCAAATTACCAGCCAGTCAAAGCTGGTCAGGGCACAGCCAAGGAACCCCAGGATCAGCAGGCCAATCTGTCTAAGACGCAGCTGAACCGCTCAATCGCCGAGGTGACGAGGAGCTCCAAGGACTGTCAGGTCCCTCGGGATATGTGGCACCTGTTGGTCTCGGCCAAAATCGCAGAGCCCGACAAGATCCTAAGATCCTCGGAAAGACAGGCGACCGTAATCCCCTAAAAGTCGGGCTCGAAAGGTAAGACAGCCGGAATGGAGCAGAGCTTGGGACCAGAAAAGGCCCCGAGGCTGGAGGGAGCGGACGAACTGGGCTCGGTACTTAGGTCATCTGAGTCGTATTCTCCCGGAGCTCCTTCCCTCCACTCAGTAAATCTGCTCCGCTGGTAAAAACAGAGATGGGAAGAAACTTCAATGGTGGACTCCGGAAATAGGGAAAGCTGTAAAACTTTGCTGAGTCGAGTACAAATTAAGTCTGTCAACCTACAAAAATAAGTAAGGAAAGCCAAGCGCGCCTCATGGCGTAGGTTCTACCAAAGACAATAAAAGTATAAGATATGTAACGCCATATAAAATTTTTGCAAGCGAATTTTTCATGCTGGCTCTAGAGCTGGCTCCAGGCTCTCTTGAAATTTAGTTGAGAGAGCGCTCTAGAGCCAGCGCTCTAGAGCCAGCCGCTCTCTCATATGTATACAGCATACGAGAGCAACTGGCTCCAGAGCGCTCTCTCAACCAAGACTGTATATGTGCACACATATTCTCAAGCACTCTAGATCTGCCTGCATACATACCACTATGGGAAATTTGACCACTTTTTGTGGTAATAATTAATAACTACCAAACGAAACAATATTTTTTTGTTTAGTTTTTTGATATGAGTTAATAACAGCATGAAGAAGGTATTTTGAAAAAATGGGCGTGGCAACGCCTTTTTTTAATAAAAAAACATATATTAATTTTTTTGCTCAACATGCAAACACACAAAAATGTTGGGCGCACGTTGGGAAATTGTTATTTTATCCAAGAGGGCGTAGCACGCCTTAAAATCAATGAACAACAAGAAAAAATTATTATTTCAGGTAGCTTATTCACAAAATTTGACCAGAAAAAGTGGTACCCTTCACTTTATAAATGCTAGGTTAATTTTGCAAGACGCTTACCACCCGAATATTAAAAAACTCCTATTTTGTATAACCTTTATATGATAATTTATTTTAATATAGTATATTCGATAATAATGAACGGATATGCATACATAAAAATACATAATACCTATTTAATACATGATTAGGGTCATTAGGGTATTCAGCGTGCACGTGTGAAAAAAATGCGTATTCATTTCTCAACTCATAAAAATGTTTTTGCTTGAAAATCGTCTGCTTCGCACAAGTACGCACACAAACGCACTCTTTGGTTTTGTGTGTACTCACACATGCAAGCGGTTTTTAGACTCGTACGCTCTCATATTTTGTGCGAGAGAGATGGCGCGATTTTCGTCGCTTGCTGAAAAATTGCTTGCATATGGCTACGAAAATGTATGAGCGTTACTTATCTTATAGTTATATTGTCTTCAGTGAAATCGAGAGCAACTCCGAAGCTTCGCGCTTGCGCATGAAAACCATTGGACTACTAATACCTGACGCACTTAATGGCTTAATTTGGAAACAAACTTGATTCAGTGTGATATCACACGAGTCTGCACACAAGAGCTACAGCTTTTATAGTCTCTGAGAACAATGCGTCAAACAAAACGGATATACGGACAGACAGTCTCGGCTATCGATGCTGATCAAGAATATATACATATGTATAAATATGTATGTATATGTGTGTACTTTATGGTATCGGAAACGCACCGTTCTGGGCTTTACACCACACATCACCTTTCACTTTCACTCTAAAAGTATAAAAAGTCACATTTTGTTACTACCGTTATTGCGTTTAAATAAATTTGTACACAACAAATTTGAGTCGAGCAACACGAGCATTGTAGTTTACCCTGCCGTAATAGTATGGAACACCTTGCCAAACTTTGCCCTTGTCCCTTGCCCTTGCCCTGCTTGTTGTTTTGGATCGGCCTGTACGCTTCGAATTTTATACTTATTTTCCAAAATCTTGAATTCATTTAACGATGATTTTAATCGTTTAGCGATTTATATCCCCTCTTTTGATAATATCAGGAAATGATTGCCTTGGTTGTGCAAATAAAGAATAATTATACCCGTACTCAAAAAGAGTTAAGGGGCATACTGTATTTGTGGTAAAAGTGGATGTGTGTAACGCAGAGAAGGAAAATTTTCCGACCCCATAAAGTATATATATTCTTGATCAGCATCAATAGCCGAGTCTATGTCTGTCTGTCTGTCCGTCCGTCTGTCCGTCCTGATGAGCGACTCGTTCTCAGAGACTATAAAAGCTAGAGCAACCAAATTTTGTTTCGAGACTCATGTGATATCACACTGCTACAAGTGTATTTCAAAATTTCGCCCCGCCCCCTTCCGCCCACACAAAAGACGAAAATCTCTGTGGCATCCACAATTTTAAAGATACAATAAAACTAAAATCGCAGTATCGTAGAGAATGACCATATCTATCAGATTGCCGAATCTGGTACAGATCGGATCATTATTATGGCCAGAATGAAGAAATTCATTTTCAGTTGCTTCCCTCACCTCCTCTGGCGTTGCTGACGATATTCATTCTCTTTCTCGCTCGCACACACGCTGCCCTGTGCAATGCGCGAGCAACCCCTAGCGGAGGAGATGTAGAATCTAAATGGTAGATGTAGAATATTTTTTCTAGATGTATAATTTACATTTTAGATGTAGATGTAGTTAACAGATGTAGCAAAAAAATGTAGTGTAAAATTAAAATATTTTTTTTTAAATTTCCATTATAAGCTCAAAAATTTATATACTGACTGAGTACTGGTATAAAAGTAGAGTCGCGACTAGAAGCGACTCACGTTCCTTCTCGTTTTTTTTGGTTCTAAGATCATCTGATTTGAACTTGGACATTCGAATTTTGCCATTTCTATAAAATTGCAACTAACGGTGAACGCTAGTGCGACCTTCTAAGAAAAGGGGACCAGATCGACGAAATCAAAAGAAAATTACTTACTTTACTTTAATGAAAATTAGAAAATCTTATAAAAAATTGATTTATTTATCGGATAATTGTATCCGAAAAATCGAGATGGAAAGCTTTAAAAACAGCAGTAAAGACAACATATTTCCGCCATAGATCATTGCTGACATTGATCGCTCTATAAGAATATATAAAGATTCGGCGTTGAAAGCCAACAATGGGGGTGTTGTCACTCTAAAAGGGAAAAGAAAATTCTTACTGCTCGTCGATATTACCGTTCTTCCCAGATGTTATACAGCTTCGTTTTGAACAGATTTGAAAGTATTTTATTTTTTTTTCATTTGAGTTCGCTGGTTTGAATTTTGCTTATACATATTGCTGACTAGTTGACTGGACATACTGCACATACATTCACCGCACTTACAGAGTATAGTATCGATGTGACGTCATAATAGCCACAGCAACACTGAAACAACTGACTAACTGTCTCAAAACGCAATTGCTGGGTTTTGTGGCATTACATTACCTATTTGTAACTTTGGGCTTAGACACTAAACTGTAACTGTAACTGCAATATCTTAGCCACTATATAAAAGACTGCATATGTATATGTATGTATATCTAGATCGTAATTAACCGCTAACGCGCACTGCCGGATCATCGGGGGGTTAACATAACCTCGCAGAACATTAACACTACATGTACAATGGCTAAACGGTGACCAGGGATCTTAGCCTAATCTAAATAAATGTATTTTTAATTTTTTTTATAAAGTGTAGTGTAGCATTTAAGCATAGACCGGTAGGGGGAAAGGAGAAACTAGCAAGGACTTGCAAGGTTTTAAACAAGTGTGTGCAGGAAGAGAGGTAGCCTATGGAGTGGAAAAGCATGTACCACGTCTAGAACCGCTGCGGGAGGATCTCGCTCTTGATACCCCGCAGCGCGTGCTTTTTCTTGCGATGCGTGGACAAGTTGCATGACTGCTTAAAGGAGGCACTGCACAGCTCGCAATTGAAGCGCCGCTCCTTGCTGTGCACAACTCGGTGCAGCTCCATGCGCGACTTGTATTTGAACTTGAGGCCACACGTCTCGTAGTCGCAAATGTACCAACGCTCGCCGTCGTCCGAGGAGACCGCGCTCCCGGCGCTGGCCGTGGTGCTATTCGAGTCCTTGGGCAGCTCTTGGGTGGAAAGCAGGGCCGCTGCCATCGCAGTCGAGGGCCCCACTGACATGCTGAGCGTGGAGAGACCACTACCAGTCAGAATCCCCGCCTGTTGCTGCTGCATGACCGAATGGCTGCCAGTCATATTTGGCGGGGTGGTGCTGACTGTAGTAGATGTGCTTATGCTGGCGCTGACGAAGCCCGTCGTAGGCGGAGGCGGTGGTACCGCCGCTGGCCCCAGCTGTGGCAAGTGGTAGATGGTGGCATTGGCAGCGGCCGCAGCTGCTTGCATCTCGGGCGGCAGGGTAAGGCATGGCGGCTCAATCTTAATGTCTATACCACTGCTGCTACGAGTACTGCTTTCATTGGCAGCGACAGCGGCTGCAGCAGCGGCTGCTACAGCACTCGCATGCAGCTCGGCCAGTTCCTTGGCCACATCCCGCTGCTGCTGTTGTTGCAGTTGCTGTTGCTGCTGGTGTTGCTGTTGCTGGGCTTCGTGAAGGTCCATTTCCCGTTGGTCGTCCTCGGAGTACTTGGTAGAGCAGTGGTAGAGGGCCAAGGGAACTGTCACAGAAGTAACACTACCTGCGCCCTGGGACGTCGTCGCGCCAGAAGTGGCTGCTGCCGCCTCCACATCCGTCAAGCAGTAGCTGGATGTTCGACTGTGTTCCTGGAGCGGGCCGAGATGTATAAAATCAGTAATAGACGCCTAAAGGGTGTTCAACTATCACCTTACCTTGGCAACGCCATGGAGAAAATTATGTTCGTCCTGTATGTGCTTCCAGAACTGATCCTGCGTCTGTAGTTCCTCCTGGCATGTGTGGCAGACTATCCAGAAGCTATCCCCAGAGAGACAGAACTCACCCAGTTTGGTGTATATCTTGTTATTTTTGCTGAGAATGCGCGGAAAACCCATTGCGTTGTTGTTTGTTTATTGTGCTCCAGGTTGAGCTGTAGCCCTGCTTATCACAGTCACAGGTTTCCAATAGGGATGGACGATACTTGCGTATCTGTTACTTATCGCAGATATTTTTATATCACCAATTTCAGCTACTACAATTCACAAAACGCATCCATATAATGTCACAGTTCCCCGAAAATTTATTCGAAATAAAAGTATTTCCCCAGCCTACTTAATCGGACAAGCAGTGCTGCCAACATTTTAGAGGAGAATATAGTTATATTTGGGCACATAACACATTAAAATAAACAAAATTTGAATATACAAATATCTATAAATAGTAAAGATTTTTTATCAATAACATTTGCATAATTTTTTCCTATTCAACAAATTTTTCATCAGAAGTTGGCTTAAAGCCTAGTACTCAGATCCGAAAAAACGCCTCACGACCAGAATCAGGGTTGATATTCGTACGAAACCGATGAGTAATTTTTTCGGAAAAAACCTGTTTTTAGGCTCTGTACGGAAAGCAGTATTCAGTTCAAAGAAAAAAGGTTGGTAGATATTAGAAAAGTATCCGAAGGTATTTGCTGGTATTGTTGGTATGTTATATCATTTTGATATAAAGCCTAGTACTGAGACGCGCTAAATTTTCGGTCGAACGAAAGTGCTGTATATTCCGCTCGGTGCCTAGAGTGACCAAAGTGGGCAAACTGCATGCTCTACGGTTACACTGTTTTGTGTTTGTTTGAAAACAGAAATCTGTTGAAATTTCAAATGTTGTATTAAAGCAAGCAGAAATGTCTTATTTGTGGGCGCTGTGGAGCTGGAGGACGATAATGCACACTGCAATATTGTATAAATCCGATCCTGCAGGACAGATATGCAATCAACATTGTTTTTATTTCCTTTGGATTGATTAAATTGAGTACCGGTTATAAAATTAATAAATAATAATATCCAAACAATCTGTATTCATTCGACTGCCCTAATTAGATTACATTTTTCTTCATTATTTCCCTTTTGTAACTGGCTTTCCATTTCTAGAGTGTGTGTGTGCGTGTATGTGTGTCATTTGGACGACGTAAATGGAAATATTTCACATTTCCGATCGAGATGGGAAAATACCATCGGTTACTTTTCTAGTATGTATCGAATAGCATTTAGCAGGGAACTGAGTACCGGTCTGCGAAACGCCTTCTGCGAAATTTTCGGTCGACCGAAAAACAGGGATGATTTCTTATCGGTTTCATACGAATATCATCCCTGATTTCGGTCGACGGAAAATTTAGCGCGTCTCAGTACTAGGCTTGACCGAAAAACAGTGATGATTTCTTATCGGTTTCATACGAATATCATCCCTGATTTCGGTCGACGGAAAATTTAGCGCGTCTCAGTACTAGGCTTAAACTCGAAGCAAACATTGCAATATGAGAGCAAAAAACCAAATTAAATATTTAAATTATGAAGACAAATAGAATCTAATTAATGCAGCATTATATAAAGGACAATTATATGGATACTATAATTTATTATTTTTATTAATTTTTATGAATATAAAACAAATATTGTTTTCAAAACATGTTGTCTTCACGGTGGTCGGCACGGGATGCGTCGCCATCTGCTGATAGTCAGACACATTACCTTGTCAATAAAATATTGGTGAGCCCAGGATATGCCTGGGGAAGAGCGACCCCAGCCGGAGAAGTGCATTTCATTAAATTTGATCAAAACCAAGCATCTACATATCTGAGCATGTAACCGTACGGAATGCAGTGCACACCTCTGGTCACATTACTGGACGCTAGCAGAATAAATGACATTTGTTTGCCAGCAAACAGTTTTTGGATCTGAGTACTAGGCTTAGCCCTCAGATGGACCATCGGGCTTAAATTGGCCTGTTATAATAGAGTTGAATTTTTGGATAATTTAATTTTTTAATATTTTTAGTTTGAAATTAAATGTTGTTTTTGTTTTTGGGTATATATTTTTTTGTTAAGGCTCTTAATATTTTTTCATCATGCGACTGACCATGATGCAATCATATAAGGTGGGTCTCCTCGGCTGCCGAATCGTTCGGGTTTGGGACCCTTAACCATGGTGCGTTTTACGTTCGCACTCTCGTTATTGTTGTCGCTGATAGGCGAGAAAGAGACCAGCTCCGCGATGGGACCACCTTGTATAGTTCCACCATGCCCTTAACGTTCAATGCGTGCTCGCTTGTTGATGAAAAAGGTTGTTTGCGGATACTAACCATACTGTATATACATAGATGTGCCAGTTCATACAACGAAAGTGGTGCAGCTGAGTTTTCGGCGTACGTTACCAGGTCTTCGGCTCGGGGGCGAACGACGTTGACGTACACACACAGGCACAGAAAGGCACACACACAACTACAGATTTTCAACCCGAAAGCAAGGCAAAAAAAACCGACAAATTTGTGTATTGCTTTCTCGTTCTCTCTACCTGAAAATCAAATGGAGAGTAAAAGAGAGAAAAACTGAACTGTTCGGATCTCACAGTACAAAATTATGAATCATGATCCGTTCGGTCCATTTTGGGCGTATGATTCGAATCACTGAGAAAGCCGAATCGCTGATTCAATTTGATCGGCCGAAGCGAATCCCGAATCACTGCGAATCGATTCATTTGCCCGTTCATGCAGGGCTCTAATATACATACAGTAGGCACACATATTATTCGGACACTCTTGTCACTCTAGTTTAAACACCCATAACTTAGCGTACTGTTAAGTTAAACAGAAAAAGTTAATTTTATATCAAAGATCAAAATTTCTACTATCCGCTCACAAAAAATATTTAAATTATCTGCTATAGTTTTCTTATAAAAATTAACTAAAGAAAAAAAGTCACTTGTTTACGCACATAAATTATTCGCACAGTCGTTAGGTTCTTCAAGTAATATTAAAGCTAAAAAATAATATAGAAATTTTTTTTTGCCACATTCATTCTTTACGATGTCTATAAGTCCTCGGCAAACCTTTTCCCCAAAGGTATTAGTGCCCTATGCATTAATATTGACCTACTAAACAAGCAGAGCCATTTTCAAGGATTCTTTCGATCAAATTTTTGGTTTCCGTATCCTTTTTCCGAATTTCTGCAAACATGCTTCATGGAACTTCAGTCATGTAACTGGAGCTGAGTTTTCAGCTGGTTGCAGTGGAAAATGAGCAAGATATGATCAAATAAAGATGCATTTTTTCGGTATTTTTTTGGCTGGTACAAGACTGTCTTCGGATTATGCCCAAATTTAATGGCACATAGATGCAATTTGTCGCTCAAACTAGTATAGTTCATATCCTTGCTAATTTTACTAGTAATGAAGATCATTCGTACTGCTCCATTTGCACCTATACACCCACAAACTATTATGTTCCTTCAGCCATGCACTACAGTTGGTGTCCCATTTTTCTTATCGATGGCTTAATTTACTTTTCGCAAGACTTTTGGAGGAATACACAGCCAAATTCATTCTCAGCTCCAGTTACATGACGTAAGTTCCATGAAGCATGTTTGCAGAAATTTGGAATAAAGGATACGGAAACCCAAAATTTGATCGAAAGAATGTTTGAAAATGGCTCTGCTTGTTTAGTAGGTCAATATTAATGCATAGGGCACTAATACCTTTGGGGAAAAGGTTTGCCGAGGACTTATAGACATCATAAAGAATGAATGTGGCAAAAAAAAATTTCTATATTATTTTTTAGCTTTAATATTCAAATAGAACCTAACGACTGTCCGAATAATTTATGTGCGTAAACAAGTGACTTTTTTTCTTTAGTTAATTTTTATAAGAAAACTATAGCAGATAATTTTAATATTTTTTGTGAGCGGTTAGTAGAAATGTTGATCTTTGATATAAAATTAACTTTTTCTGTTTAACTTAACCGTACGCCAAGTAATGGGTGTTTAAACTAGAGTGACAAGAGTGTCAGAATAATATGTGTGCCTACTGTACATATGTATGTATAGAAATATAAATTGATATGCATAAAATCAACATAAACATATGTACATATATACCTATTCCTTGCATTGTATATGCATACATATGTATATAGAATCTGAAAAATATAAATTTATTGAAACAGTTGAAAAGTCGAAAGCCGCCGGCATTTTGTGTAATTTTGAGAGAAAAAACATGTTTAAAATGGGGATATGTATATATAAATGTGCAATTTCCAATAAATAAAACATAACATACATAACAGATTTTATTTTTATATATTATTTATTTCCCACGCCCACACCCACCCACTCTGACCATTCCTCATATATGTTGCGGAAGGTCAGCTCAGATCGCTACATCAGCCCGCCCTCAAGACAAGACAAACGAGAAGGAACGTGAGTCGCTTCTAGTCGCGACTCTACTTTTATACCCGTACTCAGTCAGTATATAAATATATAGGATTATGATAAAAATTAAAAAAAATTATTTTTATTTTACATTTTACATATTTTTGCTACATTTGTTAACTAAATCTACATGTAAAATGTATATAATACATCTACAACAAATATTCTACATCTACCATTTAGATTCTACATCTCCTCCGCTAGGGGTTGCTCGAGCATTGCACAGGGCAGAGTGTGTGCGAGCGAGAAATAGAATGAGTAGCCTCAGCAGCGCCAGAGGAGGTGGGGGAAGCAACTGAAAATTAATTTCTTTGTTCTGGCTATAATAATGATTCGATCTGATTCAGATTTGGCAATCTGATAGATATGGTCATTCTCTACGATACTGCGTTTTTAGTTTTTTCGTATCTTCAAAATTGTGGCTGCCACAGATTTTCGTTCTTTTTGAAGGCGGAAGAGGGCGGGGCGAAATTTTGAAATACACTTGTAACAGTGTGATATCACATGAGTCTGAAAACAAAATTTGGTTGCTCTAGCTTTTATAGTCTCTGAGAACGAGGCGCTCATCAGGACGGACAGACGGACAGACGGACGGACGGACGGACAGACAGACATGGCTCTATCGACTCGGCTATTGATACTGATCAAGAATATATATACTTTATGGGGTCGGAAAATTTTCCTTCTCTGCGTTGCACACATCCACTTTTACCACAAATACAGTAACCTTAACTCTTTTTGAGTACGGGTATAAAAACCAATTTCGGTTCAATCGGCCAAAAATTGTAGAACCCACACACAAGCACAGTATGTGTGAATATGTGGCCCACACACACTTACGTAACCTGGAAACTCAAAACAAACCCGGTTTTGGCAGCTAAAAATTATTCTAAGCATGCAATCATATATTTTGAAGTGTTACACGTACACACATACATGCTTGCTGACAGTCGGCTCGCGTCACGTCATGAGCCGAACGCGGTCGAGTCCAGAGCCGAAAGCCGAAGACCTGGTAACGTACGCTGAAAACTCAGCTGCGCCACTTTCGTTGTATGAACTGGCAAATCTATATACTGTATGGTTAGTGGTGGTGCGGACCAATTTTCTCGGAATCTTTAACCCTTGTGCACAACAAAAATGACATATTTCTGGAAATAATAGTTTTAAACATTATCAAAGAACATTTTAACATAACAAAAAATGTTGATGGCTTCCAAAAATGTTAATATCAATTTAGATATAAAAACGTTTTATTTTAACATTATAATTTATTTTAGAATTAAGAGCCTAAACAGAAAAATATCCTTGAGTAGCTTGACTGTTGATTTTTTTCCACTGTTTAACAGCAATTTCGAAATACGATACCGAAATGTGGTTTTGAACCTGAACTTAAATTGTTTTAATGAATACGCCGTTGTCAGTAAACATAAAAATCAGTTTTGATTGATAACTGGCTGTGCTCTTTGTTATAAACAGCGATTGTTGAGGTACATTTCTTTATTAATTTTCATCACAATGAATATGCAGAAACCCAAGTCACACAAAAGTCGTCATTATATCTTAAGTTGAAAGCACTGAGAATCTACCTGTTACGCGCACACAGCTCACATATGTATGTACCTTCAATTTATAAGGGGACACGAAACGGGGGAAACAATAAAGGCAGCAGTAAAAGCAGTGGATAGCTGAGACCAAAGATGAAGCAACTGGCCGACAAAGAACGGCTTGAACAAGATTCCGAGGCTGGAACTGGTGTTGGTGTGGCTGTAAGTATGTATGTGTCCGTACGTGTTTATGTGCCATGTTTGAGCCAGCCAAGAGCGAGTTTGTTGGCCCGATGGAGGCTTTGGCATTTTCACAACGTCAGAAAGCCGAGAAAGACGCTGCGCAGTCGCTGTCCCAGTCCCAGCTACAATCAAAGACATTTAGGGATTACACGTACCGTTACTGTTTCGGATGGTCGCGGCGCCCGCGGATACAGAGGTTAAAAATTGCTTTGCAACGATACAGATTAAAAAGTGAAACCTGCACTGAGCCCGAGCTACAAAAAAGGGTGACGGACTCTGAGCGCTGGATAATGCGTCAGAAATGCGGAACCGTTTACACCTGGAACTGTGCTGGCGAGCTGTATGCCATCGAGTGCGCCCTCTGCGAGGAGCGGCCCCTTTGCACACTAAACGAGTTCACCACGCATATGGTGGTCTGGCACTCCGACTGGGGGGCCGAGGCGGCAGAAGCTTCCACGGATGAGGAGGCAAATTCAGCTGCACCTGGAGCCGCCGTAGATGAGCTGATGCAGGAGGTGCTGGCAGAGCAGCGTACCAGCGAAGCAGACAATGAGTTGAAGCAGCAGCTGGTCCAGCAGCTGAATGCCACGGATCAGCCAGTGGCAGAAACAGAGGTAGAGGCAGAAACAGAGGTAGAGGCAGCAGCAGAAGAAGAACCGACCGTTTTCAGTGAACAAGTGAAGTTCGCCCTTGAGGTGAGTGGACCATTACAAAATCTGATACGACTGTTACGTTCGTTTCGTTACCGATGCCCACAGAATCGCGCCCCCGTGCCTGAGGGCCAGCGGCTGACCACTCAGCATGTCAACCAGCTTATCGAGCTGTACCGCGCGGAGCCACGTCTCTGGAACCAATCGCATGCGGAGTTCCATGATACGGACCTGTGTCGCAAGTCCTGGCGTCGTATAACGGACACCTGGAGCGTGCACTGCGGCCGCAGCTTCACTGTCACCGACGTCCGCATACGAGTATCCACGCTGTGCCAGCGCTTCATCAAACAGCGCGAGCGGCTCGAAGCTGACGGCGAGCTCGATGACGCTGTCAAGTTCGTCCACTACGACCAGCTGGGCTTTCTCTGCAAGCAGCAGGCGCTGCTCAAGCGCAAGCAGCACTTCGTCAGCGAGAACCGCAAGCTAATCGAGCTCTATGAGCATTACCCGATCTTCTGGCATAATGTCCACAAGCGGCTGCGGTGTGCAGACACCGTGAGGGGGCGCCATGAGGCGCTCCGTGATCTTCAGCTGGCCCTGCGCCTGTCTGGAATTAATCTGTCCTCGCTGGTTATTAAGCGGAGGTTGCAGTCTCTGCGGAAACAATATCGCCTGGAGAAGATCCGCTATCTGCACTGCGTGGTGGAGGGCAAGCAAGCGGAGTTCGTCGCCGGCTTTGAGCACTACGAGGAGATGGAGTTCCTTCATATTCACATTGATCCATATGTGTGCGCTGTCTGCGGCAAAATCTTTGAGAATTTGGCGAGTCACCAGGCGCACGTGCAAAGCAACTGCCATATCCAGATGAAAATAGATGTTGGCCCAGAGAAAGAAGCTGAAGAAGGGGAGGATGAGAAGGGGGAGCGGTCTGAACTTGTGCAGGAACAAGATGTGGGCTTCCATATTTTGCAGGATCTTCAGAGGGCGGAACAGAACATTCAGCAGGTGGAGAATCTCCCCCCTGTAGCGGACCTTCACACGACGACAATCTTCCAGCAGGTTCCAGATACTCCACAAGTACAGAATAATGAAGATCTCAAAAAGGTGAAAGATATCCCGCAGAGGACTGAACTTGTGGAAAATCTCCGGGTGGCGGATGCGGATGATCGTGCATCCATCGTGGAGGGGACAGCAGGTTCTGCGCCTGACCGCGAGCAGGAAACCTCTCTATCTAGTCTGTCCGAGGCCTGCTCCGCCACCGACCTGGAAGCTTTGCCATCCGTGGTACCATCCGAGTTGGAGCACAGGGAGAGCTCGACCGTCCGCCTCAGCCGGCAGCAAACAATAAAGCTGATCAAGCTGTACCGAGAAAACATGTGCCTGTGGGATCCCAACCACCTGGACTACCATACACGCAAGCACCGCCTCCTGGCTTGGCAGAGAGTGACGGACGAGTTAAACAGGAGCAGGGGCACGGACACGGACCAGAGATACCGCTGGCAGATGCTACACCGAAAGATCACGGACTACACGAAGTATTACCGCCGGGAGCGACAGAGGGATCAGGAAAAGAAGCTCGGGGAGGAGACTACCAGCTGGAGCTTCTACGAAGAATTCCGCTTCCTGGACGACGTGCTTCCCATCAGCTGTGAAATACAGAAGAAGCTTAACCAGCGGGACAGCACCCTCAAGATCATCGCCGTATACCAAAGCTATGCCCAGCTCTGGTGCACTGACCACCCGGACTTCACGAAACGGCGGCAGCGCCAGCGGCAACTGGAGTCGCTCTGCACGCGCCTGCAGGAGGAGTGCAACCTGCAGATTACTGTGGAGAGACTCAAGGGCCGGCTTATCGATTTTCGCTGCCAGTATCGGCAGTGCAAGGAAGCGCGGATAGCGGCCCTCAAGAAGGCCGAACCCTGGACTCCCGAGTACGAGTACTACGAGCAACTCCGCTTCCTCGAGCTTCACGTGTCGCCCTTCGTTTGCCCCCGCTGCACGGCATCATTCAAGCGTCGCACAGACTTCTTGCAGCACGAGCGCAACGTTCACCTGGATCAGGAAAAGGCCCTGAACGGAGAATATGGATTCGTGAGGCGACGCAGATGTCGAACGGACAAGGAAAGCCCCAATGACCTAGCCAATGTCTGCCACATTTGCGGCCTTAAGTTCTCGCTGCGCAACAGTCTACTGGCTCACCTGCGGCGGCATCTCGGCCAGCGCACTCACATCTGCTCGGAGTGCCCCAAGAAGTTCTTCAACTCGACGGCCCTGCGCGTTCACCAGCGCAGTCACAGCAAGGAGCTGCCTTATGTATGCGAGCACTGTGCTAGGGGTTTCGTCAACGCCAGCAAGCTTAACCAGCACGTGAAGCGGCACCGCAACCAACGCGACTTCCCCTGCAACCGGTGCGACAAGGCCTTCTACACTGCTCATGAGCGCGACCGGCATCTTCGCGCCCACCTCAACATACGCGACAAGGTCTGCCCCCACTGTTCGCGGGCCTTTGTCGTGGGCAGCGCTTATTACTCCCACCTTAACCTCCACCGCAGCGAGAAGCGCTACTCCTGCGCCAACTGCGGTCGCCGCTTCGCGCAGTACGCTGGCCTGTACAAGCACCGTCGACGCTGTGTTCCAACTGATGTACAGGCCGAGGGTTAATCAGGGATCAGGATCCGTCCTACGCCTCCGACTTGGGCCATTCTTCCAGATTATTGTTATCCCTGCTCGGGATGTACCCAAAACCCTTATGACTAGAATACTGCTGGTTTATTGGATCTCCTGTAATCGTACCTAGTTATTTCTACTCGCTTATTGTTGATGAAGTAAATTGATTATCCACATTACCATAGTTAATATATTCTAATAAATTATTTGTATATTTAAGAGTTCAAAATACTATTATAAATATATCGGCAGTGGCATACACTATTGGTCGGAGTTTCGGCAAGTTACACTGTTACAAGTGTATTTCAAAATTTCGCTCCGCCCCCACAAAGGACGAAAATCTCTTCTCTGCGTTACACACATCCACTTTTACCACGAATACAATATACCCCTTAACTCTTTTTGAGTACGGGTATAAATACACAAATATTATAATTAATAAGAAAAACAAACCAACATATGTATGTCACCATTAATTAGTATGCCATATTCAAAGATTAATTGAGCTTTAAGTTTAATACCAAACTAATGTGACACCTAGTGACTAGTGCTCTAACTATAAGCCCCTTGCTTGTTGCACTAGGAAATACAATAAACAAGCAATACAATACAATACTGAGGATAGTAAAGTTTTATTATATGGCAACATAGACTCCAAGGAATATTTTCGGCATTCACAGAAATCCGATTACCACCCAAAATGTTGACCAGCTGATATGAACTAGTTGCCCGCTTTGACTCCTCCTATACGGAATTTCGTTCACTTTCTGAAAAACAATGGTGCAGTAACCGGCGTTCTAAGTATTCTCTAAGTAACAATAAATAAAGTACATATAAATATCGAATATAATTAATTTTGCTTTTGTATTTGTTGTAAATGCAGCAGTTAAAAAAATGGTTAGAACTGTACAGGAGCAGCAAAAGCAGCAGCAGCACGGCCTGCAGTTCCTAATGGATTTGGCGAAACGCTTCAGTTGGCGTAGGCGGTAAATGTCGTGTGCGGGCGGGGCGGAAGGGTGTAAATCATCGTCGCTATCATCGCCCCCTGGCAGAAGGCGACGGCGACGCGGTGGTATCGCCGTCACGCTGTGCTGCACCCCTGTGTATGTGCTGGTGTCCACAATCCAGTGAACCGATTTAGCCAGATCGAAGATTTTAGGCGACAGTTCATTGTCGCCATTGGGTAAGGGAGCCGCTTTTACGATGGAAATGGTAACCCATTAGTTCATTAGCCAAATTGGTCAAGGTAAGGACAAATAACACTTACAGTCAGGCAGATTGAGACGCATAAATATATCGAAGAGAAGCTCGACACTAACGAAGGGGCCGCGAAAGGAATTTGGCGGCGGTAGGCCAGCGCAGAGTGAGGCCAAGGCTGGAGGTTGGGGAAACACACCGCCTGCCAGCGGATGGGAGCCGGGATGGGCGCACGGACGTGGCTTGTATGGTATCATCTGTCTGAAATCGGGACGCGGAAGTGGTGCAGTCGCCTCGCTATCCCCCTCGGCGTCGCCATTATTTTGGTTCTGAACACCACCAACCTTATTAAGGATGATCCCCCCAATCTGCAATTGAAAATAGCAAAAATATATATAACAAGTTATCAGGCAGTGGATTACTTAAGAGTACTCACCTCAGCATATCCTATGGACTTTAGCTCGGTGGGGGTGCAGGGAAACAGGTCGAGGAACTTATATCGGTCCACCAGCTGGGCGGTTTCCTTGCCCTCGTATTCTTTAAGCTGCACAAGAAATGTTTCCTTAGTTCGGTTTCAGTTAAAAAAAAGTTTTGCGGAAACATACGTTCTCAAAGACGGCGCTTCGTCGACGCTCCACCTTGACGATGCTTGATAGATCTCCGATGTTTGCCTCAAACTCGAGGAAACGGTTCCAAACCTCCACGCTCTTGTGTGGCGATAGGCCGCCCGAGCTCAGCACGCGCTCGAAGAGGACACGCGTATTGTTGTCCTCGTTGAGATGCGAGAGGTAGTCGATGTAGCACATGACGTAGTCGGGACTGCCGCCAAAGCGTTTCAAACCCAGCTCGAATATACGGAACGCAATCTCCTTGTCCTTTGAGCAGTAGTACTCCATTAGCGCAGCGGCAACAAAAATGTGATAACGGCAGCGCACATCCTCGCGCGCCTTCTTAAAGATGCCTCGCGCAGACTTAATGCCCTCAGCGCGACGGGCGAACTGCATGTACTGCACATATACCTGTAACGATAAAAACAGAAATCATCTTCCATGGACTTGCTTAGAATTCTAGTGCTCCTACCAGAGTGGGGTCGATGTCTGGGTGCATGATCAGCTTGTTGTACATGGAGTGGACCTTCTCGTACTTGAGACGTCCCTCCTCGAAATCGGCGTAGGCGAAGTAAAGTAGGGCGTTACGGTTAAGGACGCCGTTGATCGATCGCTCAAGTATGTTGGCGCATTCGTCAGCAAATATCTTTGCTGCTTGTACATCCTGCAAAAGACAATCGATTAGCATCTGTAATTGGTACTTGTGATTGAGTAGGCAAGTAAAACGCGTGCGACCAGGGCCAAGGGCAACGGGGCAAGCGACTGCATTGCACCAGTACCAACACCAGAAACAGCACCATTGCGTGCCACATTACCCAAGGGGCGACACTTCAGAGCAACTTCAACAATAGACGTAATTTGCTTTTGGATTTTGATTTGGCAAGTCAAGTGCCGAATCCACTCTATTCTATTTGCTTGACTACAGATCAGGCTGATAACACTACTACGCACGCCTTTCTCGCTGAGGACGCGTGCGCTGGTGTCCAGGAACTGTGATGCCTGGTGCCACACGGCCGGATGGTGGGTAAGCACCAGGAGACACTGCTCAGTGGCGAACATAACGCGACGGGTGACCAGGGCGGTGTCCTCGGTTCGCAGTGGATTTGATTTCTCGTAGGTGATGAAGCGTTTCCACAGCTCCACCTGTTTGACCTCCTCTTTGGTGAGTGTGGGTGGCACTGCGGGCAAGTTGCGGTTGAGACCCTTTGTATGATACTCCAGTTCCTTGGCTACGCGGCGTGCATTCATGTAATCCCTGATGGGCCGCACGGAAAAGAGAGTGAGGAATGTGAAATGGCTTAGAAAACAAGAGGCGCAAAATGGAGTTACTTGGAACGCTCCAGGCTCATCTTCTCGGATATGATGGGGTTAATGTTCTGCTCGAAAGATATGTAGTCCTTCCACAGATGCTCAATACCGACGATGGGCGTAACAACCGCCTTCTGGTAGACACGGCGAACAGCGGTGATTTTTTGGTTCTCCGCATAATTGCCTACCGCCTCCACTCCGCGCAGGAAATAAATGTAGTCCTGCCATATACTGAACGAGTGCAAATCCATGCCAATCTTTTCCAGCGCAAAGTCATAGGCTTGTGCCATCTTTTCCCTATTTTACATAACTTATGTAATTGAATTGTTTTATATTGATGCATTGGCTCTTCCCACTTACTTGTGTGTGCTGAGACCAGACTTGGTATCTTTTACATACGTCAGATACAATTTCCAAAGATCAATATTGAGTATTTTAACTAAACAACGCTGGAATAGCTTTTCCACGCGCTCGTAGTAGCGGCTCCGCATCTCCATCTCAATGTAGAGCTTCCAATATCGAGCTGTGGTGGGAAAGACGCTCACAAGGGACTCGTAAAGGCTGCGCACCTCGTGGATGGGCCGGGAATGAGCCTCACGCAACATCACCGACCAGGACTCAATGTTGTACGGACGTAGTTCGACGACCTGCTGGGCTCGCACCAAGCGTTCCATGCCCCATTCCTGTTGATAGGGGGAACCATTAGTCGAGTAAAACATTTTCAATTTTAAATGATACATACTATGTCAATTTTAATGAGATCCCGTGCAGACGTCATTGTGTTTTGACTTGTTGTTGCTGCGCGACTGGATGTCGGCGGGTGGCCTAGGGCCTTTGATTGCGCCGTTTTGCCTATTTTTCGTCTTTAAGGCAGCTGTTGCAAGTCTTCTGACTGCAACAGACAACACGTACACGTAAAAAAATCCACTCTCCAAACTGCAAACTCCAAATTTAGCAATGCGGCGGCTTCGATGCGCTATTCCAGTTGATATAGAAATCGCATCCCTGGTGTTATCGGTTAAGGGTATGGTATGGTATTGTATGTGAACTTGCTAGCTTTCGTTGCAAGATTAGGCTACTATACTTTGTCCAGGATTCGTTCAAAACATAAGCACATTAAAAATTGAATTAGAATAATTTTAATTGAGCATAAAAATAATTTTCGTATCGATATCCATCGATATTAACCGATACCCAACAAGGTGGCAGCACTGGCTTATCCAGATGCTTGTGATATATGACATTAGACTTTGCTAACTGACTAGCTGGAAAAATAGAGATGGACTTATGGGAAAAGCCTGCAGTCAGAGTGAGAGAACTCTATGCGTTGGCTGTCCAGTTGAGCTGGGAATTTATCGATTGTTTGACTTTGCGGATACAATTTTGCTGGCTTGGTGGCTGTCTTTTGCTGGAAAACATCATTTTGTATCAAGTAGCGTCTCAGTAGTTCGACTGAAAGTCATTAGACGTGTCTAGAGATGGCTACGAACAAAAATGTTGCATTTTGTCTATAATGCTATCCCTCTATACGCACCAAAATTGGCTAAGTCTAATGTCATATGGCTAATAGAGATCCGTTGTTTGCTTTTATTGGTCCAGAATCAGAAATTGTGGTAAATTGGGGACGGAATGTTGTTCAACTGGTCGCAAAAAAAAACATCGATTTCCAAACAAAATAATCGATGTTTACTCAAAAAACAAAGAATCGATTTTTTCCCAGCTCTACTAGGCTTAAACATCTATGCTGGAGAAAAATCATCGATGCCTGCAGTACCCAAACATCGATCAGATCGATGTTTTTCCAAGCGTGCCAATCAAACACTACATGAAACGAAAAGCATTTAGCAAGCCATTCAATAAAATAAGCACTAGAACGCTTGGATTTTTTTTTTTTATTGGACTTTAGCTTAAGACGAACTGTGCATGTGTAATGTAAAGAACTTAAGATCGCTCCTAGCGGAAAAATGAAGTGAGAAATATGTAGAAAAAGTACGAGCTCCGCTCTCATTTATACACCAACATATTAAGGCACACCGACAGACAACAGACACAACAGGAGTTGGACCGACCAGCTGTTGTGGGTACGACGACTACTACTATAGCGGTATACTATACAGCGGTACATTCACATTATTGGTAAGCAATCAATACGGTTTATTGTGCCTTTTTTGTTTGCTTTGTTGATCTTAGACGCGTTTGAATGATTTGTTTACTGGCACGGCACCGTTGCAAGTGCGGCCGCTGACGATGATGATTCCTGTTTATGGTGCTGCTGCAGATGTGGTTGCCTTTTTTGTGGTTTGTTTCCGATGCTTATATTCTGACGCTAAGATTCTGATGCTTGCTGTCTGTTTATTGACCAACACCCCAGCCAAGTGAGTCGTACATATGTATATGCAGCACGACCATCATCCGGGGTCTTAGCGTTCCTTGCGCTTTATGTTTGTTTATGTTTGACATTGCGCGTATGTATGTGTGTGGGATAAAGGATAACGTATAATAAGTGTGTCACACAGCAGTAGCTGGTTCTTATTCTAAAGTGGAGCCTTTTGCTGTCAGTAGTGTGCTCACGTGTGCACCCTGCATGTGGGCAACACATACTTACACACATACATACATATGTACACCGGAAAATGCATGTCAAACGTTGTCCCTCAATTGAAAAGTCACATTAATAGACCGCACTGCGCACAGATTCAGCTTTTGTTCTTAATTTTATATATGCTTCTATAACATATTCACATATGCAGAAGTGTCCCGAGCTTGGCGCGAGGAGAGTGCCCTTCTCCCTTCCCCATGCCTACAAGCGCGTCGTTGCCTACATTTGGGCGCAGTTGGATTCCTTGGGGCTTGCGCATGTTTTTTTGGAATAACTAGCACGCCAATGATTTTTATTGTGAACGTTATCTATGACCCCAAACAAATAGGGAGAACTAATTTAGTATATATGTACATACGTGTATGTATTTAGATACATAGGTGCAACTTTTATAGAACTTAACCCGACCCCTAAACATACATACATATATCTGTATATGTACATATTAACCTTTCTTTACTGATAGTATACGTTTTGGAACATATGTTTTAAAAGCAAAGAAAGAACGTTTTCGATACTAGATATGTATAAATATGTACACATGAATACATACATATGTACATACATATGTATGTGCATTGTGTTTATATGCTTAGTTGAAAAATTCATCCAAAAATAATTAAAATCTGAATATTGCTACCAATTTGATGCCTGTTGCGCTACATTATATTATCAGACAATACAATATCGGGAACGTGATCTACAAGGGTATCACAGAAGATGTTGATTTAAAGTATTTTAAATAAATGTGTTTCTTTGAGCTTGAATTTGAGCAATGCGCACTTATTCTGCCCATCACTCACTCACTCTTCGAAATCAATTGTATCCAATTAAACAGCATACCCGTTTGGCGAAAATGGGTTCAGGAATCGCTTCGCTCCCGTCCATTCAGTCCAATAAAAAAGAGCAGCGCTGGTTGTTCAATTTCTGATTGATGGCAATTTTCCGGAGAAACTGGAACTCGTGAACTCCTCCACGAGCCTGCACCAACAGGCTCATTAGTTTCACTGAAATCGAATGGCCTCCGCCTCCCCTTTCAGCTGCATGTCTTCGTAAAACCATACATCCAGTCCTGACTCAGCCACGGAAATGCCGGAAAATGTTGCCGAAACACACTTTCGCGATTTAAGGGAAATTAACTTGTTTCAGTGTTATATCTTGGTTGCTCAGGCTCTACATATTAGTCTCTGAGATTCGGGCTGACCAAAACGGACACACGGACGAAGAGACGTGGCTATATCATATCGGCTATTGATTTTGATCAAGAATACATTAATGCAAAAATAATAGACGCGGAAGGCGCATTCACATTTAAAACTAAAATTTTCGTTTTTGGATAAAATTGCTTGCATGAAAATCATGTGCCTTGTTTCAGAATAATGGGGCTTTATTTTGGGCTTTCGTGAGAAATATCAGCTAGGTATACTGATTTTTAGAAAGACCACGCTTTTGTCTTGAAAAAAAATAATAGAAAGGCACTCGAATTTGGTTCTTATCTTGTTTTCAATCGGTTGCAATCCAACTATACCAGTAAAATTTCATAAACTAAAGGCAAAAAAAGTTATATAATAATTATTTCTGCGGATCCCGTTTTGTTTATTGTTGTTGTTCGGTTCAGAATGGGTCGTGTCGTACATTGTACAGACATTGAAAGAACACATATCCTAAATCTTAAAAATGAAGGCCAAACAATGTCAGATAGTGCCACATATCTAAAATTTGTTTATAAAAAGTGTTTATTTCACTAAACAGTTCAGAATCCGAGGAAATTTCGCGAGGGTTCATTTATCGCATCAAAGTTGGTCAGATTTGTTCAAGAACTTCATATTAGCAAAAACTATACAATACCAAGATGTTGCATGAAGAGCAAATGCTCGTTCAATTTTCGTTTGAAGGTTCATGGCAAGGGCGCGCGGGGTTATTTTTACATTTTTTAGGCTAGCCTTTGGCTCTGCTTCGGCGACAGAATACAGCATTGAAATATGAAGTCTTTAACAACGGGAATAGGTCCAGGGCCGAATAAGCACGTAAACAGAAAAGGCAGTGTCTAGGGCCCCGGTTTAAGGGACAACAGAAAAATTTGTTGAAAAAACAAAACTCCAAACAATGAATAAAAAATATAATAGCCACTGAGAAAAACACAATATAATCGAATAAGCATAAAAGTTAAAAGTTTTTATTTCAAATGAAAAGAGAAGGGAACTGGGGTGAAAAAAGGAGGGCCCCCAGATTTATGGTTGCCTAGGGCACCGTTGAGGGTTGATTCGGCCCTGAATAGGTCGGAAACATGCAAAAACAACTACATTGCTTGGGCATGAGTCAGCACATTTATTCTCAAACCTTCTCGCTGACGAACAGTCGAAGCCGTCGAGCAGCGCGGTTTTGGTTAGAGACGAGGCATAGCCGAAAAGAGAATTGAAGCCCCGCGCGCTCCCTCTATCCCTGGGGCGTACTGATAAACCTCGCCATAGAACAGCTTTTTCTCGCTCATGTAGCATCTTTATATTGTATAGTCTTTGATATTAGGCATCTTATAACTACTGCCGACGACCCAAGGTATTCTGTTA
Organism: Drosophila subsilvestris; assembly: GCA_035043285.1. Classification (NCBI taxonomy): domain Eukaryota; kingdom Metazoa; phylum Arthropoda; class Insecta; order Diptera; family Drosophilidae; genus Drosophila; species Drosophila subsilvestris. The sequence continues at coordinate 277,669 of JAWNNB010001875.1, forward strand.
AATCGGGTATGCATATTGATGGGCACAATGCTGTGGGGATGCTTTACCCATTCGGTTATTGGTCCAAGACGTTGGATATAGAATAATATTTGTGCCTGACCAAGAATAATACGAAACAAATTTCGTTTCTATTATTTTGTTTCATCACTGTATATGTACGTATGGGCAGCTCCGCCAAAAGGTCCACCAGACAAAAAATCATGAACAGTCAATAAAAACCTATTTCCATTTAATTTTTTAGGGATATACTTTCTAAATTATTTGAAAGGTAACTAATTTACGTTATCTATATTATAAATTCGTAGAAACAAATGTGTGTGTAAGCGGCTATCTCCTAAACGCGTGCACCAAATTAAATGCTGTTTTTTCTTAAATGATAGCCAGAGAGTGTTGCCGGGCTTGGTCCAAAAGTTTGTGTTTGAACGCCTATTTCATTTCATTTATCCGAAACTCGTTCACCAAATTGCATGCGGTTTTTAAATGATAGTCAGAGTATGTGGTATATTTTCTATACAAATGTTTTTGCTTTTATATTTTTTTTTTTTATATTTATTATAAGAAATCAGTTTAACTTAACTATGATCTAATATCTTTGAATTAATTTTCTATAAACTGTTTCCTCAAAAATTTAAAGTTTAATTTAAAAAAAATTTGGTCTAAAAATGTGTGTTTGCCAATTTAATTTCATTTTGTGTCATTCTGTAGAAGTGAACATTTTCTGATAGATTTTGTTCGTATAACTTTTTATGTGAAAAATTGTTTTCTGAAAAAATTGCAATTTGTGTAAATATATTTGTTGCTTTTGAAAATGTGTTCGTTTTAAACCAACCAGAGTTGTTTTTAAAGTTAAATGTCGAGCCGATTAAATTTGGGCCGGAGAACGCGAAATGCGTCAAAAGTTGTGGCTTCGAGGAGCCGTGAAAGTAGCCAAGACATTACACATCGCAATGAAAATAATCGTCTACGCACAGCAAAGTCCCGTTCAAATCAACGGAACAATGATGCAACAACAACTGAAAATGAACGTCGTGATATACAAAATCTACGAGGTGTTGCGTTCGCGTACAATAGTGTCACCGATTACGCTTCTCATAGGCAAATTTTAATTGGTCCAATGAACGACCGTTGTCTTCATTGTCAGGCATATAAATTTAAAGGTGAAGCAGATGGGATGTACTGTGCGAGTGGTAAAGTGAAATTGCCTGAATTGGGGAGCCCACCACAACCATTGAGCACATTACTTAATGGACGGACATTATTAATTAACTATGATCTAATATCTTTGAATTAATTTTCTATAAACTGTTTCCTCAAAAATTTAAGGTTTAATTTAAAAAAAATTTGGTCTAAAAATGTGTGTTTGCCAATTTAATTTCATTTTGTGTCATTCTGTAGAAGTGAACATTTTCTGATAGATTTTGTTCGTATAACTTTTTATGTGAAAAATTGTTTTCTGAAAAAATTGCAATTTGTGTAAATATATTTGTTGCTTTTGAAAATGTGTTCGTTTTAAACCAACCAGAGTTGTTTTTAAAGTTAAATGTCGAGCCGATTAAATTTGGGCCGGCGAACGCGAAATGCGTCAAAAGTTGTGGCTTCGAGGAGCCGTGAAAGTAGCCAAGACATTACACATCGCAATGAAAATAATCGTCTTTGCACAGCAAAGTCCCGTTCAAATCAACGGAACAATGATGCAACAACAACTGAAAATGAACGTCGTGATGTACAAAATCTACGAGGTGTTGCGTTCGCGTACAATAGTGTCACCGATTACGCTTATCATAGGCAAATTTTAATTGGTCCAATGAACGACCGTTGTCTCCATTGTCAGGCATATAAATTTAAAGGTGAAGCAGATGGGATGTACTGTGCGAGTGGTAAAGTGAAATTGCCTGAATTGGGGAGCCCACCACAACCATTGAGCACATTACTTAATGGACGGACATTATTAATTATTCGAATCATTTTTGAACAATATACGAAAGTATAATTCGAGTTTTCAAATGACATCTTTTGGGCCACAAATATCATAAGAGACAACTTTATGCCAACGTTCAAAGTAATTAAATAGTTTTGTTTATGCAAATTGAACTTTTGTTCTCATTCTTATTTTATTCAGATTGAAGGTCAAATATACCATATCGAGCTCTTTGTTACCTTTCGACAACGCAGACCACCAATTTTTGCAATCATATTTTATCAGGAACGCGGAAGACGAAGCTGATCGTCGGTGTGCCATTACTAGCAACACGCAAAGAAATATTATTTTCTATTTGCAAGATATGTTTCATGAGCACAACGAAATGGTTCAGTTATTCAAAACGTCGCTTGATCGAATGCCATCTGACGATCATAAAATTGCTATTCGAGCTGATAAAACACCGGTTGGCGAACATGTAAGGCGTTTCAATGCACAAACAGTTGACGAAGTGGCAATAGTCATATTTGGTGAGCAATTTAATAATCGTGATATTGTGCTTCATCGTAGAAATTAACAACTTGAACATGTATCGGAGACTCATCGCTTTTATGATGCACTACAATATCCCAAATTGTCTTGGAGCGGCCAAGATGGCTATAATTTCAAAATTAAAATAATAAATCCAGTAAACGGTAAATTGATGAATAATTTATGATTGATTTTTATTTTAATTGAAATTAAATTTAATTTAATTGAATTGTAGATCGAGAAGGAATTAAGAAAGTTAGTGCTTTGATATATTACGCATACAGGCTGCAGATACGGCATAATCAAGACAACCACATATTGAGCTGTACAGCAACTTTCCACCAGGGACATGTTGACATGTGTGCAAAAATTTATTCGGAGTACGTGCAAGATGCGATGCATACGTTCGCCGTTACGGTCGACCAGCCTCTTCATCACCTTAACGTGTAATCCGCAATGGAAAGAAATCTCGGAATTATTGCTTGTTGGCCAAACATCGAAAGATCGCCATGATATTTTAGCACGTGTTTTTAGACAAAAATTGAAATCACTCATGGATTTAATTGTCAAACACGGTGCATTTGGGTCTTTTCAATGTTTGATGTATTCAATTGAATGGCAGAAACGATGTTTGCCTCATGCGCATATTTTGATTTGGCTGATTGAAAAGATAAGGCCGAATCAAACTGACGATGTGATTTCGGACGAAATTCCAGATCGAACAGTGGATCGTGAATTGTTTGAAGTGGTCACCAAAAATATGATTCACGGTCCATGTGGTGCTTTGAATTTGTATTCACCCTGTATGGTTGAAGGGAAATGCTCCAAACGTTTTCCAAAAAATTTGGTCTCCGATACAGTGACGATGGATATCCCGAATATCGGCGTCGATCAACTGAAGATAATGGCCATTCGGTAACTTTGAGAGTTCAAAATCAAGATTTGGAGATTGATAATATTTGGGTTGTGCCATATTCACTGTAATTATCTAAGATTTATAAAGCGCACATAATCGTAGAGGTCTTCAATTCAGTTCAATCTATTAATTACATTTGCAAATACATCAACAAAGAAAGTGATATGGCATTATTTGGAGCAGTTTCTAATGTTACCGATGAAATCACTCAATTTCAAATGGCCAAATACGTCAGTTCAAATGAAGCAGTATGGGGCATATTATCATTCCCGATCCATGATAAACATCCAACTGTAGTTCACTTAGCTGTTCATCTTGAAAACGGTCAACGAGTTTTTTTCACACCCGGAAATTCAAATGCGAAGAGCTGCGCAACCACCAGCACCCTTTAACTGAATTTTTTGCGTTGTGTCAAGCAGAAGATTTTCGAAAACATTTCTATACGCTGAAGTACCGGAATATTATACGTGGAATAATTCGTCAAAAGTTTTTCAAAGGCGAAGACGCGGACGAGCCGTTAATGGTCAGCAAATATTGTTTAACTCAGATGTGATAGGATGAATTTTTACAGTTCATCCCAACAATCAAATGTTCGTGGACCAACATCATTTGAATATTTCCGGACTGTTAATGAAGAATTGTGTGGGAAGTATCACGCAGCATGTTGAATTTGCTTGAGAATGACATGCATTGGGACCTTACACTTGAAGATGCAGCATTTTCATCAAGTCCACATCACTTTTTGCGCATTTATTATAGCCACGTGCAGTCCAGCAAAGCCAACTCAATCGATTGCCTGCATTCCCTCCACAACTTAAGGGAAGAGTGCGCCGTGCGACCACCATCCAATAATGTGGCAGCGATGCCAGACGAAGCCAAAGCCAATGCGATTCTACCTTGTGCTTGAATGGTAGCCAAAATAATCGAAATGACAAACGTATTTCCGGTACCTCCAGCACCATCCAAAAAGAACAGTCCACCATGTTGTTCTTCGATAGCTCGCAATATTTGGACGTGAAGTTATTTGATTGACATTTAACTGTGGCTCATTGTTTTGCACAAACGCATACCAAATTGAGATAATGCTTTGCTTGCCATCATCAAGAAAAGGTCTTCAATATCGATCAATGCTTCGTTGTAAATTTCCGGCGTATAGTTAAGTTTATATTATCCGTTTGATAGCGCAATCGATGTGAAAAATCCTCTTGACAAATGATTTTGATGTTTTTGCCAAAATTGAGTTGGCTTTGCTGGACTGCACGTGGCTATAATAAATGCGCAAAAAGTGATGTGGACTTGATGAAAATGCTGCATCTTCAAGTGTAAGGTCCCAATGCATGTCATTCTCAAGCAAATTCAACATGCTGCGTGATACTTCCCACACAATTCTTCATTAACAGTCCGGAAATATTCAAATGATGTTGGTCCACGAACATTTGATTGTTGGGATGAACTGTAAAAATTCATCCTATCACATCTGAGTTAAACAATATTTGCTGACCATTAACGGCTCGTCCGCGTCTTCGCCTTTGAAAAACTTTTGACGAATTATTCCACGTATAATATTCCGGTACTTCAGCGTATAGAAATGTTTTCGAAAATCTTCTGCTTGACACAACGCAAAAAATTCAGTTAAAGGGTGCTGGTGGTTGCGCAGCTCTTCGCATTTGAATTTCCGGGTGTGAAAAAAACTCGTTGACCGTTTTCAAGATGAACAGCTAAGTGAACTACAGTTGGATGTTTATCATGGATCGGGAATGATAATATGCCCCATACTGCTTCATTTGAACTGACGTATTTGGCCATTTGAAATTGAGTGATTTCATCGGTAACATTAGAAACTGCTCCAAATAATGCCATATCACTTTCTTTGTTGATGTATTTGCAAATGTAATTAATAGATTGAACTGAATTGAAGACCTCTACGATTATGTGCGCTTTATAAATCTTAGATAATTACAGTGAATATGGCACAACCCAAATATTATCAATCTCCAAATCTTGATTTTGAACTCTCAAAGTTACCGAATGGCCATTATCTTCAGTTGATCGACGCCGATATTCGGGATATCCATCGTCACTGTATCGGAGACCAAATTTTTTGGAAAACGTTTGGAGCATTTCCCTTCAACCATACAGGGTGAATACAAATTCAAAGCACCACATGGACCGTGAATCATATTTTTGGTGACCACTTCAAACAATTCACGATCCACTGTTCGATCTGGAATTTCGTCCGAAATCACATCGTCAGTTTGATTCGGCCTTATCTTTTCAATCAGCCAAATCAAAATATGCGCATGAGGCAAACATCGTTTCTGCCATTCAATTGAATACATCAAACATTGAAAAGACCCAAATGCACCGTGTTTGACAATTAAATCCATGAGTGATTTCAATTTTTGTCTAAAAACACGTGCTAAAATATCATGGCGATCTTTCGATGTTTGGCCAACAAGCAATAATTCCGAGATTTCTTTCCATTGCGGATTACACGTTAAGGTGATGAAGAGGCTGGTCGACCGTAACGGCGAACGTATGCATCGCATCTTGCACGTACTCCGAATAAATTTTTGCACACATGTCAACATGTCCCTGGTGGAAAGTTGCTGTACAGCTCAATATGTGGTTGTCTTGATTATGCCGTATCTGCAGCCTGTATGCGTAATATATCAAAGCACTAACTTTCTTAATTCCTTCTCGATCTACAATTCAATTAAATTAAATTTAATTTCAATTAAAATAAAAATCAATCATAAATTATTCATCAATTTACCGTTTACTGGATTTATTATTTTAATTTTGAAATTATAGCCATCTTGGCCGCTCCAAGACAATTTGGGATATTGTAGTGCATCATAAAAGCGATGAGTCTCCGATACATGTTCAAGTTGTTAATTTCTACGATGAAGCACAATATCACGATTATTAAATTGCTCACCAAATATGACTATTGCCACTTCGTCAACTGTTTGTGCATTGAAACGCCTTACATGTTCGCCAACCGGTGTTTTATCAGCTCGAATAGCAATTTTATGATCGTCAGATGGCATTCGATCAAGCGACGTTTTGAATAACTGAACCATTTCGTTGTGCTCATGAAACATATCTTGCAAATAGAAAATAATATTTCTTTGCGTGTTGCTAGTAATGGCACACCGACGATCAGCTTCGTCTTCCGCGTTCCTGATAAAATATGATTGCAAAAATTGGTGGTCTGCGTTGTCGAAAGGTAACAAAGAGCTCGATATGGTATATTTGACCTTCAATCTGAATAAAATAAGAATGAGAACAAAAGTTCAATTTGCATAAACAAAACTATTTAATTACTTTGAACGTTGGCATAAAGTTGTCTCTTATGATATTTGTGGCGCAAAAGATGTCATTTGAAAACTCGAATTATACTTTCGTATATTGTTCAAAAAATGATTAGAATAATTAATAATGTCCGTCCATTAAGTAATGTGCTCAATGGTTGTGGTGGGCTCCCCAATTCAGGCAATTTCACTTTACCACTCGCACAGTACATCCCATCTGCTTCACCTTTAAATTTATATGCCTGACAATGGAGACAACGGTCGTTCATTGGACCAATTAAAATTTGCCTATGATAAGCGTAATCGGTGACACTATTGTACGCGAACGCAACACCTCGTAGATTTTGTATATCACGACGTTCATTTTCAGTTGTTGTTGCATCATTGTTCCGTTGATTTGAACGGGACTTTGCTGTGCGTAGACGATTATTTTCATTGCGATGTGTAATGTCTTGGCTACTTTCACGGCTCCTCGAAGCCACAACTTTTGACGCATTTCGCGTTCGCCGGCCCAAATTTAATCGGCTCGACATTTAACTTTAAAAACAACTCTGGTTGGTTTAAAACGAACACATATTCAAAAGCAACAAATATATTTACACAAATTGCAATTTTTTAAGAAATTTATTTTTCACATAAAAAGTTACAAACAAAATCTATCATAAAATGTTCCCTTCTAAAGAATGACACAAAATGAAATTAAATAGGCGTTCAAACTAGAGGTGGGCATGGACCGTGTTTTCTTCGTGTCACGTCGTGACACGATGGGCGACCGCGTGTGCGTGTTGAAAAATTAAATATTGTCCATGGGCGTGCGTGTTCGTTCAGAGAAAAATCGGCACGAAAAAACACGACGAGCAAAAAAAACTAAATTGTTGTCCGTTTTTGTGATTTTTGAGTGAACTAGTTTAGTGTAAACATGAACATGAAATCCCAAAAGCTGCATAGCCATTCCAGCCAGCTCGGCTACAAGCGTGAGGGTGTTTTCTAGCTCGCGACAAATATTTAATGAATGCTGGTACACGCTTATTAAGCTCTAACCTTGATAAACTGTTATTTTCATATAAAAATATGTAAATAAGAACCTATATGTAGGTAAAATCAATGTTAACAAAGGTATTAAAAAAAATGTATAATATTTCGTGTTGGACCGTGTTCCGAAAATTTTTAGCCGTGCGTGCTAGTGCGTGTTGGAAATTTTCATTTTCGTGCCGTGTTGGGTCGTGTCGGAAAATTGAAGTCCATGCCCATCTCTAGTTCAAACACACATTTTTAGACAAATTTTGAGATTTTTTTTTATTAATCTTTGATGTTTGAGGAACCAATTTATAGAAAAGTAAAAACTTTTGTATAGAAAAAATGACACTACTCTGGTTATCATTTTAAAAAAACAGCATGTAATTTGCTGCACGCGTTTAGGAGATTTTTCTTTTAAACGGAATTTATTTCATGAAGATATCTTGATTCGTTTGGAAGTTATTAATTTAGAAAAAAATGTCCTGAAATGGCCAAACGCCCCACTGTGAGTCGTTGCAAATTTGTGGTTTAAATTTGGAGCATCCGGTATTTTCACATGGTCAACTTATGAAGCGTCCTCACGAGTAGGCAAACCTTCGGCATTAAATATTCATTGTACCGACGGCAAAACAAAGAATATTGTTTATCACAAAGCATTGAAATAATGAAAATATGTTATTACATCCAAATTATCATTGTTTAATTTCGATGAATTCCTAAACATTAAATTAGTAAGTAGCCAAGCGCGCGGCTCTGCTAGTTGAGATATAATTTCATTAACGTCGATCCGAAAACCTATTAAAAAAGGCAAATGATCTCGTTTTCGGTTTTTTTTTGTATTTTTTCTTTTTTTATTATCTCCTAGGAAAAAGCTAAGGGGTATATTGTATTTGTGGTAAAAGTGGATGTGTGTAACGCAGAAAAGACACATTTTCCGACCACATAAATTATATATATTCTTGATCAGTATTAATAGCCGAGTCGATAGAGCCATGTCTGTCTGTCCGTCCGTCCGTCTGTCCGTCTTGATGAGCGCCTAGTTCTCAGAGATTATAGGAGCTAGAGCAACCAAATTTTGTTTCGAGGCTCATGTAATATCACACTGCTACAAGTGTATTTCAAAATTTTGCCACGCCCCCCTCCGCCTTCACACAAAATCTGTGGCATCCACAATTATGAAGATGTGATAAAACTAAAAACGCAGTATCGTAGAAAATTACCATATCTACCAAATCTGGTACAGATCCGGTCATTATTATAGCCAGAATGAAGAAATTAATTTTCAGTTGCTTCCCTCACCTGCTCTGGCGCTGCTGACGCTACTCATTCTCTTTCTCGCTCGCACACTCTCTACCCTGTGCAATGCGCGAGCGTACCCTAGCGGAGGAGATGTAGAATCTAAATGGTAGATGTAGAATATTTGTTCTATATGTATTATCTACATTTTACATGTAGATGTAGTTAACAAATGTAGCAAAAAAATGTTAAATGTAAAATATTTTAATATTCTCACAAATTTATATACTGACTGAGTACGGGTATAAAAGTAGAGTCGCGACTAGAAGCGACTCACACGTTCTTTCTCGTTTTACTCTTTGTACTGTTAAGCGCAAAATTGACTGCTGTTATACCCACGCGTTAGTGCCAGCTCATACAAAATGGCCTCTGTTATGTTAAAAAAAATTATTTATAAAAAGGCACCAGCTCAATTGTCCTGGTAAGGGTGTCAAATTCATGTCAATGCATTATTAAGTAATCTATTGTTTTCCTTTTGCAATTCAGATTTGTTTAGTTGTATAAAAAGCCGTATACTTGGGACTTAGAAATTGTTTGATGATATTTATTATTTTTTTCTATGGCAAAACTTTTATTTTAAGAATTTTTTAAAACTGATATATTTTTTAAAGCTATGTTAATTTTTTTTTTTTTGTTTGATGGTATTTTATTTATTGAACTTTCTCTATTAGAGAGTGACGACAAGCATGCAAATCTTTATTTAATAATTTTATTGAATTAATTTCACTTAATTATTTGGAGTACGTCCCTAACTAAGTATTATTGCTGGGTGGGGAGGTCTCTTCGCCGGAATCGTGTATGGCTAGTGTGCCAAGTTAAAGACTGTTCAAGTCTATTAGGATGGGCCTGTAGCTTGATCTGATACTTTGCTTTCACCTTGGCAATTTCATCTTTAACTGCTCCTACATTTAAGTCTTTATGTAGATTTTCATTCCATATGTACCATGGCGCCCCAGTGATAGTTCCTAGTATCTTCGATTAAGCTCTCTGGATTATTTCTAAATTACTAGTGCAAGCATTTCCCCATAGCTCGGAGCCGTATGTCCAGATGGGTTTGAGAACTGCATTGTACAAAAGAACTTTGTACTCCAGTTTTAGTGGTAAACGGATGTTTATTAGCCAATTAGATTACTAGATTGATGTGCCTACGCCAAGTAAGTCTTCTATCCACGAGATGAGATGACAAATGTTCCGTTGCTCTTGTTGGGCACTTGGAGCGAATTAGTATGGCAGTATCATCAGCAAATGTTGAAGTTGTTGTTAGCCTGTTTGTCGGTAGATCTGCTGTGAAGATGATATACAATTCCGGTCCAAGCACGTTCCTTGGGGTACACTAGTTACAATTGGATGATATTCGGAGAGGAAATCTTTGCATCGTACTGCGAAACTTCTTTGCTGTATGTATGACTCCAATATTTCATGGATGTTCTGTAGAAGTAATATTTGAATTATGTAGATTAAGCCTTCTAGCCAAACGCGGTCGAAGGCCTGGGCGACATCCAGAAAAAAAGCGGAGCAATATTCTCGTCTTTCAAATGCATTTCTTATCGCAGAGGTTATGCGATTAACTTGTTCAATCCAAATTGGTGCATCGGGATGGCACCGTTGCTGTGTAGGTTTTGTTTGACACGATTCAGGAGTAGCTTTTTAAATATCTTTGATAGGCAAGGCAGCTGACTGATAGGTCTATATGATGATGGCTTGGACTTGTCTTTTCCGGCTTTATGGATCATGGTGATGACTGATTTCCTCCATTCTTGAGGATAATAGCTCCATTTCATCATCTTGTTGAATATCATGGTGAGGAAATATACTACACAGCTCGGCAATTCTATGATATTTTTAGGGGAGATGAAATCGCGGCCCGGAGCTTTCTTGTTCTTTGAGATTTGGTCTTTAATGACCCTTGTGACTTCTCCTGATTGTAATATGATGGGCGGATTAACTTCGGGATTGTTAGTGGTGGGAGCACAAAGTTATTTGTTGCTCGGTGTGGTTTTAAGACGTTTTCTAGATGGATGGCAAATGTAAGATGATTCACTCTCGATTGGTGGACATACGCCAGATTTAGCTTTCCACAGTGGGAATCGTTTGCTAGTTGGGGACAGTTGCTTTATATAGGACAGGGCTCTGCGTAATAGGCGGTTGGCTATGTTTAGCCGCTCTTTCGAGGCATGTGATCTATGGGCTTGCCACTCTCGCCGAAGCCTTCTTTTATCGCGTAGCAGCACTTCAATGTGCCTAGAAACACGACTGTTGGTGGAATTTTATTAGCTGCTAATATTTGTGTAGAGTGTTTGCCGCCAGTGACATTGCGGACACTAATGCTTCAACAGAGCTATCAATGTCATCTTTAAAATAAATGTTTGGGCAGCCATCAATATGGGAACTTATGTACTTCCTGTATTTAAGCAAATCTGTTTTGCTAGATGTTCCCAAAGCTGTGGATGGTCGGAAAGTTGAAGTAGAATGGGCGAGTGATCAGATGATAGATCTGTAAAGTGTTCTACATGAATCTGAGCTTGCAGCACTGTTCGTGTAACTGCAAAATCAATCAAGTCGGGTTGCTTCTTTGGATCTGTGGACCAATATGTAGGCTTGCCCGGAGAGATAAAGTCTGGTTTGTTACTTGGCGTTATTATAACGGTATAAAGTTGTCTTCCTTTCGGGTTGGTAAGTCGAGATACTCAATAGGTGTGCTTGGCAGCTGGTGACTGCTGCTATAAATCGGTAACCTAATAAGTCGAAGAATTTTATAAATTCTGATTCGGAAATGCAGAAGCGCGGTGGGCAGTATACTGCGGCTAGATTTATGTAGCTCTGAATTTCAATATAAATTGATGTTGCCTGTAGATAAGGTGTAGAAAATGATGGCAACGGATAATGCCTTTTGCGATTCTTGATCAGAACGCCAGTACCTCCAAGTGCCTTACCATCGGCATGATTAGTCGCATAGAAGTTATAGCCATCAAGGTGAAAATAATTTGTATTTATTAGGTGAGTCTCTGATATGAGCATGGCGTCAATGTTGTGTTGAGCGAGGAATTGCAAGAGCTCGAATTTGTGCTGTGAAATGCCATTTGCGTTCAAGAAAGATATATTTAGACAACCCATTTAAACAGATTTCTGTTTGAGGAGCTTTTGATTGCTCATGAGCTCCTGCATCGTTTGTTGTATTGGTACCATTGTGTTTGTTATAGTTACCAGCATTGAGTCGATTCCACCAGGCAATTGGGACGGATTTGTAGGGGTATGCTGGGCAGTAATTTCTGGGATCTGATTTGATGCCTAATGCTGCATTATTCCTGCAGTGGTTTGTTGAAGTGTCGGCTTAGAGACTGAGGCGTATGACCCGTTGTTGTAACTTATCGCCTGAGCAAAAGAAACTCGTGGAGTCGTAGTTGATGGAATATATGATAAGTTTTGTCGGACGACTGGGTTTCGAGCTGCAGCTATTGGTTGGTTTAGGCGATTTTTCAATTCTTTATAGACAGGACAAGCTCTATAGTTGGCAGTGTAGTTTCCCCTTACAGTTGCTACATTGTTATTCATATGGATCTTCCTTGTTTACGGGGCAGGCCTCAGTGAGATGGACATCTTCCGAAGGCAATGCAACGTAGAGTGCAATAAGTTTTCGTGTGTCCATATTCATATAGAGACAGAGAGACAGAGTTTTCGTGTGTCCATATTCCTGGCAATTTGTGCATTGGACGGGTCCATTTCGTTTTTGCGGTTCCTTAAACGGTGATCCTATGGTGCACCTCATTTTTACTTATATGCTTACTGTCTGGTGTCAGTTCTACCAAAGACAATATAACTATAAGATAAGTAACGCTCATACATTTTCGTAGCCATATCAAGCAATTTTTCAGCAAGCGACGAAAATCGCGCCATCTCTCTCGCACAAAATTTGAGAGCGTACGAGTCTAAAAACAGAATCCGCTTGCATGTGTGAGTACACACAAAACCAAAGAGTGCGTTTGTGTGCGTACTTGTGCGAAGCAGATGATTTTCAAGCAAAAACATTTTTATGAGTTGAGAAACGAATACGCATTTTTTTCACACGTGCACGCTGAATACCCTAATGACCCTAATCATGTATTAAATAGGTATTATGTATTTTTATGTATGCATATCCGTTCATTATTATCGAATATACTATATTAAAATAAATTATCATATAAAGGTTATACAAAATAGGAGTTTTTTAATATTCGGGTGGTAAGCGTCTTGCAAAATTAACCTAGCATTTATAAAGTGAAGGGTACCACTTTTTCTGGTCAAATTTTGTGAATAAGCTACCTGAAATAATAATTTTTTCTTGTTGTTCATTGATTTTAAGGCGTGCTACGCCCTCTTGGATAAAATAACAATTTCCCAACGTGCGCCCAACATTTTTGTGTGTTTGCATGTTGAGCAAAAAAATTAATATATGTTTTTTTATTAAAAAAAGGCGTTGCCACGCCCATTTTTTCAAAATACCTTCTTCATGCTGTTATTAACTCATATCAAAAAACTAAACAAAAAAATATTGTTTCGTTTGGTAGTTATTAATTATTACCACAAAAAGTGGTCAAATTTCCCATAGTGGTATGTATGCAGGCAGATCTAGAGTGCTTGAGAATATGTGTGCACATATACAGTCTTGGTTGAGAGAGCGCTCTGGAGCCAGTTGCTCTCGTATGCTGTATACATATGAGAGAGCGGCTGGCTCTAGAGCGCTCTCTCAACTAAATTTCAAGAGAGCCTGGAGCCAGCTCTAGAGCTAGCATGAAAAATTCGCTTGCAAAAATTTTATATGGCGTTACATATCTTATACTTTTATTGTCTTTGGTTCTACCTTGAATATTGGCTGGGTAATTATACCCGTACTCAAAAAGAGTTAAGGGGTATACTGTATTTGTGGTAAAAGTGGATGTGTGTAACGTAGAGAAGGAAAATTTTCCGACCCCATAAAGTATATATATTCTTAATCAGTATCAATAGCCGAGTCGATAGAGCCATGTCTGTCTGTCCGTCCGTCTGTCTGTCTTGATGAGCGCCTAGATCTCAGAGACTATAAGAGTTAGAGCAACCAAATTTTGTTTCGAGAATCATGTGATATCACACTGCTACAAGTGTATTTCAAAATTTCGCCCTGCCCCCTTCCGCCTTCAGAAAGGACGAAAATCTGTGGCATCCACAATTTTAAACATACGATAAAACTAAAAACGCAGTATCGTAGAGAATGACCATATCTATCAGATTGCCGAATCTGAACCAGATCGGATCATTATTATAGCCAGAATAAAGAAATTAATTTTCAGTTGCTTCCCCCACCTACTCTGGCGCTTCTGACGCTATTCATTCTCTGTCTCGCTCGCACACACTCTGCCCTTTGCAATGCGCGAGCAACCCCTAGCGGAGGAGATGTAGAATCTAAATGTACATGTACAATATTTGTTCTAGATGTATTATCTACATTTTACATGTAGATGTAGCTAACAAATGTAGCAAAAAAATGTAAAATTAGAAATTTTTTTTTTAAATTTCAATCATAAGCTCATAAATTTATATACTGACTGAGTACGGGTATAAAGTAGAGTCGCGACTAGAAGCGACTCACGTTCCTTCTCGTTTTTCTATCGTTTCTTGACATTGTTCTTGACGTATTTTATTGTTACATATCGTGAGTCGAAATTTGCAAATGGTTCGGATGGAGTCCGGTATTGGGAGCCAGTGACAGTGGCAGTCGCAAGAGCAAGCGCTCCTCCTAAAATGTACCAGTTACAATAGTTAACGACATGAACACTACTCATACTAATTTTTTGATTGAAAACCACCCACACTCTCACCCACACCCACTTAACTTAAATGATTCTGATTCGGTAAGGGTGATTCGGGTAAGGTAGGGTTGTGTTAGGTTTGGTTTGAAGTGGGAGGGTATTGGGCTGGGGTTGGGTTCGCGCTCATAATTTTATTCCATTTTCATTCGATGTCAAACAAACGACAACAAATCGCGACCTGACGTGATAACAAATAACCGCAAACGTTGTTGCTAACAGAATTTTTGTTGTTCAATAAATGTAGGTACAACATCATTTAAAGCACCCAAGCCAAGCCAAAGCAAACCCCGTCATCTCCTCCTTCGTTTCCTGCTCAGCCGCTCCTAATAACAAAGGCAGACTCATCAATGTCAATTCCGGTAGTTCGCTTTGTTGCCTCCGGCGGGCCAGTTCAACTTTTTCCTTTGTCTCGTTGTCCCTGTCGTTGTGCCCTGTCTGCACGGCTGTCAATCTCACGGCCTCTCGCAGCCTCTCACCCATGTCCATGGCGACAGCTCAAGGGTCATCTTGTGCCCTGGTGGTCGTGGGTGTTCCGCTTCGCACGGGCAACAAGTACTCGCCCCAAATGACCATGCGACGCGTCTTCGATACCAACTGCTTTCGCACGGAGCGCTACCGTCATGAGATCGGCAATCACTATCGCGACTACCAAATACAGCAGCACCTCCATCTCCGTCCGATGCATCCGCTAGCCCACCGCCACCAAAAGAGGCGTCATCGACAGTTATTCAGTAGGGGCGCAGGATTGGGATTAGCAGAGGAGGCATCTAGAATGTCCATCTCATTAGCAGCGCCAACGTATGCGCAGCTGCGCGATGTTTGGCCCACCTCTGTGCAGTACTTCCCAAGGTACACCTACATCTACATCTAAATACATCCCACCATCCCACCGTAATTTGATTGCATCCATTTTGTGTGGGTGTGCTTTAGAGTGGTCTGAAATTCCTAAATTTTTTAATCTTAAGTCGGCCCGGTATAGAAAAATTGTATTAAGGCATTCTAAGGCGGGGGCAATAATAGGTCAACAGGTAAAAAGATTTGCTTTTGGACAAGTTAGTCAAAATTTGGGTATATGTGTAATACATAAGTCTGAACTCAATAAAAAAAAAACGTTGATAGACCGTGAATTATAAAAAATGTACGTGCAAAAACTAAATGGCGGTCAAACATGGCTTTTTTTCAGAAAATTTTAAAGTTTTTTTTTTCAAATGTTGAAAAGTGCAAAAAAACGAGAAGGAACGTGTGAGTCTCTTCTGGACGCGACTCTACTTTTATACCCGTACTCAGTCAGTATATAAATTTGTGAGCTTATGATTAAAATTAAAAAAAAAAATTTTAATTTTACATTTTACATTTTTTGCTACATTTGTTAACTACATCTACATGTAAAATGTAGATAATACATCTAGAACAAATATTCTACATCTACCATTTAGATTCTACATCTCCTCCGCTAGGGGTTGCTCGCGCATTGCACAGGGCAGAGTGTGTGCGAGCGAGACAGAGAATGAATAGCGTCAGCAGCGCCAGAGGAGGTGGGGAAGCAACTGAAAATGAATTTCTTCATTTTGGCCATAATAATGATCCGATCTGTACCAGATTTGGCAATCTGGTAGATATGGTCATTCCTTACGATACTGCGTTTTTAGTTTTATCGTATTCTCA
Organism: Drosophila subsilvestris; assembly: GCA_035043285.1. Classification (NCBI taxonomy): domain Eukaryota; kingdom Metazoa; phylum Arthropoda; class Insecta; order Diptera; family Drosophilidae; genus Drosophila; species Drosophila subsilvestris. Next base: position 294,154 of record JAWNNB010001875.1, read on the forward strand.
AAATTGTGGCTGCCACAGATTTTCGTCCTTTGTGAAAGCGGAGGGGGCGTGGCACAATTTGGAAAGAAACTTGATTCAGTGTGATATCACATGAGTCTGGAAACAAAATTTGGTTACTCTATCTTTTATAGTCTCTGATAACGAGGCGTCAAACAAGACGGACAGACGGACGGACAGACAGACATGGCTCTATCGACTCGGCTATTGATACTGATCAAGAATATATATACTTTATGGGGTCGGAAAATTTTCCTTCTCTGCGTTACACACATCCACTTTTACCACAAATACAGTATACCCCTTAACTCTTTTGAGTACGGGTATAATTATAACTTTCGAACCGATGTTCAAAAACAAAAGAGAAGGAACGTGAGTCGCTTCTAGTCGCGACTCTACTTTTATACCCGTACTCAGTCAGTATATAAATTTATGAGATTATGATTGAAATTTAAAAAAAATTTATAATTTTTACATTTTGAATTTTTTTCTACATTTGTTAACTACATCTACATCTAAAATGTAGATTATACATGTAGAACAGATATTCTACATCTACCATTTAGATTCTACATCTCCTCCGCTAGGGGTTGCTCGTGCATTTCACAGGGCAGAGTGTGTGCGAGCGAGAAAGAGAATGAATATCGTAAGCAACGCCAGAGGAGGTGGGGAAGCAACTGAAAATGAATTTCTTCATTCTGGCCATAATAATGATCCGATCTGTACCAGATTTGGCAATCTGATAGATATGGTCATTCTTTACGATACTGCGTTTTTAGTTTTATCTTCAAAATTGTGATCAAGAATATATATACATACGTTATGGGGTCGGAAAATTTTCCTTCTCTGCATTACACACATCCACTTTTACCACAAATACAGTATACCCCTTAACTCTTTTTTAGCACGGGTATAAAAATTCGATATATGGGGAATTTATGTACATATGTACATAGGTCCAAAAATTATTTTTTGTGAAAAAAAAACCATATTTGACCGCCAGTTAGTTTTTGCACGTACATCTTGTATAATTCACGGTCTATCAACGATTTTTTTTGGTTTGAATGTGTACAATACCAAGATGTTGCTTGAGGCGAAAATGCTCGTTCAATTTTCGTTTGACGCTTCATGGTAGGGGCGCGCGGGGTATTTCTTCCATTCTCCTTTATGCTAGCCTTTGCTCTGCTCTCGCCTTCGTCAATGCCTCGGCCCGCGTCGAATCTAGCGACAGAATACAGTAACAATAACAGTAATATGACGTCGTCTTTGACGACGGGAATAGGTCGGAAGAATGCAAAAACAACTACGTTGCTTGTGCATGAGTCAGCACATTAATGCTCGACTCGAGTTTGGTTTTAAAGCAGGGCAGGGTCGGCAACCAGGCTCACACATTTTTTTGGTGCGTTTGTGTGCGAAGACAACAGACAATAAGAAAATACGTTACTTATTTCTCTGCCGCTGCGGAATCCGAGCAATTGTGCATAGGGCACACGAATGCTTCTCTGCCGCTGCGAGCAGAATATGAAGACGTTTGTACATAGGCCGAAGCATGATGCAATGCTTACAATAAGTGAGAGTGAAAGGGCTCAGAGCAGTAAGTGTGAGTGAAAAAACAATAGAGCGTGTTGATTAACCCTCAGATGGACCATGGGGCTTAAAGTTGCCTGTTATAATAAAAAGAGGATTTTTTTTTATAATTTAATTTTTAATAATTTTGAATTTGAAATTAAACGTTGTTTTTGTTTCTGGATAGATATTTTTTTGTTCAGGCTCTTAATTCTAAAATAAATTCTAATCTTAAAATAAAACGTTTTTGTATCTAAATTAAAATTCATATTTTCGGAAGCCATTAACATTTTTTGTTATGCTTGCGGAAAAAAACTACAATGCTTCAATTTGTTTGTGCACAAGGGTCAAGGCTTCCGAACAAATTTCTCCGCATACAACCTTTCTCACCAACAAGCGAGCACGCACTGAACGTTAAGGGTCCCTAAACCGAATGATTCGGCAGCCGACGAGACCACCTTATATAACTGCATCATGGCGGGGTCGCGGTCAGAGACGAGGCATAGCCGAAAAGAGAATTGAAGCCCCGCGCGCTCCCTCTGTCCGTGGGGCGCACCGATAAGCCTCGCCATAGAACAGATTTTTGGTCGATCATGCAGCATCTTGGTATTGTATAGTCTTTAATTAAACATATACCCAACTTCTGACTAACTTGGCCAAAAGCTCTTTGCGCGAGGATCAAACGTTAACCGATTTAAAAAATTTGTATTTCCCTCGACTTAAGACTCAAAGTTTTTGGAATTTCAGCCCACTCTAGTTTATGTGTATGGCGGCAGGGTGGTATGGGTGGGTGTCTGTTTGACAGTTGCAGCCATAAATATAGGTTGGGTTGACAGGGGTACGAGTTCATATATAACTTTCGAACCGATGTTCAAAAACAAAGAGAAGGAACGTGAGTCGCTTCTAGTCGCGACTCTACTTTTATACCCGTACTCAGTCAGTATATAAATTTGTGAGAATATTAAAATATTTTACATTTTACATTTTTTTGCTACATTTGTTAACTACATCTACATGTAAAATGTAGATAATACATATAGAACAAATATTCTACATCTACCATTTAGATTCTACATCTCCTCCGCTAGGGGTTGCTCGTGCATTTCACAGGGCAGAGTGTGTGCGAGCGAGAAAGAGAATGAATATCGTAAGCAACGCCAGAGGAGGTGGGGAAGCAACTGAAAATGAATTTCTTCATTCTGGCCATAATAATGATCCGATCTGTACCAGATTTGGCAATCTGATAGATATGGTCATTCTTTACGATACTGCGTTTTTAGTTTTATCTTCAAAATTGTGATCAAGAATATATATACATACGTTATGGGGTCGGAAAATTTTCCTTCTCTGCATTACACACATCCACTTTTACCACAAATACAGTATACCCCTTAACTCTTTTTTAGCACGGGTATAAAAATTCGATATATGGGGAATTTATGTACATATGTACATAGGTCCAAAAATTATTTTTTGTGAAAAAAAACCATATTTGACCGCCAGTTAGTTTTTGCACGTACATCTTGTATAATTCACGGTCTATCAACGATTTTTTTTGGTTTGAATGTGTACAATACCAAGATGTTGCTTGAGGCGAAAATGCTCGTTCAATTTTCGTTTGACGCTTCATGGTAGGGGCGCGCGGGGTATTTCTTCCATTCTCCTTTATGCTAGCCTTTGCTCTGCTCTCGCCTTCGTCAATGCCTCGGCCCGCGTCGAATCTAGCGACAGAATACAGTAACAATAACAGTAATATGACGTCGTCTTTGACGACGGGAATAGGTCGGAAGAATGCAAAAACAACTACGTTGCTTGTGCATGAGTCAGCACATTAATGCTCGACTCGAGTTTGGTTTTAAAGCAGGGCAGGGTCGGCAACCAGGCTCACACATTTTTTTGGTGCGTTTGTGTGCGAAGACAACAGACAATAAGAAAATACGTTACTTATTTCTCTGCCGCTGCGGAATCCGAGCAATTGTGCATAGGGCACACGAATGCTTCTCTGCCGCTGCGAGCAGAATATGAAGACGTTTGTACATAGGCCGAAGCATGATGCAATGCTTACAATAAGTGAGAGTGAAAGGGCTCAGAGCAGTAAGTGTGAGTGAAAAAACAATAGAGCGTGTTGATTAACCCTCAGATGGACCATGGGGCTTAAAGTTGCCTGTTATAATAAAAAGAGGATTTTTTTTTATAATTTAATTTTTAATAATTTTGAATTTGAAATTAAACGTTGTTTTTGTTTCTGGATAGATATTTTTTTGTTCAGGCTCTTAATTCTAAAATAAATTCTAATCTTAAAATAAAACGTTTTTGTATCTAAATTAAAATTCATATTTTCGGAAGCCATTAACATTTTTTGTTATGCTTGCGGAAAAAAACTACAATGCTTCAATTTGTTTGTGCACAAGGGTCAAGGCTTCCGAACAAATTTCTCCGCATACAACCTTTCTCACCAACAAGCGAGCACGCACTGAACGTTAAGGGTCCCTAAACCGAATGATTCGGCAGCCGACGAGACCACCTTATATAACTGCATCATGGCGGGGTCGCGGTCAGAGACGAGGCATAGCCGAAAAGAGAATTGAAGCCCCGCGCGCTCCCTCTGTCCGTGGGGCGCAACGATAAGCCTCGCCATAGAACAGATTTTTGGTCGATCATGCAGCATCTTGGTATTGTATAGTCTTTAATTAAACATATACCCAACTTCTGACTAACTTGGCCAAAAGCTCTTTGCGCGAGGATCAAACGTTAACCGATTTAAAAAATTTGTATTTCCCTCGACTTAAGACTCAAAGTTTTTGGAATTTCAGCCCACTCTAGTTTATGTGTATGGCGGCAGGGTGGTATGGGTGGGTGTCTGTTTGACAGTTGCAGCCATAAATATAGGTTGGGTTGACAGGGGTACGAGTTCATAGCTTTTGTGCCTCATGTGAGATTTTCGCCGCATCTTCGCAGCTCGAGTTACACGGCCTTGGCAAGGCTTCTAACGAATGACGTCCTAGCAACGTTTTAAAATAGCAAACGAACAGCAAATTGTAGGAGCTTTAACTCTAAAATGGAACACATTCAGTTCAGGACTGAAGACTGCCAAGACGGCCATTGCGATTCCTGAAAAACAAATTAACCAAAGATCACCGTAAATGATAATACTCGTATGACAGGAGAAAGAGAAAGCAAGGAAGACCCTAAGCAAGTCTAATAGGGGAAGTTAGAAAGACAATGTGCATCTCTCTCTTTGGATTCATATTTGGGGATTGTGAGGAGACTGATCACAATAACTTTCTTTCTGCCCAACATTTGGGGGGAGCGTTTGTGAAAGAGAGAGAAAGAGAGAGAGAGGGAGAGATACACAGGCACAGAGAGCAATACACATACCCACACAGCATGGGTCAGGGCAATCCGCACATTCGTCTTTAATTATATTACCCGCCGGTCGGCTGCAAGCGAGCATGGGTTCGTGGTTCGGTCCGTGGTTGTTTGCTGGCCTGTTTGTCGTACGTATTTCCTTTTGCCATTGTAATTAATGCTTTGTTTGGTTACCCTTTCTACATATCTACATTTGTTTATCTATTTTTGTTGTGGTGCTTCCACTAATTACAGATTCGACGATACGTATGCCGCCCGTGGACGGGCAACAATTTGCTCTGGTGAGCCGCCCGATGAGACCTACAACGACGCAGTACGACGAATAAAGGGGGCGCAAAGCTTTGACCAGCTAAAGAAGCTTGTTCAATGCCAGTTTGCTTGACAGCACGCCCTATGGATCAGCAGCACTGGACAGCGACGTCGGCGGAACACGAGGAACCGCAATGATGACCATGTCAGTGGAGAAGACGACGGAGACAGCAACGGCAACGGCAATGGCAGAAACAGCGACAGCGGCAGCCGTGTCCATTATAATCTAAATATTTCTAATAACCAGCTTGAAAACCTACAACGACAGCCCCACAGAAGGAGATTGGACTTCTACACATATTTGCAACTGGCCAGCAGATACTACGAGCGAGGGTTGCACGCTAACATCAAGTACTTGGAATCGATTGGCCAGCGTAATGCAATAAGGTACACGCTGCAGTTGCAATCGCAGTCATCTTTGTCGTCGCCTCGCGTTGTATTGGGCACAGTCGACAGTTCTGGGGAGCGGCAAGCAGCGGATCAGAAGTTGAACGCCAGATTGTTTAAGCTACTGAAGGGAAGCTCTCCTGCAGATCCCATCAGCGTGCATATAAGACCCTTGAAACTAGCAGCAGATAAGTCATATGCTGGAGAGGCAGTAGAAGGTGAATGCAGCTCGGAAATAACAAAAGCAGTAGGGCCGGCGTCTAGGATTATGTGTGATTTTTATGCCCAGCATCGCAGTCAGCAGCATCATTCAAAGAGCAACAATCGGAGGAGCACGTTGGATCAGCTGAAAATATACGAGATCATCGATAACTTAAGCCATATCAACTTGAGCGATAGTATCGGTACCGATAATCCGCAGCTCAAACTACCGCAAATCACGCTTACCGACTGCACCCACAAGGTGGCGCTTTACAGCGCGAGTTTTGATATTTCCGCCGTCAATCAATTGCAGATACCCATCGGAGCAGACCCCTGACCAGACAACGAACATAGCCAGAGCAACGTTGAAATAGCAGCAATTGCCATTAAACAGAAACAAACTAAAAAGATACGATACTCAACTAACAATACAAAGACAAAGGTGGGCTGGGCAAACAATCCCCACAAAATCATCAAAAATAAACGCAGCGCGAGCGAGAGGGAGACGAGGGTACAACACACAAAGCCAAACCGAATCGCGCGTACGTCAGCGGAAATAGTTTATATGCAAACGACAAACAAACAACAAGCGGCAAACGGATTTGGGAAGCGTAGCTGCGTCTTCGCCGAAGCTCGCGCTCGAACAATGGTTGTTGCTGTTGCTGCCGTCGACGTCTTTGAAAAGAGCAGCAGCGGAAGCAGCGTTGAATCTGCGGAATCTGCGGCACCCAGTTTTAGCTGTACCCAAGAATCGGCCTCCAATAACAATAATACTGATAAGAGCGCCCCAACGACTCCCCAGGAGGCAGAGGCCAACAACAACACGCCTGTCACCTCTAAAACGAGCGACAATATGACCGATGCTGGCAAGGGGAATAGCAGCGATTCTATCGGCGATTCTAGCAAAGCGGTAGTGCCAGACGCTCCCGAATTGCAGACAGCTCCCACAAAAAGCGCCGTTAGCCAGCGCAATGTGGACATCAAGATCGAGAAGACAGCTAACATGGAGCCCGCCGCCCAGCAACTGACCAAGAAGGTGTTAAAGTTAGATCTGGGTGGCAAGAGCCTAGACGAGTACTCACTTAAGTCACCCAAGTCACCCATAGCTGGTTAGTATACATATAGAATATATACATACAATATGTACATAGTAGCAATATTGAGCACAAAAACTTGATGTTAGATGGGTTACAGAACTTCAGCAGGATCGATCAATCAAAGATTATACTTGACCCGAATCAGCTATGCAATGTCCTCCGCACTGTCTTAAAAAATTCATCCTACGAGTCGAATGCAACTGGGTCGAGATCCTATTTTTGTTTTCTTTTATTCATTTTCACTATATTCGATTATTGCATTTGCAAGAGCAAGCTTCTACCATGCCGGACGATTAATAGTCGTACAGTGCCGCTCAACTGAAAAGGTTCAATTTTCAGAAGTAAGACGCTCTGTCTTTCCACAAACTTACTGATTTTGATAGAAGAATTATTATATTATAGATTAATTAATTTTAAAAGAAACATGGAAGTTTGCGCTTCCCACAGTGTGCAGAAAAATCAGGCAAGAATGCGCTGTTAATGCAAGTTTGCAAACTACCTTATTCGAACAGCCAAGCATTTAAAGAGATATAATTTTCAGAACTTAAAATATAATAACCAGCTCCCCTGTGGAATCGTCTAGTTTTTCTGCAGTTTTGCGCCGATTTAGTATAAGTATAGCTCATATAGCCACTTTACTTGCTCCTTCTCAAATTCGACCAATTGCTTCTCGGGACCCATATTTCAACCTATTTAATTGAGCGGCGCTGTATATTCAATGCCACCGTAATCAACCAACGTTTCTTATCACTTATTAGTCGGATTCATTTTGTGTATTCGCAGCACGTGTGCAACATCAAACATCATTGACGTCATCGGTGGACGTGGAGGATCGGAAAACGCTACGAGACGCCTTATATCAGGGTATTTTTCACCGACATCGCCGTACCATCTTCGCCGTGGGAAGCTTCCTGCGCATGTTGCGCAGCCGCAACTCCCAATACAATACGATTCGAAGCTCTTCAGAGGGCGAGGACATCGACGAGGTTAGATAAGACAGACATCATGTGTACATACATACTTGTACCCATGTATGCACGCACATTTCGCACACATCTAATGGGCCATGGACAGAAACATCTGCCGTAGCAGCCGCAGAAATAATAGACCGAAAAAGGACGACAATCGGAATCTTTCAGGACAGACCCCAACCAAGCTAAATGTCGTTCCTAGCTGATTGAGTCGAACTTTAAATGGAAATTGAACTTCTCGTACTTATTTATTATCACATGTAACATTTGTGTATTGTTAACTGGTATTTGTCCAGTTTTCATTATCATCGCTATACCGTTATTCCGTTATTATACTGCGTCATGCCCAAGATCAAAGCAACCAAAAGACTAGCCATTTGTTGTGCTAGTTCCGTATGTAGTGCACCTCTGACCCTCAAACAGACCTAGTGGCAGACGGACTCGGACAAATCCGCAACAAATACATTACATTCCGGAGTCCGAGGCAAGCACCCAAGTGCTGCATCACCTAATTCACTCTCTGAGAAGACGCCTTACTTACATATGTATATATACTCGTATCGTATGTATAAACTGTTGCGACAGCTCTACGACCCCTTAATGTGAATTCAAGCTGAACTTGAAATACTATAGCACTTACACACAAACAAAAAAACATACATATATACATATACGTACACATATACTATACTATATAAATTTATGTCCAAAACAGAGGCCGGCAGCGTAATATGAATTGTGCATAGGAACAAATTTCGGGCAGCGCAGTCGGCACACGTACAGAGTTAAGACTTCGTGTGGTTTCGTTATTCTGCCCGGCTGACGTAGCGGTAGAGAAGCAAGCTTCGCGCTATTCGTGTGCCCTATGCACAATTGCTCGGATTCCGCAGCGTCAGAGAAATAAGTAACGTATTTGCCCTCGTGTCTGTTGTCTTCGCACACAAAAGCACCAAAAAATGTGTGAGGCTGCGTGCCGACCCCTGGTCTAAAACGAAAACCAAAACGAGAAGGAACGTGTGAGTCGCTTTTGGACGCGACTCTACTTTTAAACCCGTACTCAGTCAGTATATAAATTTGTGAGCTTATAATTGAAATTTTAATAGAATTTTTAAATATTTTACATATTACATTTTTTTCTACATCTGTTAACTACATCTACATCTAAAATGTAGATTCTGCATTTAAAATGTATATTCCCATATGTGGAAGAGTGCAGAGTGGGCAGAGTGTGTGCGAGCGAGAAGAAAGAGAATAAGTAGCGTCAGCAGCGCCAAAGGAGGTGGGGAAGAAACTGAAAATTTCTTAATTTTGGCTATAATAATGATCCGATGTGTACCAGACTTGTCAATCTGGTAGATATGGTCGGTCTCTACAATACTGCGTTTTATCGTATCTTTCAAATTGTGGCTGTCACAGATTTTCGTCCTTTGTGAAGGCGAAAGGGGGCTTGGATTAATTTTGAAACAAACTTGATTCTGTGGGAAAACACATGAGTCCGGAAACAAAATTTGGTTGCTCTAGTGTTTATAGTCTCTGAGAACTAGGCGTCAAACAAGACGGACAGACGGATCGAATATATGTATATACTTTATGGGGTCGGAAACGTTTCCTTCTCTGCGTTACACACATTAACTTTTACCACAAATACAATATACCCCTTAACTCTTTTTGACTACGGGTAGAAAAAAACTGTATTGCATTAAGCTCGAATTGTTTTTTTGTGCCCGCCAGTGCCAGTCGTAATTCAGCTGATCTAGCTCTGCATACATACATACATATGTTCGTATATCCGTCTGTCTGCTTTTGTCTCTAAATATTTAGATCGCTTGTGAGATGGAGATGCCAAAGCCTACCATGCAGGCTATTCATCATTCAAAACAGACCATCCTTTATCCATCTGCCAACTGGGAGTACAAAAAGTTATGATGGCAGTATGGATATGGATATGTATGGCAGTATATTTGTGTGCGTCGTTTGTGCATTTCTTGGGGAAATTGTCTAGTGTTGGCTCTTCATTCGTCATTACAATTTCTATTTAAATTAAAAATCTTCTGCTTAGAAGAGAGTGCAAATAAATGGTCTCACCATTTCTGTTTTATCGTATATTCATGTATTGATATTGATATCTAGTTAGAATTCGGTTTGCATTAAAAAGGGAACAAAATTTATAAAACACGTGTCGAAGAAATGTTTTGAAATGATATATTGCGTATAGGAATAATATACATACATGCACATACTCGTATGTACATATTTGCAGATACTGTAGATACTCTATAGTATGGTCTAGTTATAGAACACAAAATTAAACACACGACAATTGTTTCTCCCAAAAAGAATTTTATACATATGTAATTAAATTTGATTTGCGGTCCCATATAACATAACACGTAAAGACACACTACATACATATGTATATCGTAGAGTAATTTTTTTGTTTATGGATATAGTGAGCTGGCATATAGAGCTGAACCTGAATGGATAGTAATTATTTAATAAGATGTTTTGTAAAGCCAAAAAGGTTTTAGAGATTTAAAATTGGCTCAGGACAGACAAAAGGTAACATACATATTTTCAAAAACTGTTCAAATTAGTAATTTCATACGACACTCTAAAAAATCTGATGCTGCTATTCCCTCGTTTGACTTGATTGATAACAACAATAAAACCATTCAAAAACCATCCCAGTTGCTGCTTGCAGCTTGATTAAATTATAAACAAATCGTAACCACTAATCAAGAATCCTTTCAGTTCCTCAAGAGGCGCAGCTCGAAGTTTCTCAGGCTTCCGGATATCTTCGATCGATGAGTGGCTTGCCTGCGTGTTGGAAATACATATATATGTGCATACATTTATACCTACATATTACGATATGTCTAATTTTGGATATTGTTATTGTCACTCGAGTAATAAATTCGAGCTCAGGCTCTGTCAAAAACGCTTAGCCCATTTCGGGCCAAAGGTTGAATGCGCCCAAATTTGGCAGCGTTAGATTCCATGGTTGGGCCAGTGGTGTTGGTGAAAACGACACTGGCATTGGCGGCCAGATGCTGCCGCTGCCAAGTGACGTCCGAAGCCCCTGGTGAGGGAAGAGATGTTAATACTCAGATTCCGAATTGCTCAAATGAAAGTGCGTTATTAAAATATAAATCATAATACATTGTTTGAATATTGTCGATCGGTATCTCTTGTTCAAATGTGCATAAGGAGTACATAAGGCAAGATTGCAAATCAGTTGTGTATCTACATACATATGTAGGTATGTACATATATGTATACATATACATATATATCTAGCAAAAGTAAACATATTTATTCGATTTTAACCATATTTGTTGAAGGTTTGAGACTTCAGCAGCTGAAATCTACTTACCAGCGGTGGACGGGCAGCTACCACATAAGTGTCCTCTTGGACGGCCTTTTGTATTGTTGTGCGTATGGCAGCCGTTTCCCGTAGATTTTGCGGCGTCACTACCACCTTGGAAACTTGCAAGGCGGGCCCCCGCACTGGATCCCTTAGCCAGGTGGGTGCAATTACCTGACGACGCAGCCGGTAGGCAGAGCCTACCGCCAAGCCAAGCAGAAAAATCGAGAGCTGCCACCGCATGCTGTTGCCCACTTCGGGTTCAAACACACATTGAAACCTGCCATTGGAGCGAGGCAACGCTTCGAGACGTGAAATTGCAGTTTTTGCTAGTGCTGGCACTTTTAGCATTGACCTATTCTCTTATTGGTGTCGCTTAAGGTTGGACGATTTCCATTTGGTCATTTTGGGTAGGTAAAATTCAGAGAACTTTTGTTTGGAAATTTATTTACGATTATGTTGGCAGTGGGCACTCAAAACCGTTTTATCTCAATAAATGTATACTGATTTCAGCCAAGGTGCGAAAATAATAATTGTACATGATGAAAGGGTCAAATTCTCGCCCTTAACGAAAAGTTATGACCGGAGACAATTGCTGAGGGGCTGCTCTAGGGATTTACTTCCTCAGGTGGTACATCCAAACGTTCTTCCTTGATATGCACGTCGTCGTCCTCCTGGTCCTCTTTGCTGTTTTCGTGAAGCAAAACGTACTCGCGAGAGCTGAAGCCAAACTTAATGACATCCTTCTCCATCAGTTCGTAGTACTTACGACCATCGATTTTCTTGTTGTTTAGGAACGTTCCGTTGGCCGATTCCAGGTCGATGAGGTAGAGACGCACTCGCTTTCCCTGGCTACCGTCCTCGCGCTCAAAAGGCACCAGCCGGTATTGCAGGGCGGCATGCTGCTTGGAGCAGCTTGGATGATCTACTGCCAGGTCGACCACCTTGCGATCGCGGCCCACCAGGAAACAGCTTTGGCGATGTATGTGCAGGGTAGGCAGTGCTGTTTCGCCCTTGAACGGGTACAGGCGCCAGCGGCGTTTCGGCTTGCGAGCCTCAACCGGCTCCGAGTATTTGACAATAACTCCATTAACTTTGTTGGTGTCCTCGGTGAGGGCTCCGCTTAGACCGAAGTTGGGTTTCTCCTTTTCGACAGGCTCCTCCTCCGGCTCCGCCTTGTCTTCGCCCTTCCTGCCCCACTCAAAGTGTTCGTCGTCTCCTCGGCTACGATTTTCGCGGCGCTGCTCTTTACGACGCACAAAGTCCCGTCCTTCTCTGTTTGGTCGATCGCGGGGACTACGACTACGACTGCGCCTGGAAAGAAATGCAGAATTGGTCAAGGGGCGTCTCGGTGGATGGAACATAGGTACTTGCCGCTCTGGACGCCTTTCAGGGGAACGCCGCGGTCGCTCCCTTCGTTCATTGCTGCGTGCTCGTTGTCGTTGCACAGGCGAACGCTGCCTTTGATCCCGTCGGATACGATCGCGGCGCATGTGATTGTCACGGTCGCTGTCTCGGTGACGTTCTCTTCCAATCTCGCGCTCCCTTTCCCGTTCTCGCGAGCAGTTACGACTGTGTCTGCGTTGTTTTGTGTTTCTATGGGAATTGTGACGCTGTACGCCGTTGCCACGGTCGGGACTGTCCCACTTCGAGCGTTGCTCTTGCACCCTCTGGCTGTTTGGCTCAGACTGCTTTTCTATATTTCTGATACGTCTTTCCTGTATTTCTTCAGCGCCTTCTGTGCTGCGATTAATTTTAGTAGTGTGCTTTTGCTTTTTGCACGCCGAGGTGTTTGATACGTCGTTGTTGCTACTATCCTGCTGCTGGAAGATGAGCTCGAATTGCACCGTGGTTCTTTTCGTTTCCTCTTCTCGAGGTCAGGCGCATTTTTTTCGGGCATTTTTGGGTCCTCGTCGCTACTTCCGGAATTTTCTTTTTGATCACTGGGTGTGCTACGTTTCTTGCCCATTGCTGTTATTTAAAAAAAAATCACAAATATTATAATTAACAAAAAACACAAACTAAATGGCTTTAAAAATTTGAATAGGGATGGCATATCGACACCCCATCAGCTGTTGGGCTAATCGATATCCGTCTTCTCATCGGCTAGAGCGAGTGTGTTACATCTCTAGGACTACTCTACTATGTCAATTTGAAGCTTCACGATACTTTTAGTCGATACTAATCGATACAGTACAAGTACAACATCGCGCCATGTTCATCTCATCTCGATGCGTTGGGTAGCGTAGCAGAGTAGATAACTACGATTTCTAAATTAGAAAATATAATGTTTAATTATGGTGATTATGATCTTTGTTAGTATATTCTCTGAAAGTATGTGGTTCTCCGTCGCCTTGCGTTATTTGTAAGTACCAACAGATTTAGCCGCAGCAGCAGCCGCTGTTAATGTCGGCCGAACGTCGCACCCAAACAGAAGCCAAAAAAAGTGGAAACTGATTAACATCGGAGCTTCGCAATGACACCATTCGACGACTTTGTTTATCTAATTAATCATGTGCTGCTAGGCGAAGAGCCGGTAAGTAAGGCCTACATGTTAAAGCATGCAAACACTCGAGCATCTATATGTATGCATGAACGTATGTACGTGAAACTGAAATCGTGCATTGATTTTGTCCATGTAGACCATTGAGGACTTCATATTGCTTGTCGGCACATTGGTAGCATTCATAGCTTTCATACTCTGGTGTTGCTTTCCCATTCAGCCAAAGGTAAGTGGTTAATCTGATACAACATAAGCCTGCCATCTAAAGCTACTTACTTCCACAGGAGCCGGGACCCCACCGCCAATTCACATGCAAAATCATACAGAATCCAATAAAAGCTTTTGATACGGGCACCAGCACCGACGACAACAATGCTTCTAATGCAGCACCATTCCCTTCATCTTATACCTCTGGAGCCAGAAGCGGCCTCGGTGCAAAAGGCAATACCGGCGCGGATTTAGGCCTGACGAGCAACATGTACAACGGCAGCTATAGCAAGAACGGCACTGTGGCCATGCACAATTACTACGTTAAAAACGGACATCATTGCTGCACCTAATGGCCAGCCTAAAATTAGCACATTCAAGGTTTTCCAGACCCAAAGCTGATGCTGCTTAGCTTAGCGCTGTATTACCTACTAAGTTCTTTGCGTGTACAATGATCCGTGCAGCACAGTCGTCGTTATATGTATGAAAAATGCGTGTGAATATTGATTGTAATTTGTGCCAATTGCTTCGACAGGTTGGTAGGAAGCAGCTTAAAGCTGCCGGCTGCCTGTTCGCATTTGCAAGCACATTTAAAAATATAATTGCTCAGACTGATTTGTTAAAAAAAACAGAGAAACAACAAGAGAAAGAAAAGCATGCCGTCGCAAACCACCTTGCATGCCCTGCCCGAGGTAATGGAGATTGGCAAATGTTACATATGTGGCAAGTTTTTAAAACCTTGATACCTTTACATGTGTATGTATATGTATATAAATATATATATATATATATATATACATATATAGTTATATATATATGTATATGTACATGTGTTGAATTGTGGAAATACCAAATTAATATGCACACACACATACATATATTAATGTGTGTGTATGAAAACCTAGTATCTAGTTCTAAGTATGTATTTGTGCATTATACAACAAACCAGCATATATTGTGACAACATTTGCTTAGCCCATTCCCCAATCAGCAAGACAGTTTGCAACCTTATACATACATACACATGTATATAGGTGGGAAAACAAAAGATTCTTAAAATAGATTACAAATTCAACTTTGTTGAGCTGAAGGAAGAACACAGACTCCCCTTCAAGCGGGAAAAGCCTATATAAATAAATATATAAATATCTTTAAGATGGATTATATAAACACACACAAAACAGAACCTACAAAATAACTAGCATAAAATATTACCCCGAAATTGTTTTTATTTCCACTGTATTTCCATGTACAAAAATATGTAAATATGTATGGATGTACATGTATTCGAATCCGTATTTTTATTTATGTATATGTATAACGTATCTCTGTAAGCCGCAAAAGATTTGATCTCATTTTTCAACTTATTTATTTGTGATGTAACTTTTAGAAAATACCACCACGACACCCATCCCCCCCCCCCCCCTCTACTGCGAAGGGCCATAAATCCCTCTAAAAAGTAACGATTGCGAATACGAAACCGAAACCGAGCGAGCACAGCTGTTGTTTTATTTTGTTTTAGGTATGGGAACAGCAAGTGAGCCTACCCAATCAGCTAATCCGCTATATCCGGGATCCGCATAATTTAAATGAAAGTCACTTTGTAAAATTGTTCTTAGAATTTATTTATAAATTAATAACAGTGTTATCAAGGGTCTTATTTAACGCTAACAATAGCTGCTAGTCCTCGCATTAAACACTTATTAGCGCAATATCAACAGAAGTGTGACAGAGCTCTCCGGAGCCCAGGCTGCAGACTGGAAATATCGTGGGGCACTGAGTCAGAAGACCATCTGGATTTGTATGTGGCTATAAAATTTGGTTTGTTTGGTTTCGAGGGCCTCCCTTCACTTCGCTTAATTCCTAGTATCTCGTTTTGGGCTTTGGTAAACAGTTCAAGCATTTTGTGAATCGTCGTCGTTATCTGCCTACAACTATGGGACTATGTACATATGTATGTTAGAGCCCTGCATGAACGGGAAAATGAATCGATTCGCAGTGATTCGGGACTCGCTTCGTCCGATCCAATTGAATCAGCGATTCGGCTTTCTCAGTGATTCGAATCATACGCCCAAAATGGACCGAACGGATCATGATTCATAATTTTGTACTGTGAGATCCGAACAGTTCAGTTTTTTCTCTCTTTTACTCTCCACTTGATTTTCAGGTGGAGAGTACGAGAAAGCAATACACAAATTTGTGCCCTCGGGGTGGAAATCTGTAATTGTGTGTGTGTGCTTTTCTGAGCCTGTGTGTGTACGTCAACGCGTTGACGCATACAAAGGAAGATTCTTCGTAGTATGTTTTGAATCAGTTTTTGAATCATGCGACGAATCTTGCTGATATTGATTCGCAGTGCTCTGATCCGGTTTTTAGTGATCCGGGTGATTCGAATCTGACTGAAGGGATGATTCGTAATGATCAAACGCATTGAAGGGACATGAGTATACTGTGATTTTTTTAATCATGTGGATTCGTGCAGGGCTCTAATGTATATACACAAAATTATTTACAAAAAAAAAAACAAATATAAATATATATGTACATATGTATGTATGTAGATATGTACATATGTATATACACGTACATGTATACACGGGAAAATAAATAGAAAATTGCAGAGCTAATGGTTTCCATTCATTCTATTGAAGCTTTCCTTCTGCACTCGTTGCTTTTAACCCCTAAATACAGTCTTGAGCAATAATCAATGCATGAAATAGAAAACACAAAAAAACAAAGAAAACGTAACAAAAACAAAAACAAAAGTCCTGTAACAAATTGCAATATGTGGTTGAATGTGGTTTTCTGCTGATGCCAGCACCAGAAGCACATGCCACAGACGCAACCCTACTACGCACCCACCACTAGCTACTGCAGTCCCTCGGGAAGAAAACATTCATCTCGATCAGAATCTGGAGAACGATGAACACGCCATAGACGGCGAAGAGAGCGACGCCCACCCGCTTGGTCAAGCGGTAGCCACTGAAGCTGAGTATTACAAAGAGGGCCACGGTTGAAACGATTAGTATCAAGATATTGTACTCGATGCCCTGGGTGCCGACCTGCTGCGGCTCCCCACTTCCATAGTTTATGCAGTTCTTGATGAACCAGGGCACGCCAAGAGACAGCAGAATGGCCAGCGAGTTGGCGCCGAGCGAGTTTGAGACTCCGATTCCGTTCTCACCTGTTTGGGACAATGTAGTCAAACTGAAATCAGAATCGAAATCAAGGCTCGTCCCGCTTACCGTTCCTAAGAGATATTAGGCTGGAGACGGCCTCCGGCATGGTGGAGCCGGCGGCCAGGAAAGTCAGACCCATTACTATAGTTGGTACATGGATGGCCACTCCAAAAGCCGTCAGCATCCAGACAATCAGGTAGGCATTGGCCCCGATGCAGAGGATGCACATGATGAAGGAGAGTGGGTAGAGGCGGCGATGCTTCATCGGGTGCGGGATCAGCCAAGAGAGGGTGAACCTAATGGGGAAAACGAAGACCCACCAGCTCTTCATGAAGCGGGAGGCGTCGTGAGGATACGCGTAAATACTAATCGGCAAATCGTCTTCTTCGCTGTCATCGCTGTTCCCTGTTATAGAGGGATGCTGAGAAACAGTTGGCATGGGGCGAGGAATAGCGCTTACAATGCTTAGAGTGAGTCAGATTCGCGGTGGAGGATATGGATGAGGTGTTCTCGGGCAAGTTTACCACGAAGAGGCCGTCGCCCGAGAGGGGATCCTTTTTCAGCGGCAGCTGTGCCTTGGCACTGTTTTCCGGAGGCTCCGTTAGATCTGCAAGACATTAGGGATACAATTGGAGCACGTTCATGTACTATGAGTGATGTATAATATAATGTATGATGTACATGATGATGCATATATGCATACGTATGTAAATATGTATGTACGTGGGTAGCCAGTGGACTTACCATAACGCGTGGAGAAGCAGCAGTTCATGCGATCCTCGATGAATACGCGAATGGCTGGCATGAACTTGTTGTTGTTGAAGGTGATCAGATAGTAGAGCACTAGGAAGCCCATCATGATGCAGGACTCGACGAAGCTGATGCTGCCGCCCCAGGCCAGTACAAGCAGGATTATCGTATTGAATATGTAGATGAAGCAGTCCCTCGCTATTGGCCACCAGTCCAGCTGAACCGGCTGCCAATGGGAGGATCGACCGATTTACAAGCAAACATTTTGGATTGCGTAGATTAAATCGTAGTAAATCAGTTCAAATCAGGGAACGGGAACATTGAAGGGGCGGGCATGCATACCTTGTCAATGGACAGCGCCGCCAGACCAGCCACGCCCAAGGTGTTGAACATGAGCGAGCCGATGATCGTGCCCAGACCCATGTCCGACTCCAGAATCAGGGTGCTGATGGTGTTGGTGAAGAACTCCGGCATCGATGTGGCCGTAGCCATAAAGGTGGCCGCCGCCACATCCTTGGACAGGTGCAGGTCCTCGCAGATGCACTCCACCGTGGGCAGGAAGTAGTCGTTGCATATTATGGCCAGCAGTATAAAGAAGTATATCGCAGCAAAGACATGCAGCACCACCCACCCCTGTCGCAGTTGTTCCACTGCAAGAGAGGAGAACAGGAACATACATACATATGTATGAATGAATGAATGAATGAATGAATGAATGGATGTATGTATGCCCTAAAAGTAGGCAACACTTTGAATGCTTTTTGGTAGCTATCATTTGGAAATGAATCCCTTCCGCGAGCACCGCATCTACGGGTATGTACGAAAGAAATCTATTTATCGTTGTCATTGCTAAAATCTACCACAAAAACAGAATATGTAGTTAATACGTAGTTGAGGTGGAAACAGTGAGTATAAATCTTATCGCTGTTTCTTATTGAAATCTAGACACCTTACTGCGGGTACAGGTACATTCATACGTACATACTCGCATGTACACGTATGTACATATGTATATTCACCAGAAGAGCTATCTGAATCTAAATTGTACGTACGTAGTAAGCATTCTGTAGTGCTTGGTACAGTTCGAGCTTGTGCGCGATAAGAGCTCGTTTCCAGAGCAGAGTGTTCCGCATGGCACAGACAGTCGTCGGTGTGTGCCTGTCTGGGGTACGTTTTCAGTGTAACTATACATACATACATACATACAATTGCATATGAACATATACATATGTATGGTTTGTAGAATCTATGAACAGAAACTCGTGGCACGCCTGATTCTATTCTATTCCCATTGAATCAATCGTCCGTTATCGGGGCAGCCTGCTGACAGTATGGAGAGTGTGAGGCAGGAAAGACATTGCGCAAAGAGTCTGGACAACGGACGCCTCACCCCACCTCACCTCACCACACCTCATCTCACACGGACAAGTTAAAGTCTATCCAAAGTCGTTTCATTGCACATTCCTCCGCTCCCTGATTCAGATTGAGCTCCCGAGCCGACCGATAATGGTCGCGTAAAATTATTGTATCGGATAATACTTGATCCTGGTTATTTGCAGATGTATATGTACATACATATACACATCGAAAGCTTACCTGTGAAGAGGTCGGGGAACTCCTCCATCGGTGAGGTCTCATCGTCGCCCGGGCACGAGGCACGTGGCAGTAAGTCGTACAACAGCTGCTCATCGAAGTATCTCAGGGATGCCTCCAGAAAGTTACTCTCATTGTCGGCTGCAAAAACAAACGGACCAAAAACAGAATAAATCGAAATGCTATCCACTCTGATATGCGCATCGGCTCTGATTCTTTCAAGTTAAAGAAAAATACACAAAACGCAAGAAGAACAACAAATACAACAAAAAGAAAAACTATCCAACTATGCAAATCGACCTGAAAAACCCAAACTCTTTCCGACCAACAGTATTACATACATATGTGACCAAACGAGGCTATACATTAAAATATTATAAATAAATATATACATATGTAGTACATATTTATGTGATCCTTGTCCCAATATTTATTTAGTTTGATATATTTATAGGCACATGTCCTAGATAAATATGTACATATTGTACATACATATATGTAAATATGTATGTATACATATGTATGTCATATGTAGGGGAGGGGGCACGGCTGTGGACCTAGTTTTGTTTTTGCCTCAAGGTTTTTAACCAATTGCATGTTATACAAACATATGTGTACCAATTTAAAGCTAAGAGGTATTAGCTAACTATCAGTGAAGAACTAAATTAATTCCTTCATTCAGAACAATGTATCAAGCATTTGGGTAAGTGACCTTTTTTCGAGAAAAAACGAGAAGGAACGTGAGTCGCTTCTAGTCGCGACTCTACTTTTATACCCGTACTCAGTCAATATATAAATTTGTGAGCTTATAATTGAAATTTTAAAAAAATTTAAAAATTTTACATTTTACATTTTACATTTTTTTGCTACATCTGTTAACTATATATACTTCTTAAATGTAGATAATACATCTAGAACAAATATTCTACATCTACCATTTAGATTCTACATCTCCTCCGCTAGGGTTGCTCGCGCATTGCAAAGGGCAGAGTGTGTGCGAGCGAGACAGAGAATGAATATCGTCAGCAACGCCAGAGGAGGTGGGAGAAGCAACTGAAAATTAATTTCTTCATTCTGGCCATAATAATGATCCAATCTGTACCAGATTTAGCAGATATAGACATTCTTTACGATACTGTGTTTTTAGTTTTATCGTATCATTACAATTGTGGATGCCACAGAGATTTTCGTCTTTTGTGGGGGCGGAAGGGGGCGGGGCGAAATTTTGAAATACACTTGTAACAGTGTGATATCACATGAGTCTGGAAAAAAATTTCGTTGCTCTAGCTTTTATAGTCTCTGAGAACGAGGCGCTCATGAGGACGGACAGACGGCCAGACGGACAGACGGACAGACAGACATGGCTCTATCGACTCGGCTATTGATACTGATCAAGAATATATATACTTTATGGGGTCGGAAAATTTTCCTTCTCTGCGTTACACACATCCACTTTTACCACAAATACAGTACCCCTTAACTCTTTTTGAGTACGGGTATAAAAATATAGGCCTAGTTGTGGACCACCCTGAAAAATCAGCTTAAAATTAAAAAATATGAAAGAAAATCACCACAAAAAAACGAGAAATTGAAAGTTTATTTACTTTAAGAGCCTTCTGGCATAAAGGAAAAGAAGGATGACACTTTTTAACAAAAAACATCGTAGTCAGAGTCGCAGTGCTTTCATGTGAAGTAGCTGGCACGCATATTAGCGCACTTTAAATGCACCGGACGACTACATTCATTGCGTTTAATGGAGTTTGCGGCGGTTAATTTCCTTGGCAGTAGGTGCAGACAGATGATGCAGAAATCCTCATCATCGTCCGAAAGAGCCTTGCTTCGCTTAGCTGCTGGTTTGGCTAATGATGCCTTCCGTCCACGCTTCTGGGCAGAAACAGATGTCTGGCTATTTTTTAGCTTCGGCTTCTTTATTCCTCAAAGAAGCAATGCAGTGCGGTGAGGTAAGCACGGAGCTTTTCATTGGCTTTCTTCCACGATTCGAAGGCTTCTGTGGTGTAGCCGCTTGCAGAGGACCAATATCTTCTAAAAGTGACAGGCATCTCGTTGAAGATGCTCCTGATGATAGCGGCAGAGAGAGAAATAGCTAAAGCTCATGACCCAGCGCAAATATTTAAATCAGTTTGATATTCTGTGCAGCATGTACCTTGTGTGATTGTATGCGTGAAATGAGATCGCACTTACGTCACACGTATAGAAAGGATATCAAGCTCAAAGCTCTGACTAAAATGCGGCTTAAATGTTGTTATTTTGTACAACATTACCATGAACAACGATAGTGCTACAGCAGCTAGAGCAAAGCAGCTATTTGTTTCGATATCAGCACAAAAACTGCGTATTGTTATCGAATATGACTCCCAATACTCAGATCAGTAGCATCTGATTCCTGTCCAAGTTTTTGGGGTGTGTCAGAGTCAGTCGTGGAGAGGGATCTGCTAAGCCACACTGGGAGAAAGAGAGGGCGAGCTCGTGTGGCGGGAGAGTTAGTCACTGCATGGATACTGTTTGCATCATGTCTGGCTATATCCGATCGCAGCGATTTTTTAGGGTCGAGTAGATAAGATAAGTTTCTATGAATCTGCATTAGCGGTATTCTAGTATCTTCAACATTTTTGAACTGGTTTTTCCGATTTTTGGGGGATGCATAAGGATGCATATGTACACATGTATGTATGTATATACCACAATATGTAAGTGCATACATAGATATGAACATATGTATGTACATATTCGTCGCTCATTGACAACGTATGTACATATCTATTATTTCAGTATTGTTATGGGTTCATTATACTATAATTATAAAAGTTATAGCAGAAATGCGAAGAAAAACAAAAATATTCCATTCATATTCGAGGTCAGATAAACACAGGACACGTGCCTATAAATATACATATGTACATATGTGGCTAGACTGGATGTCCGTTTAATGCACCTTCAAACCGAAACACCTCCGCCAGTCGTGGCCGGAGGCATTATTGGTTGTGATTGGCAATTCGATTGGAGTTTTACAACATTATAGTACTTTTATGGCTATTGTGCATTTTGGCGTCGCTTAGCGGGAAGCGGCAGTTGAATCGACAGTTCAAACTAAATGGGACAGTCATGGAGGCGTCTCGGTCGTTTGCCCGTGTTTGTTTTGTTTTTCTTCGTGTAATTATTACACCCTTGCTGAGAGTTGTACGATTTTTACCAGATTAATGCAACGCACGAAACTGATACGTCAACTGATACCCCAAACACATTTGTGCATGTATTCATATTTATGTATGTACTTACATATGTATGTTCATATGAGGAAGACATGGAAGATACATACATACATAACATACCTATGTATATATAATTGGGGAGAGGCATTGATCTGTAAGGGTATTAATTGGTTCGGCCCCGAGCCAGCCATGTCTCACTTTACTATAATCTCTTTTTCGCTTGTACGGGGACACGGTGAATATTTAATCTAGTCAGATTTACAAAGAAATTAAGCGAAGGTGGTGCACTGGGGGTGGGGGGCTGGTTGTTGGTTGCTGGGACCTTGTCTGAGGTTTCTGTCTATGTATGTATGTATGTATGTATGTACATATGTATGTGTTGGACAGTTAACGGTTATCAGCTCTCTCTTGTTTACACCCTCTCTTAAAGCAGCCCATTAATTACTATTGGCTTTTACGATTCGTTTCTTTTCGTTTTGTTTTGTTTCTTTTCGTCTGTTTTCGTTTTCATATTGTTAACCAAGTCCCTGGCAGCTGTGGGTTTTGTGGTGGGAGTGAAATAAAAACGCGCTTGTGACGTCACTAACCTCTTGACCTGATTTCAGAGATTCGAAATTCCTTCATCACGTGCGATACGCTCGGCAGATTTTCCCCGTTTATGCTTTGTTTTTATTTATCTGTGGAGAATTGCGTGCCTATGCCTGTGCCTGCACCTGCACCACCATCAGCAACAACAACAACAACAACATCGATATACAACAAGAGCTGCAAAATCAGTCATAATTGAATAATTAGATGCACTCGCCACAGCAAACAGAAAAAAAAGAGCACTGCCATCTGGAAATTGAAACACGGCAAGCAGGAGACAATCAAGGCGAGTAAACATTAGGCTGCAGCGACCGATATCGGTGGGTCATGTCATAAAGTCATGTACTATAGGCATAAATACATACATACATATGTATATTATTTGACTGCGAACACTTAAACACTCACACACGCACACGGCAAGAGAAGAAGCAACCATTCTAATGGACGGACTGGTTAGCTCTGCAATCAAATCTTACTTGGAGTCGCGTTGGCTGTGCAGACGAAATGCATTTACATAGCTCCAAAAGTAACCAGCCCCAGCTCAAGCTCAGGCCCGAACCGAACTGAGACGTGTCGCACCGTTCAAAGCCAGGCAAAGCTTGAAAACAGAGAACGCTCCGCTCAGCTTTCCTCCGAATTGAGCTTGACTTGCCGGCAAACAAGTTTATTGAACTTGTTGCCAGCTGCCCGGCAGAGTGATTATGAGATGCATTGAAAAACCCCAACCAAACACACAGGTTGGGAACACTCCAGCCCAACCTCAGCGTCAGTCTTAGTCTCAGTCTCAGCCCTAACCCACCCATCCAGCACTAGTCGAACCAGAGGCATTCTTGAGAGTGATTCCCGCTCACGGGAATTGTGGAAATTCGATGACTTTTGTTGTGGTTGGCATAGGCTAATGTTGCAGGGTGCTTCAGCGAGCAATTAGGCGAACACCAATGCTGCTACCCATTGCCCTTCGATCTGTTCTTTGACGTACGTATGTATGTATGTACTTCGCTTGCTTTGCAATCAATAATTGTTTAATATTTTCTTCGTTGAATTTACGTGGCGAGTTTCGGGGAAGTTTGGGAGGGAAACTCGCTGAAAGCCTGTTGCGGCTCAATGCAAAACTAAATGGCAGAAAATCGAACCAATTGCCATCCAACTGACTCTAAAGTAACCGAGTAATTGTTTAGTTATTGCCATTCATTGGCCTGCTGCCCAGCCTTGCGGCTGTTCTCAGTTCTCAGCTCTCGGCTCTCGGCTCTCGTCTCGGCGTCGGCTACTTGCACTGGACAACATAGTTTTGGGCTTAGGTCAACGAGAAATGAATAAGAGCCATATCATTGGTTAAGAGCGGAAACCGAAGGAACTAATGCTGAATGGCAATACCAAAATACCATAATATAATGTGGGTTATTAAATGAATGTATGGCTACTAAATGAGTTACAAATGTACAATTGTATGTACATACATACATATGTATATAAGTTATTACAAATGAGTGTACATATGTATGTATGTAAGTAGACATACATATGTATGTACACCTTATTTTTATAACCGTACTGCTCAACCGCTGTATGTATGTATGCTTGTATGTGCATACATATGTATGCATGTAATAATTTATCTTACAAACTACAATTTAGTTGACTTTCGTCCAAAAAGTAAATTAACAGAAATTCGTAAAGCGTTTTTGCT
Organism: Drosophila subsilvestris; assembly: GCA_035043285.1. Classification (NCBI taxonomy): domain Eukaryota; kingdom Metazoa; phylum Arthropoda; class Insecta; order Diptera; family Drosophilidae; genus Drosophila; species Drosophila subsilvestris. The sequence goes on from JAWNNB010001875.1 coordinate 319,155, forward strand.
CGTTTTCCCATACAGAAAAAAACTTAAATACTACTTACTGCTATACATACATATGTACGTACATTGTGTTTTTTTGTTGCACATGCAACTGAAATATCATGAATAATTACGAATACTCGTATCTAATATTTCGGGTATTACGGGTAACGGATTAAGAGCAATGAGGTGACCATTGGGAATAACCAATTACCGAAAGACCAAAAGAGTGTTAATTAATGACCGATGTATGCAGATGTACATACATACATATGTGTATGCATCAATGATGTATGAGTGTATGAATGAAAAATGGATGCATTCTGACTTACCCAATGGGGACTTCTGTTATGCGCTTGGGAAGAGAGGACACGAAAACAGAATGACGAGAGGTAGAATGTTTTTTTATGAAACAAGTACATACATATGTATGTATGTACATAGAAATAATACAAAAATAATTTACAATTTTATACTGAATATAATTAAGTATGTACATATGTATGTATGTACATAGATCGATAGATCGACCACCGCCAACAATTTATAGTGCACTATAGTGGTAAACTCGCATCCGCGAGTCTCGAACGCCCGGACGCCTAGAAACCATGTTGCATGGTGTGGTCTAATGTTGTATGTTGAGTTTCTTTGCTTGCTTAAAACCCAAACAAGACAATGCGAAACAGCAGTACACAAATAACAAAACAATAATAAATACATAGATAATAATACCCAAGCTCGTAGTGGCAGGCGCCCCCAAGATAGCATTTTATCCAAGACCTACCAACATCATTGGCACAGCTAGAGGTAGAATCTGTGGAGTGTGGAGGCGAAACGTCATGGGGACAGTGGGAAAATGAATGGGCGAGGTTCACTTGGCACTTTGGACTGCTTGCTTGTGCAGCAGTTTTGATGATAACTTGAATCGGATTCGGATCGAATCCGGAACAGAGACACAGGGGAGATCGAAAAGTCCCCCATACCGGATGATTGGGAAGAGCCATCGCCCAAAATGTTAATGGACTCGAACACTGGTCACTGCGAATCGAACAAATTCCTTTTCATTATTCCAGCGAAAATCGCATTTCGGAATTACCAAACGCCAAATGAGCATATTGATCGTACATGGGTATATGGGTAGCGTATTTATAGATCTGGGTTTGGTGTTGAGGTTGAGATTCACTGTGGGTCTCTCTCTCTCTAGGCATGGCAAGGGTGAGTGCCTGGGATTTGTGTTTCCAACGAATCCGGGAATCACATGTCGCAGCCGCTTTCGTTCACCGATTACCGATCGGCGGTCAAACATGCGCAAACATTCCCCGTGAATCTCGTTCGGTTTGTGTTTCACATAAAATGAGCGCGACATGACCAGCAAATGCATTAGTAGAGAACAAGCAATTGTTATTTATATGAGAAGCGGCTTATAGTGGAGCCGAATCTATAGCCATAGCTTACTAGTCTACGGAGTCCATAAGCTCGTATCTGCAGATCATGGCATAGATGCGACAAACTGATAGTGGAAATAAATTATTGTGCTACCTCGAGTCGATCCACATCCACTGGCCGCAATCAAGAGACATGAAAGGAAATAGACTTTCGGAGATAATGGGCCAAGTGGGCCATTCATATAGCGGTAGGCATCAGGCAGCAGGAGAAGTATGTAGATAGTGAGTGGCTAGCCCTGATTTGCTAATGGCATCAGCCATATAAATAGATGAATGTATATTTCCGAATCTAAGTCCCATTCTGTATGTGTCATAAAGCCATCATGGTTTGAATGTTGCCATGGCCCGCCCAATACTTTAAATGAGCATAAATCATCGCTGCTGGGAGCCCAGATAAAAGCTACATACATATGTACATACGATATACATATGTACATGTACATAGTGACTCGTGTCCAGCCAAATGGCGGTCATTGCCGTTGCCTGGAGTCCTCCTCGACAACGATAAGTCCATTAAAATGGCAATTGGTGAACAGCATTCATCCATTTACAGAGTGACCGACGACATGTCCCTGCCCCTGCTCCTGTCCCTGTACCCATCCCAACGTATAACAGTGATCGATCGATCCATTGATCTGTCCGATATCTGTAATCTGTAGTGTCACCAAGTTTAGATAATGGGTCGGAAATCGGTTTCAGGTTTCGCAAGCCCTCGACACATGTCCAAAGGCAAACAAAAAAGCACAACACTTTAAAAAAAACATACATATGTAGCCTCTCCTTACACTTTTCATTTAAATACAGAAAAAAAGGACCTCGTGTTGAAATGCTTTACAAAGAGGCTTGCATTGCATTTCTGTGCTGTGCTGCCCCACCAGAGTCTTCCAGAATGGCTTGGAGCGCTCCCAGTCAAGCACTCCCGCTCCCAGGACCAGCTGCTTGTCAATATATGTACATGTGTACGTGCATCCCCGAATCGAGTGGTTCTTTGACTCACCTGTTGCATGGGTACTCGTTGCGGGGCTACCAAATAATAATAGGAATAGGCCTAGCAGAAGTCCGACATTTTTCAACATTATGAACAAGTACAAAAAAACTTTAAGCCAAATTAAAAAACAAAACGGAAAAAAATAGCGTAAGGTAATGCGCCTGCGTGAAACAGGTGTCTTAGAATTTATTTGATGCTTCCTTTCTGACTTGTTCCGACTCTCGCATCGCTTGGAGTACACGGCGTATGCGCAGCGTGCGGATATCGAGTTTCGGCTACTTCGATTTGATTTTGCGCTTCCCGTTGGTTCCTCCAGCAAACCGCTTGGCTAGAATTATATCGCAAAACTAATTAAGAGCGACCAGCGCGCGCCCGTCTTAATAATAAACTGCGACGTCGACGTCGACAGTGACAGCAATGACAGCGACGACAGAACCGGCGGACGACACAGCAGTGGCAGCGTCGACTGGCAACCGGCTAGCGACTGCGCCAACGCCAACTCCATCACCCGCGCCAGCGTCAGCGTCGTTTCGTATTGACGGTTTTATAAAGATATCTCTCTAGTAAGTATAGGCATAGTCACCTCAAGTCAGTCACTTCACGTTTACGGTTTTATTATATGTTTTATTTCTCCTCTACACTGCTCAGTGCTTAATTTTGCCCGTTTTCCCTACCCTGATTCATGTGTGCTTTTTATTTTGACTCTCCATCGGGTTAAGTTTTTCACCGCTGTTAGCGTGTATGTACATATGTGTAGGTTACAGAAGTTAGGGGTATTTGGAGAATCCACTGATTATACTGTGTGTAGTAGCAGCGCTATGTGGCTGGCTGGGTGATTCCCGAAACATTCTGGGAATCGTCCTTAACAAAGCTCTCTGCCCCAGTCTGCCCGAAACCTACCAAGTGGGTGATTTTGTATTGCTTTCCCTATGCGATCTGGGAGGATCGCTGTCGTATCCATTCTTGGGCAAAAGATTTGACGGGTATCCGACAGTCGAGCGCTTCGGCTCAAGCTGCTGCCCAAATATTTATGTATATGTACATATGTACACAGGTACATACATATGTATGTGCATACATACGAGCATGTGTGTACGATGGGTACGCCTTCCCTTTCCATCTGTGCGTGGAGTCATTAATTGATAAGAAAACGAAAAAACAATTGCCTGACATTTTATCAATCTATTGGCAGTAGTCACTAACCGGGCTACGCAAGTACCCCTACATATGGATGTATTCGTTTGATGTCCGTATGATAGTGTTCAATGACATGTTGAATATCGGTTTCCTTATATGTCCATTCATACATAAATAAATACATATATGTACATATGTACATGCATGCATGCGTACACATGAGCATATAACTGAGTGCGTTTCATAGAGGTGAACTATGGGAACAATAACTAAGCGAATTTTTTAAAATACGTTTAAATATATGTAATATATTTTTAAACGCCATAAGTAGGTACATATGTATGTTCATACATTCACGTACTTATAGCCCTCCACAGTTAAGTTATCAGCTGTTCAAGTGCCACAGAGTGTAAAATTAAACAATTTAAGTGCAATTTTTGTACGAGTAATGCATTCCAGTCCAATCAGAGTGGTCTTTGATTTTGAACAGTTGATACTCGTATTTTCATTATATTTTGTGTAGCTGGAAATCGAGTCTTCAAAAGGCCTACAAAACAAAAGTACATGCAACCCAGTCCAACGATTGGATTGGGAGCATGTTGGAGAGTTATTTATTCTTGTTGTGCTTATTTGATTACCCTTTAGACCTAAATGGGGGGGACCAGATAGGGGGGTGTTTTGGTAGGACTGTTAACGTATGCTGAACATAGAAAGCGTAGAGAAAACGAGAGTTACAGAATTTCTAATATTAGTTCTTGCACTTCGTTTATCCTCTTTTCCACCAAATGACCTATTTTATTCGAATTTTGAAATTATTTCATCTGATTTCATTTTTCCTTTGCTGTTTTTTATTCCGCCACTAGATGTAGATCACCCTCTTCTCACATCAACACCAGCCGTTATATTTCGCGCCCCTTCGCATGAGAGAGAGAAAGATAGAGCTAGAGAGACAGAGACGTGGAAGCGATTGCCTAACTACTGAAATGTTATTTGATCATTCCAACTATAATAGGTATCCGATCTACACCAATTCGGCAATCTGGTAGATACGATCATTCTCATGATTCTGCGTTCTCGCATTAATAAAACCTATACTTCGAGTATCAGGTATTGCTTTTGTTACAGCTTTTCGACAGAAAGACAATATTTTGCACTTAGAGAGCACACCATATATTTACATACAAATAATTAAATAGGTAAGTATATAGTTAATATATTAGCAGAAAGCAGAAGTACCTCCACAATAACTTCTTGAACAAACAGATGATTGAATTGCATTTGCATGCTTACGAGAAAAGGAAATACATATTAGAGCCCTGCATGAACGGGAAAATGAATCGATTCGCAGTGATTCGGGATTCGCTTCGTCCGATCAAATTGAATCAGCGATTCGGCTTTCTCAGTGATTCGAATCATACCCCCAAAATGGACCGAACGGATCATGATTCATAATTTTGTACTGTGAGATCCGAACAGTTCATTTTTTTCTTTTTTTTACTCTCCATTTGATTTTCAGGTAGAGAGAACGAGAAAGCAATACACAAATTTGTCGGTTTTTTTGCCTTGCTTTCGGGGTGGAAATCTGTAGTTGTGTGTGTGCCTTTCTGTGCCTGTGTGTGTACGTCAACGCGCGTTGACGTACACAATACATACTGTACATGTGCACGCATACAAAGGAAGATTCTTCGTAGTATGTTTTGAATCAGTTTTTGAATCATGCGACGAATCTTGCTGATATTGATTCGCAGTACTCTGATCCGGTTTTTAAGTGATTTGGGTGATTCGAACCGGACTGAAGGGATGATTCGTAATGATCGAACGCATTGAAGGGGCATGAGTATACTGTGATTTTTTGAATCATGTGGATTCGTGCAGGGCTCTAATACATATTATAGGAGAGGCCATTTAAAGAGGTGAGCCCTCTTTTATAATCACATAACATTTCCCGACATACTGTAATCCCAGTATTTGTGTTAGAAACATTCCGAGCAAACAATATAAAAATGTGATTTGCCACAAAAATTGGTCGTTGGTCCCATAGTGCAGTGTGGTTCATGGTTACTTCGAGATGCATCTATCTGTTGCTTTATTACACTAGTCAACACGACATTTCCGCTGTGGCCCAAAATTACTTTTTCTAATAGATTTCGGGATTTACATTTTTTTTTAGGAATTAAGGTTTTTTTTATGGTTTAGTTTATTTTAAAGAATTTTTTTAATTTTCATAATTTTTTCATAGGTTGTGCTGTTTTTTTTCACGTAATTTAAGTATCTTTTATCTGGTTGCATTTATCTTTGCAGTTCTTAAAAGCTGACAAATACAGCTATAAATCAGCTATAAATCAATGCCTTAAACAATGCCTAATTAATGCGTCTAACTAAAAACAAGAAATACACGCCAAGAATACACGATTTTCCTGAATTTTCAAAGTAAAAATTTCGTGAAAAAATACCGCAAAAAATTATCAAATTTTAATTAAAAAACTTAATATCTTCCAGACGTTAAGCGGCAGCTACAAAGTGTTTGAATAGAAAAGCTGTATTTGCCAGTTTTTTAGAACTGCAAAGATACATGAAACCAAATATAAGATACTTAAGTTATATGAAAAATAGAAGCAGAAATATAATCTATGAGAAAAATTCGGTTTGGATCCTTGAGGAAAAAAAAGTTCGATTTTGTCGAGTAGTGACGGCATTATTCGCATTCCTTTTTAGAATATATCAAAGTCAAAGAGTCCAAGAGTAATTCCAAAAAGAACAGATACTCGTATGTTCGCCATACGCCACTTAGCCGCTCAACGTCCAAATGCGTCCCAATGATCTCCCTTTCTGAAGATTCTCTTCATATGGATAATTTATTATAGCTCGCCTACGAACCTGTCAAAGCAGTCACTCACCAATAAATCGTTGAGGGTATTAAGCTGTTAGTGGCAAAGAACGGCAAAGCGGTGCATACATTTTAAGTTTGACGCCAGAACGAATGGGGAGCGTCTTGTGACTTGGTTACTTAGGAATTGACAGCCTGGCTGGCTACGCGAAGCTCGCAAAGTGTTGATATATGTACAGCTGTCGCATAAATAATAGCACCATGACACTAACTTTTTTATATTAAATGATTTTGCTTAAACAGTGGTTCTAATGAACGGTTTTAAAACTAAAATTTAAGCTGTAGGGTGTAATTTAACGTATCCAAAAGCAATTGTATGTATTGTATTCAAACGAAAATATATGAAAAGAAAAGGAATTATTCAGGAATTAAGGCAACAAAAATAACACTGAAAATTTTCCATTAAAGCAGGTTACTTTAGTTGTATTCAATGGTTAATGTTTTGTTGTAAAGCCTTTGGAAGCAACCACAGAGGCTCAGCGTCTTGTCATGAAAGCTCACCCCATTTTCGCATCTTTTGTGGGATATATGGCTCCACAAATAATGCATGATACCCCAAAGATCAATATTGCTCTTTGGTTTCGTATTATAAACGTATTTTTTAGCTTTAGCGCAAAGATTTTTCTTGGAGTTCATATCTGGGCACTACACAGGCTTTTTGGCTTTCTTCGGACCACACAGTGTTTCTTTGGGACAACTCCAGTGCTATTTGCATACTGCATTCACTTTGCCCCATGGCTTTCTTTTTAAAGTGGATTTTTTCTCGGACTTTTGGCACTTAGTTCATGTTCTTGTAAGCAAGAACTAACTTTGCTCATCCTTGGCGATTTTTTAAGATCCTTTTTAAGCTCTATGGACGGTTTATAATAGTCCTTCTTGCTCTCATCAAACAGTCGTTTGACCGGAAATGGCAATATCTCAGGCCTCATCCCACGTATTTCTTGTTGGTTGCATGTCTTAAAGCATTGTGAATCATATTAGTAGAGAAACCAACAATTTGCTTCACCATAAGATAGGTGTTTCTTCTGCAATAAAAGTTTTGATCCTTTTGCTTTTTTCTTCCCTTAAGTGCTTTCCAAGACCCAACTAATTGTATTTTGAAACTGTCTTGCTACAATCGACTTAAGCCATAGATTATTAATTTAATCAACAACATAAAATATTAAAAAGTTTGGAAAAGTAAAATTTTTATAAAAAACTAATTTAGTGTTTTTTTTTGTTGCCGTCTTATTCAGCTTATTTTTTTGAAAATTCCCTAAGGTAATAAGAAACTTTAGGAATTTGCGAGTAATCAAACTTTTATCAGAGAGGAGACATTTACACATAATTGATATTACAGTAAATGGCAAAAAATGTTGGTTGGTAATCAAGTTTTGAAATAATAAAGACTGTCAGACAGGCTCCGGTTTTCACTTTCACCAAAAAATGTGCTTTACTTTTCAAAACGAAAAGTTAGGCGCTGCCGAACACGTGAATTGCATGACTTTAACGTTTTGAAAACGGCAACAAATTCCTCGCCGAAATGATAAGTAAACGTCTTTTTATACAACTAAACAAATCTTAATTGCAAAAGGAAAAAAATAGATGACTTATTGATGCATGACATGAATTGGACACTATTAACTGGAAAATTGAGCTTGTGCCCTTTTTATAAATAATTTTTGTTTAAGCCAACCTCAAAATTGGATTTGCAAAATTGGTCAGGGCAAAAACAAAAAAGTGAATTGCTCCGAACAGCTATGGCAGCCCGATTTGGCTATCGATAAGTCTCTGTTAAACATAACAGAGGCCTTTTTGTATGAGCTGGCACTAACGCGTGAGTATAACAGCAGTTAATTTCGCGCTTAACAGTACAAAGAGTGAACGAATTCATAAAAGTGGATTCCAGAGCGCCTCGAAATAAAAAGTCATAATTTTTGCTGAAAAGTAAAACGCAAAGTGAATGTGAAAAACGGAGCCTGCCTGTGTGGTACCAAACAGTGCTATTATTTCCGCCGCTACTGTACATACATACATACATATGTATGTACATATGTAGATGTTTTTAATTTAATATTACATATGTATGTATGTATGTATGTAGTTCATATGATATGTGTGTTCCCACGGCTTATATTCGTACTAGGGTACGTTGGCCACAAAGGATTGTAAATAAAAACTTTTAAATTTTATTTATACTGACCTGTAAAAAAAAGATAGTGTTCGCGGGGCCGCAGTTATTTCTGTGCGTTCATATCAGTGCCACCGATTACCGGCCAATCGAATCAGCACGCCCCTGAATTTGATTTTGATTCCGATTCCTGTGCTGTTTTCGTTGTGGTCATGACGCAGTCTGGGGGCCACTCATACGTCATGGGCGGAACAATGGCGTAGCGCTGGCATTACTTCAAAGATTATAAACCAACTGATATCGTGTGCATATGTATGTATGTATTAGAGCTCTGCATGAACGGGCAAACGAATCGATTCGCAGTGATTCGGGATTCGCTTCGTCCGATCCAATTGAATCAGCGATTCGGCTTTCTCAGTGATTCGAATCATACGCCCAAAATGGACCGAACGAATCATGATTCATAATTTTGTACTGTGAGATCCGAACAGTTCAGTTTTTTCTCTCTTTTACTCTCCATTTGATTTTCAGGTAGAGAGAACGAGAAAGCAATACACAAATTTGTCGGTTTTTTTGCCTTGCTTTCGGGGTGGAAATCTGTAGTTGTGTGTGTGCCTTTCTGTGCCTGTGTGTGTACGTCAACGCGCGTTGACGTACACAATACATACTGTACATGTGCACGCATACAAAGGAAGATTCTTCGTAGTATGTTTTGAATCAGTTTTTGAATCATGCGACGAATCTTGCTGATATTGATTCGCAGTACTCTGATCCGGTTTTTAAGTGATTCGGGTGATTCGAATCGGACTGAAGGGATGATTCGTAATGATCAAACGCATTGAAGGGGCATGAGTATACTGTGATTTTTTTAATCATGTGGATTCGTGCAGGGCTCTAGTATGTATGTACACTACTGGTCAAAATAGTAAGTATACTGGTCAAATCGTGCTGATTTTTTATGAAATATCTCGAATGTTTTTGAATGTTTAACTGCCAATTGTTTTTAACGCCAGAGGAGGTGTGGGAAGCACATTCGGCAATCTGATAGATATGGTCATTCTCTACGATACTGCGTCTTAAGTTTTATCGTATCTTTAAAATTAAGGATGCCACAGATTTTCGTCCTTTGTGGGAGCGGAAGAAAGTGGAACGAAATTTTGAAATACACTTGTAACAGTGTGATATTACATGAGTCTGGAAACATAATTTCGTTTCTCTAGCTTTTATAGTCTCTGATATCTAGGCGCTCATCGGAACGGACAGACGGACGGACGGACAGACAGACATGGCTCTATCGACTCGGCTATTGATGCTGAACAAGAATATATATACTTTATACCATGTATTTCTTGTTGGTTGCGTGTCTTAAAGCATTGTGAATCATATTAGTAGAGAAACCAACAATTTGCTTCACCTTAAGATAGGTGTTTCTTCTGCAATAAAAGTTTTGATCCTGTTGCTTTTTTCTTCCCTTAAGTGCTTTCCAAGACCCAACTAATTGTATTTTGAAACTGTCTTGCTACAATCGACTTAAGCCATAGATTATTAATTTAATCAACAACATAAAATATTAAAAAGTTTGGAAAAGTACAATTTTTATAAAAAACTAATTTAGTGTTTTTTTTGTTGCCGTCTTATTCAGCTTATTTTTTTGAAAATTCCCTAAGGTAATAAGAAACTTTAGGAATTTGCGAGTAATCAAACTTTTATCAGAGAGGAGACATTTACACATAATTGATATTACAGTAAATGGCAAAAAATGTTGGTTGGTAATCAAGTTTTGAAATAATAAAGACTGTCAGACAGGTTCCGGTTTTCACTTTCACCAAAAAATGTGCTTTACTTTTCAAAACGAAAAGTTAGGCGCTGCCGCACACGTGAAATGCATGACTTTAACGTTTTGAAAACGGCAACAAATTCCTCGCCGAAATGATAAGTAAACGTCTTTTTATACAACTAAACAAATCTTAATTGCAAAAGGAAAAAAATAGATGACTTATTGATGCATGACATGAATTGGACACTATTAACTGGAAAATTGAGCTTGTGCCCTTTTTATAAATAATTTTTGTTTAAGCCAACCTCAAAATTGGATTTGCAAAATTGGTCAGGGCAAAAACAAAAAAGTGAATTGCTCCGAACAGCTATGGCAGCCCGATTTGGCTATCGATAAGTCTCTGTTAAACATAACAGAGGCCTTTTTGTATGAGCTGGCACTAACGCGTGGGTATAACAGCAGTTAATTTCGCGCTTAACAGTACAAAGAGTGAACGAATTCATAAAAGTGGATTCCAGAGCGCCTCGAAATAAAAAGTCATAATTTTTGCTGAAAAGTAAAACGCAAAGTGAATGTGAAAAACGGAGCCTGCCTGTGTGGTACCAAACAGTGCTATTATTTCCGCCGCTACTGTACATACATACATACATATGTATGTACATATGTAGATGTTTTTAATTTAATATTACATATGTATGTATGTATGTATGTAGTTCATATGATATGTGTGTTCCCACGGCTTATATTCGTACTAGGGTACGTTGGCCACAAAGGATTGTAAATAAAAACTTTTAAATTTTATTTATACTGACCTGTAAAAAAAAGATAGTGTTCGCGGGGCCGCAGTTATTTCTGTGCGTTCATATCAGTGCCACCGATTACCGGCCAATCGAATCAGCACGCCCCTGAATTTGATTTTGATTCCGATTCCTGTGCTGTTTTCGTTGTGGTCATGACGCAGTCTGGGGGCCAATCATACGTCATGGGCGGAACAATGGCGTAGCGCTGGCATTACTTCAAAGATTATAAACCAACTGATATCGTGTGCATATGTATGTATGTATTAGAGCTCTGCATGAACGGGCAAACGAATCGATTCGCAGTGATTCGGGATTCGCTTCGTCCGATCCAATTGAATCAGCGATTCGGCTTTCTCAGTGATTCGAATCATACGCCCAAAATGGACCGAACGGATCATGATTCATAATTTTGTACTGTGAGATCCGAACGTTCAGTTTTCTCTCTTTTACTCTCCATTTGATTTTTAGGTAGAGAGAACGAGAAAGCAATACACAAATTTGTCGGTTTTTTTGCCTTGCTTTCGGGGTGGAAATCTGTAGTTGTGTGTGTGCCTTTCTGTGCCTGTGTGTGTACGTCAACGCGCGTTGACGTACACAATACATTCTGTACATGTGCACGCATACAAAGGAAGATTCTTCGTAGTATGTTTTGAATCAGTTTTTGAATCATGCGACTCATGCCCTTCAATGCGTTCGATCCTTACGAATCACCCCTTCAGTCCGATTCGAATCACCCGAATCACTAAAAAACCGGATCAGAGTACTGCGAATCAATATCAGCAAGATTCGTCGCATGATTCAAAAACTGATTCAAAACATACTACGAAGAATCTTCCTTTGTATGCGTGCACATGTACAGTATTACGAAAAAAAGCGGACGCACAGAACCAAATACTTGTGCATTTTTTGACTGTATTTGTAACCGAAATTGTTGTTTTCTTACTCAAAGGAACAGGCGCTGCCACGTCGCTGCCGGCACACGTACCGAAAGGCAGCGACCCTTCGTGTGGTGTGGCTTCGGCAATGCGACTTCGGCTCTTGCGGTCGCAGTGTAAAAGCAACAAACCGGTTTCTTCCGCAGGCCTCACTAAAAAAACATGTCAGAGTGTGTGTGCGAGCCCTGCTCAAAGGCAAGATCTTATACGTAAGTATGCGTAGCACGCACTGTTGACGTACACACACAGGCACAGAAAGGCACACACACAACTACAGATTTCCACCCCGAAAGCAAGGCAAAAAACCGACAAATTTGTGTATTGCTTTCTCGTTCTCTCTACCTGAAAATCAAATGGAGAGTAAAAGAGAGAAAAAACTGAACTGCTCGGATCTCACAGTACAAAATTATGAATCGTGATCCGTTCGGTCCATTTTGGGCAAATGATTCGAATCACTGAGAAAGCCGAATCGCTGATTCAATTTGATCGGACGAAGTGAATCCCGAATCACTGCGAATCGATTCATTTGCCCGTTCATGCAGGGCTCTAGTATGTACACTACTGGTCAAAATAGTAAGTACAGAGACATCGTGCTGATTTTTATGAAATATCTCGAATGTTTAACTGCCAATTGCTTTTAACGCCAGAGGAGGTGGGGGAAGCACATTCGGCAAACTGATAGATATGGTCATTCTCTACGATACTGCGTCTTAAGTTTTATCGTATCTTTAAAATTGTGGACTCCCACGTCCTTTGTGGGAGCGGAAGAAAGTGGAACGAAATTTTGAAATACACTTGTAACAGTGTGATATTACATGAGTCTGGAAACATAATTTCGTTTCTCTAGCTTTTATAGTCTCTGATATCTAGGCGCTCATCGGAACGGACAGACGGACGGACGGACAGACAGACATGGCTCTATCGACTCGGCTATTGATGCTTTATAAGGTCACAAAAATTTCCTTCTCTGCGTTACACACATTCACTTTTACCACAAATACAGTATATTGTTCTGCTGAAGAAATTAAGATTGCCTTGAATCTTAAAAAAAAAGGGAAAAGTCTTCGGGAAATTGCAAAAAGTCTTGAACGCTCAGTATATTTGGATCAAAATAACTTAAATTTAAGATGTCTCACTGAAAATCGAAGACGGAAGAAGAAATCTTCACAAACAATGGACACCCGCATCGTCAGTTTTGCAAAAAATGCTGCGTTCATGTCTTAGTAGGCCATTTCCGCTCAAATTGGCAATGAAATCATCTCAGACTGTACCTCGTAGACGTCAATATTCAGACATACCAGGACGTATAGCCCAAAAAGTTCCATTGAAGATGTGTCAACAATTTTGCGAAAATAATTTTGCATTCTCTGGCCCACATGGGTCCGAAAAGTGGAATCTCGTTGAGCCGATACAGCGTAAAACTGATCATAAGCCCAATTTCATGCATAAAAAGATGTTGTCTGGCATTATGCATCCATTTGCTAAGGAAAACATGTCCTTGAGATGGGCCTTTCAAGTGGACAACGACTCAAAACACACCTCAAGGCTGGTCAAGGCTAGGTTTACGGAGAACATGGTATACGTTTTGAGTTGGCCAAGTCAATCTCCTGACTAAAACCCAAAAAAAACCTATGGGGAGACTTGAAATATCGTGTTGGCACAAATACGTTTCGAAACTCCGAAGAGTTGTGTGAATTTTTAAAAAAACTTGGTATAAGATATCAGTAGAGACTTGGCGCATACTTATTTCTGGTATGCCAAAAATAATAGCCAAAGTCATGGAAAAAAGGGTGGCTATATCAGATAGTACAAGCTTAAGATTACTAATAATAATCAAAAAGTGGAAGAATTTTGATACGCTTTGAGTATTTGGCTTTGTAGCATTGCTGTACTTATTATTTTGACCTAAGGGGTGGTCTTATGTTTATGTTTATGTTTTTTAGATATAATTGATCACAAACTTTATATTTAAACCGAAAAATGATTATGTTAAATATATTTATAATCTACTGTAGGTTAGTAAGCTAAAAGTTAATTGCTTTTTATACCCGTACTCAAAAAGAGTTAAGGGGTATACTGTATTTGTGGTAAAAGTGGATGTGTGTAACGCAGAGAAGGAAATTTTTCCGACCCCATAATCTTGATCAGCATCAATAGCCGAGTCGATATAGCCATGTCTGTCTGTTCGTCCGTCTGTCCGACTGTCCGTCTGTCTGTGTGTCCGTCCCGATGAGCGCCTGGATCTCAGAGACTATAAGAGCTAGAGCAACCAAATTTTGTTTCGAGACTCATGTGATATCACACTGCTACAAGTGTATTTCGAAATTTCGCCCCGCCCCCTTCCGCCCCCACAAAAGACGAAAATCTCTGTGGCATCCACAATGTTAAAGATACAATAAAACTAAAAACGCAGTATCGTAGAGAATGACCATATCTATCAGATTCTAGTACAATCTAGTACAGATCGGATCATTATTATGGCCAGAATGAAGAAATTCATTTTCAGTTGCTTCCCCCACCTCCTCTGGCGTTGCCGACGATATTCATTCTCTTTCTCGCTCGCACACACTCTTCCCTCTGCAAAGCGCGAGCAACCCCTAGCGGAGGAGATGTAGAATCTAAATGGTAGATGTAGAATATTTGTTCTAGATGTATTATCTACATTTAAGAAGTATATGTAGTTAACAGATGTAGCAAAAAAATGTAAAATGTAAAATTAAAATTTTTTTTTTAAATTTTAATCATAAGCTCACAAATTTATATATTGACTGAGTACGGGTATAAAAGTAGAGTCGCGACTAGAAGCGACTCACGTTCCTTCTCGTTTCCTATATGTTTGTTAAAAAAGTTTTACGAGACGTGAAAGAAATCTCATAAGCGTGTACTTATTATTTTGGCCAGTAGTGTATGTATGTAGGTGTGTCAGTTACTCCGAGAAAATTCCTCAGTGGCACCGGACTCCACCTGTAAACTGATGCAGGGACTGACCAGTTAATGCTCACAATTTTTAACAGTTGGACTGAATGGCACTTACGGGACACCGTAGTTCTTCCCTATAGCGTTCCACCTTCCCGTTGGCAAAGCTCAAAGCGGAAAGTTGCCTCCTGGCTGGCTTGGTTACAGGAGCCACTGGTGCCCGCCTGCCATACCGTCCGCTTGGGCGATCCCAGAGTATACGCTCCCCATTCTGTGACTCCTCAGTCATTGTTTTGTTTTTATTTTTTATTTGGTCCATTCCTTTTGATCACACGAGTATTAAGGAAGGGGCTGGTCCGCTCCGCTAGTAGGCAGGCGATTGGGATGTCATTGAAAACTTAAATACCAAAATACGAATGAGCAACAGAGAAGGCTCAGAAAGATGACATGCGAATAGGAAATCCGTACTGTAAATCCGTATCAGTAATCCGAGATGAGTGACGGGAGACGATCTGGCAAATTAAATCAAATAAAAACGAGAAGGAACGTGTGAGTCGCTTCTGGACACGACTCTACGACTCTACCCGTACTCAGTTAGTATAAAAATTTTTGAAAATTTTAAAATATTTACATTTTACATTTTTTTGCTACATCTACAATGTCGATTATACATATAAAATGTATATTCTACATTGTGTATGTAATTCAGATTCTACATCTTATCCGCAACGGTCACGCATTGCACAGGGCAGAGTGTGTGCGAGCGAGAAAGAGAATAAGTAGCGTCAGCATCGCCAGAGGAGGTAGGGGAAGCAACTGAAAATTTATTTCTTTATTCTGGCTATAATAATGTTCCGATCTGTACCAGATTTGGCAGCCTGGTAGATATGGCCATTCTCTACGATACTGTTTTATCGTATCTTCAAAATTGTGGATGCCACAGATTTACGATCTTTATAAGGGCGGTAGGGGGCGTGGAAAAATTTTGAAACAAATTTGATTCAGTATGATAACACATGAGCCTTGAAACAAAATTTGGTTTCTCTAGCTTTTATAGTCTCTGAGAACTAGACGTCACACAAGACGGACAGACGGACGGACAGACAGACATGGCTATATCGACTCGGCTATTAATGCTGATCAAGAATATATATACTTTATGAGGTCGGAAACGTTTCCTTCTCTGCGTAACACATATCCACTTTTACCAAAAATTCAATATAGTATGTACCCCTACTCTTTGAGTACGGGTTTAAAAAGGCTTTGGTTTGACCCACGCGTCGATCGCGACGTCGACTTCATATTCTGCTCGGCTTCCGCAGCAGCAGAGAAAAACGCCTAAATGACGCGTAGTTGACATTTGTCATCGCTCAGTTCTGCCAAATCTGGTACAGATCGGAACATTATTATAGCCAGAATAAAGAAATAAATTTTCAGTTGGTTCCCACCTCCTCTCAGCGCTTCTGGCGTTCTGACCGTTGCGGAGAAGATGTAGATGTTACATACGCAATGTAGAATGTACATTTTAGATGTATAATCGACATTTTAAATGTTGATGTAGATAACAGATGTAGCAAAAAAATTGTGAAATATTTTACAATTCCCACAAATTTATATACTGGCTGAGTACGGCTATAAAAGTAGAGTCGCGTCCAGTAGCGACTCACACGTTCCTTCTCGTTTTTTTTTAATGTATTTAACCCAGCCCTACTATTTCATTAAACAGCCAATATCATGGGTAGTTGTCTAAAGTCATGAAAAACAAGAAGACGGAGCAAATGTAACTGAGTTTCTTTCAGTTTTAATGCTTACATTCCAGGCTTCCCGTAAAGGTATCAATTATCCGTAAGTCATTTCTTCAATTCGGAAGACTAGAAATATCTCAAAAAGAGTTTTGAAAGTGGTGAGGTTCATTGAACACAACTGTACATACACGATTTGGCTCTATGCATGCAACATTTTATACCTTCTACCTTTTGAATTCTCTTTCCTCTGATAAGAATATATGGAGATTATTTGTGTAAATATATTTGCACTTACGAGCACGCTGAAGCCGAACGACTTTTGTATTTAAGTTGAACTGATATTACACGTTACACGTCGATAAAGAATACAAATTGATTAAAAGGTG
Source organism: Drosophila subsilvestris (assembly GCA_035043285.1). NCBI lineage: Eukaryota > Metazoa > Arthropoda > Insecta > Diptera > Drosophilidae > Drosophila > Drosophila subsilvestris. The sequence goes on from JAWNNB010001875.1 coordinate 336,257, forward strand.
CTAGACACCATGGGTTAGACGGCAGAGTTGAGTTTGGTTACCCGATCAAATCTTCGATGGTAGCAGTAAAAGACATTGCAAAAGAGCTGATTGTGTCGAACTGTGCACTATCCAATTAATAGGTTTCCAGAGGATAACGAAATCAGTAACACACTCAACTTAACTCAACTCAAGACCGAGTCCTTCTACGCAAATCAAACTAAAAACAATTCCCTGAAGCCTCAATACTCAATCTGCTGCAGATCAATGGAATTTGACGGCCATGAACCCGATCAGTGAGCGCAGTGTCCACGAAAGTTGCGACGTTTAAAGGAAAACAATTTTGGGACAATTAATGCGAAGGACGTGCAGTATAAATGTATCAAAAAAGGCAAAAAAACTTAAAGGACTTCCCTTTGAAAACGAACACCTGTCACAGGCCAAAGGAGCCCTGGAGAAGCGTTTTATGGACAGATGAAAGCTCCCTTGAGTATAATTCATCAAAAAATAAATGTTTTGTTAAGATTGCCAAGGGTTCGTGTGGTAAGGAAAAAGAAACGACCCGTTTGCCAAAAAGTTAGCTCTGTCATGTTTTGTGACTTGATTCCTGGGAAATTATTGGAAAATCATTAATTCTGCGACAGGATAATGCCCCGTGACACAAGATGATTAACAAATTTAAAAGGGATGCTTGGACTGGCCACCTCAAAGTCCAGTCCACCTCAAAGTTCCTAAAACTTATTTCAAAATTTTTTTTTTGCTCAATAGTCATCTATTTTTGTGTACGTGCTCTTTGCATGTTCCTCTACCTAAGTTTAAAAGCCCTATCTGCACTTTTGCGTTTTTTGGCTTCTAAAACGATAACAGTGACGCTACCTCGCATGAAAAACATAAAAAAATGGATTTTGTATGGGAATCAGAGCTGCGACAGCCCATTTTTCGTTTTTCGTTTTTCGTGCGAGGTAGCGTCACTGTTATCGATGTAGAAGCAAAAAAAACTCAAAACTGAAGATAGGGCTTTTAAACTTAGGGAATACAAAAACATTCTTTTTTTAAATTCAAGTCAAAGTTGAAAAACGGCCAAAAATGGGGTCTATATTCTAATGATTTCATATATTTCATCCATTAGACATGTGATATCTCCAAATTAATCGGAGAATAGTTTTTCCATAGAAATTTTTTGTTTATGAGATATTTTTTTTAATAAAAAAAAATTTTAAAATATGTTTTAAGAAAAATTAACAGATATATTTGGTAAAGATTTTAAAATTATATTTGATTAAAAATAAAATTCAAAATTATTATATGTAGTGAGAACACCCATTTAAAATTTTTTATCGATAAGCAAAATCAAAGTTTAGCACAAAATGCACCGCAAACAGGCAAATATTCATCGGAATCAAAGTTCAATTTTGACTATTTTTTGTAAAGCTTCTAGACATTGTAGCATCATGTACTCTTTCAGGCTACATTATTTTAAACGCAATTTATTCCATGAAGATATATTGATTCAATCGGAAGTTATTAAGGAAGTTATTAATGTGCGTCGACTTCATATTCTGCTCGGCTTCCGCAGCGGCAGAGAAAAACGCCTGAATGACGCGTATGTAGTTTACATTTGTCATCGCTCACTTCTGGTACTGCAGGGTAGCTATCTCGCTTAAGCATTCGAAAACACTCGGGGGTTCAAATAAAATACAAAAACCGAAAACAAACGAGAAGGAACATGAGTCGCTTCTAGTCGCGACTCTACTTTTATACCCGTACTCAGTTAGCATATAAATTTGTGAGATTATGATTGAAATTTAAAAAAAATTTAAATATTTTAAATTTTACATTTTTTGCTACATTTGTTAACTACATCTACATCTAAAATGTAGATTATACATGTAGAACAAATATTCTACATCTACCATTTAGATTCTACATCTCCTCCGCGAGAGGTCGCTCGCGCATTGCACAGGGCAGAGTGTGTGCGAGCGAGAAAGAGAATGAGTAGCGTCAGCAACGCCAGAGGAGGTGGGGGAAGCAACTGAAAATTAATTTCTTCATTCTGGCTATAATAATGATCCGATCTGTACTAGATTTGGCAATATGGTATATATGGTCATTCTCTACGATACTTCATTTTTAGTTTTATCGTATCTTTAAAATTGTGGATGCCACAGATTTTCGTTCTTTGTGAGGGCGGAAGGGGGCGGGGCGAAATTTTGAAATACACTTGTAACAGTGTGATATCACATGAGTCTGGAAACAAAATTTCGTTGCTCTAGCTTTTATAGTCTCTGAGATCTAGGCGCTCATCAAGACGGACAGACAGACAGACAGACGGACAGACAGACATGGCTCTATCGACTCGGCTATTGATACTGATCAAGAATATATATACTTTATGGGGTCGGAAAATTTTCCTTCTCTGCGTTCACACATCCACTTTTACCACAAATACAGTATACCCCTTAACTCTTTTTGAATACGGGTATAAAAAACAAAAATCGTATCAATAGTAATAACTATAAATTACTCGAGGGTATATACATACATATGTATGTATGTACACACATGAATACAGATGTAAATTATCAATCACAAAGTGAAATTCAAGTATCTTCATTCGATGGTTTCTTGATGTCATAGCATTGTTGATTGACGTCATCATTGGTGATTGGTGACTGTCCAGTGTACCACATACAATCAACAGGAATAAAATTAGGTACATGCGAGTGAGTACATATGCATGTATGTACAGGCAGCAAAACAATTCCTTTTTTCTTGCTCTTTGCGTGACGGACATTTCGTGGGGAAAGAAGATGGACTAGCATGGGCCCAAACCCATCATCTCTACCGCCAATACTCGCACAGGGAGCGCAGCTGGCTCGATTTTAATAACGATGGTTATCTGGTAAATGTTTCGTACTAACGACCAGACCAGAAGAAGCGAACGGCATGGCATGCTGATAAGTCTTTTGAGTGGTGGCTATCGATGATGGACAGACCAGACCGCACCAATAAAACACAGAGTGCTAGCTTTCTGACTTTACTCTAGAATACGGATAAATTTTTATTGCAAATATATAGGAGATTGTTCCACCAAAGACTTGCAGAAGCCGCCAAGCAGTCAAGGAGCCAAGGACCCAACGAGCCTAGCGATTAGTATTGAGAATTTGATTAGAGAATTTTGTGTTGCGAAAGGATACAAGCGAGATCAAAGATTCTTGTCCAGAAGATGTGTATAGGCATCGTTCTCGAGGTCGCAGTGGTTCAAATTGTCCTGGATAAGCTCGACGGCAATAGCGCAGGTGAGGAACAAAACATATGTGATGAGGCTCGTCCAGCCCACGGTCTTGCCCAGTGTAAACTTGGTCAACAGGAAGCACGCGTACAGCATGGCCATCGTGGCGACGAGCATGGCTACTGTGATCTGGAGGCCTTCGGAATGGATCAGAACGTGGGTGCTTTCAATGAGAGCTTTGAGCAGCCAGGGCAGTCCCAGGCAGACAAATATGTCGAATGTGTTCGAGCCGATCGCATTGCACATGGCCATTGAGCCGTACCCTAGAGTCGTCCGAGCATATTGAGGAGTGAGGATTCGGATATTAGAAGGTGATAAACTTACTCAAGACTTACCCTTCTTGGTCACTATGTAGGAGGACACCACCTCGGGCACACTAGTGCCGACGGCCAGGACGGTTAGGCCCATAATCGAGTCTGGTATGCCAATGTTATAGCCGACCACGGTGAGGAACCAGGCAAGCAGATACGATATCCCCGAGATCCATAGCACGGCCACTAACATTGTGAAAAAGAATATGGTCCGCACACTAGGCGTGGTAACGGCCAGTATGAAAACGGCCGGATACTTGATGACCCACCAGGTAACCTCGAAGCAGGGAGCTCCCTTCTCTGGCTTGCTGCACACATGCTGGCGAAATGTCATGAGTGGGTCTTCCTCCCGCAGCATTGGGTCCTCATCCATCAGCTCCTGCTCCCCTTCCAGTGCTGCAAATAAATAAATAGATAAATGAGCAAATTCAAATCGTCATTTAAGGATCATTCAAAGTGCTTCCTGGCCGCAGCAGTTCAGCTTCTGAGTAATCTTCTTACTTCGACACATTTTCTGCAGCTTCCGATCGAAGACAAGAGTGATCAGGTAGACGAAGTATAGGCTGAGCATGATGGTCGCCTCCCACCATTGCACCTTCGAGTCAAGGAGCACAAGGAAAAGGAGTGTTATGGAGACCATGTACCACATGGTATCCCTCGTAATGGGCCACCAATCCAGCTTAGCCGTCTGCAAGCAAAGTAAAAGTACAAATGGTAGAGGATGGGATGAGGATCTGACCTGATGAGCTGAATGATACGTACCACGCCTGTAAAGATTCCACAGACGCAAGCAATTCCCAGTACATTGAACACCGAAGATCCCACAATGGTGCCCACCCCAATGTCGCCCTTCGTGATAAATGTCCCGACAAAGGCAACGAAAAGCTCTGGGGCTGAGGTGGCAGCTGCCAGGAAAGTTGCACCAGCCACATCGTAGGTCAAGCGAAGATCTAGAAATACAAATTCAAATTAAAATCAAATTTGAAATTGTGTGTTTGTGTGTGTGTGTGTGTGTACATCCGACACTAATAGTCAGATTAACAATTGAACAAGATGACAGACTAGGATAAGCAGTGCCGAGCGATGAGTCAGGACACACTGCGATCTCAAACATTCACTGAACTTTGAAGCAAAGGCTGCGGGCATTATCCTAGTTTTTCTTACTGTAGCACAACCGCTCCATCGAAGGCACGAGATAATCATCACACACAATGGCCAGAAGGACGAACAAGTACATGCAGACTACGAAGCAGGCTATCGCCGTCGCAATGCTCTTCCTTCGCATAAAGTTGGGAAACTCCAGAATAGCGGGGTGAGTGCAATTCAGTTCAACTTCGCCGCGCAGATCACTGCGGTCTGTGGATGCAAAGTAAATCAGTAAATTTCATTTGAGTGCCCACTTTCGCCTACCAAAGCCGCTCTCCCTAAGCAACCTCTGAAAGTCCGAATCTCCACCAAAAAACATAATGCACACGAAAAAAAATGAAAAAAAAAATCAAATAAATAAACACGACGAAACGAATTTTTACACGAAAACCATATGAACTTCACACAAGCCGGATCGCTACTGACTGAGAAAAAACAAATAATCCAGCCCATAGCCAGAAAAGTGTTTTCTCAAGGCCTACTCCTACCAAGAACCTTTAAATTCATAACTCACAGAGGTGAATAGTTCTGTGAGTTGTTTTGATTTAACTTATGAGCGCAGCAACATTTGATAATCCAGCCAAATCCCTCTCGCGTGGGACGTTATTTCTCTTTTCGGCTATGCCTCGTCTCTGCCTCGTCAGGGAGAATGTTGGGGAGACAGCTCAGCAGCGCACAGTGGTCACAGCTTGCTAAATTATAAAGTGAATGGGAGCTCAATGATTTTCGGCAGTTTTGTACGCAGTGATGAAATTAACGCTGATCAACCGTCAGGGTTGTGTGGGGTCATGCAGGCACACTAAAAGTGTGGCCAAATGTGCAAAGAAAAATTTCATGTTTTTATGAGTATTACAGAAATGTTTAATTTCGTTGTGATTTGCTGTGATTTACTTCTTGTTTGACTCTTTGAAAACTTATAGAGGTAAGTCATATCAAAGACAATAAGTACAATGACTAGATGTTCCATCAGGAAAAAATTCGATATTAATTTGATTCGCCGCTTCATGCTACTCCATGCACACTATCTAACAGTAATGTGCAACTACAGGCCAATTAGCTTGCTTCACACCTTCGGGAAAATCCTGGAGCGCTGCGCCCAGAGGAGGCTTGTGAATACAACATCCATTGGAAATGCCATCCCTAAGTTTCAGTTCGGATTCAGACTGAGCCATGGTACCCCGGAACAGCTGCATAGGGTGCACCATGAGCACATTTTGGATGAATTCCACCGGAACTAGGACACGGTGGCAGCGTAACTTGACATCCAGCAGGCTTTCGACAGGGTGTAGCATGACAGACTCCTTTCCGAAATCAAGCCTCTACTCAACCCACAGCTCTTCGAGTTGACAAAAAGTTTCCTGTCCGAGAGGAGCAGAATGGAGTAGCATCCTCGACGAAATCCATCCGGGCTGGTGTTCCACAAGGTGACGTGCTAGGCCCGTTGCTAAACAACTCATCACTCATCACATGCCAAAGCCAGCAGATGTCCGCACCCCCAAAACCAGTTAATCAGAGTCGCGACTTTTGCTGACGACACTGCAGTGTTGTCTAGCGCTGGCCATGTCTATGATGCCACGGATAACCTGCAAAGCTACCCCAAGCAATTTGAGAACTGCGTTTTTCGAACTTCTGCATCAACCCGAACAAGTGTTCAATAGTTACCCACACGCTCAGGAAGGATACGTGCCCTGTAGTCTTCCTTATTTACGTAAGCGAAATGGTCTATCTGCAACCGGGACATCGCCAGAGACCTCAGAGTCCCTCCCATTGCACTATGGTACAGAAGCCCGTTTTTTTTGGCATAAAGTCTAAAAATACAGATATACATGCGGGCTCCGGTTTTCACTCTCACAAAAAAAACGAGAAGGAACGTGAGTCGCTTCTAGTCGCGACTCTACTTTTATACCCGTACTCAGTTAGTATATAAATTTGTGCGCATATGAATTAAATTTTAATAGAATTTTTAAATATTTTACATTTTAAATTTGTTTGCTACATCTGTTACATCGCGCTACATCGCGCAAAGCACAGGGCAGAGTGTGTGCGAGCGAGAAAGAGAATAAGTAGCGTCAGCAACGCCAAAGGAGGTGGGGGAAGCAACTGAAAATTTGGCAGATATGGTCATTCTCTACGGTACTGCGTTTTTAGTTTTTTCTTTAAAATTGTGACTGCCACAGATTTTCGTCCTTTGTGAAGGCGGAAGATGGGGGGCGAAATTTTGAAATATACTTGTAGCATCTCTGAAGAAATTTTGGTTGCCCTATCTCTTATAGTCCCTGAGATCTAGGCGCTTATCATGACAGACAGACGGACGTGTAGACACACATGGCTATATCGACTCGGCTATTGATGCTTATCAAGAATATATATACTTTGTGGGGTCGGAAACTTTTCCTTCTCTGCCTTACACACATCCATTTTTACCACAAATACAATGTACCCCTTAACTCTTTGAGTACAGGTATAAAAAGTTACAGTATATAATATTTTCGCAGATTGTTACTTGTGTTAAACTGCTAAAGGAAAACATTTTTAAGGCATCGACTAAAGAATTCGGATCCGACCAAAATCACACAAATGAGAAAACAGAGGAGAAGAAAGATGCAAGTTCAGATGATCCAATATAATTAAAGCTGAATTTGAGCCCTCCAGAACCAGTTGGTGGCCAAACCAGCTGTTTCTGGTACAATGACATTTCCCATTATGAAGGCTGTAATCCTGATGATTATTGACATGGAGATGGCAAGCAAAAAAACATACATTCAAGTATATTGTAACGGACCATGGAAACCATGGATCGCTACATTTCTTAGGTTATACTATCTGTACCCTAATTCCCCAATATAAGAACCATTCAATATCTAGAATAATCCCCTACCAGAAGAGTTGGAAGAACCCTTAATTTACTTAATTTATCACGTTCCGCGCGATCGGCAATTCTCATTTATGTCCACGCGCCAATTCTCGGTCTTCCCATCTCTTGCGCTATTTCACAATCGGCAGGGACAGTGCCTGTTGACCTACATAAGAAATAGCATTGTTAGCAAATTAGCGATTAAGCAGGAAAATATTGCCCAATAATAATAAGTCAGCAGAAACACTTCCTGGTCACAAAGACACCCCGTGGGAGACCACGGTGTCACCTTCACGATCGGCCGCTGCTTAAGGGATAACGCCACTGTAGATCGATGAAAAAATCTATGGGCTCAAAAAATACTTTCAACCTTCTAGAATAAGGTTATCCCTAAAAAAAATGATTTCCACTACATTTCCAAGTTTTCACCGAGCGCCTCTGGCCGCCTCGGAAGGACTACCTGGGTCGAGCCGATACCTGCTCTCGATAACTTAGATTTTGGGCTTCTAACTTCACTTAGGCATCAATAGATATAGTAAGTGAGTATTTCTGATCCTTTAGAATCATTTTGAGAAAATCCACCTTCAACGATAGTTTAACTATTTCCTCCACATTATGAAGGTTCTTGACATTGATATTGGCCTACAAATTTGGCCAGGAATCGGATGCAAAACGCAGCCAGCACGCAGAGCGATCCCTGACTGATGCAGCCAAAGAGGCGCGCTCAAGTACGAAATCGCTGAGGAATGACATGAAGGGCGAATATTTGGACGTCGAAGGGACTCTTTATGGTCCTGGGATTGCAGATTAACGATAACCATTTTTTAATGGCCGAATATATCATTATTTCATACCTATGTCACATGTCAAAAGTTTGAACGCTTTTTTCTCGAAACACGGTTTTTGAAATCGGCACGCAGCAGAGCTCAAACAATTTTCAAAATTTTCATTTGAATTTTTGACTACATATTTAGAATACCATTCCGCAGAGAAACAAGTACGGAATTTACGATAACTTAATTAGGAGATTTTTAATAAACTAATAAATGCCTTTTTTTTTACCGAAATTTAGAAATTTTTTTTAAATAAATTAATATTTTTAAAATTTTGTACGTGTTTCTCTAGCTATACTCATGAAGATTAAGTAGATTTTTTTTTATTTAGATTCAAGTTTTCACCAGTTGTGCTTCGTGCCGCAGAATGCTTCAAGTGCAACACGTCGTAGGAGACCGGCTCTAGGGGCACCATTTTGGTTTATTTTTTCATAAAATACATTTTTTTGTACCCTAATATATGATTAATAACATATCCAAAGTTTGTTTATCTTTGTCCATCCCTTCCATTTTAAAAACAATTTTTTAAGACACCCGAAAACAGTTGAGCTGTTACTCCTTAAAAACAATACCGGCAGATATTCAAGTGTAAATAAAAAAGTAACGCAAATAAAACGATAATAATTCGTAATTCAAACCAAAACAAAAATACACACAGAAGTTCTTGAGTTATTTCTTCGGTAATCCAACGTTCCACCTATCCTACCATCCTTTCGGTCATACAACCCCAGCCCCGAACCTTAAGTTCCAGCAAATCTACAAATTTCTTGTAGAGGACCCAGGACAGGATAAAATGTCTCCCAAATCCACATAAATAATGGTTAGTAGTTCGCAGAAATCGACTATCCAGATAGTTTTGCATCCTGGTGGCCTACGGCTGCCTACCGCCTTTTTGACACTCAACTTCTTTTTGAGTATAGTTACGACAACGCTAACAAAAAGAATAGTTAGTATTAAGCAATTCACTAATACAAGGCTCTACTTCGTAAGTTTTAAAAAATAACATACACTTGCATTTTCTCTATTTATTACATAATTTTTAGATTTTTGTTGCAAATATACAAAAGCCAAATGGATTTAACTGGGCGGAGTACGTAGCAGAAGTCCGTGCAGCATTCCGTGCCCATAAGAACCGACACCACAAAATAACGTACGACAAAAAGACGAAGTATGAAGAAGACATAAACACTAATATTAACTAAAAAAAGCTAACTTACTAAAATCATAATTTTGTAATTTATTTAATTTAACAAATATATTTTTTTAATACTTGCTCATAGTGAAGCTTACCATTCAGCCACATTTTTCAACGATGTAAAAGGGGAACACTTGCAGATGAGCAATCAATACTAAAAGCAATGAAACTAGCGATCACCATTATTCAAAAGCGGAAAGAAATGTGATTAAACAAATCAGAGCTTACTTATTTTTAAAAGGGCAGCGGACTTGTGAGCGTCCTCGTGGACGCGCCGGCTAGGAATGGCAGCCATGCCCATACAAAAATAAGCTACTATGTAATCACAGGAAAGGAAGCGGCTCCAACCTCCAAATAAGAATCATAAGGGCTTACCTCAGCGGGCGATTCCCCGCAGGGATAGTCATCGGGTTTCTTTTTTTCTCTCTCCATCTTACTCTCACTCATTTTGAAACTGTCAACAGTAAGTCACCCACCCATACACACATTTGTACATATATGTAGCTATATATACATTTACATTCGCACATGCTAGGAGGAGTCCTTTACCACTTGACCACAGAAGGGGAGTACTGCTATGTACACATGTAATCTGATATGGAACATTACATCACCTGCTCGTCTATGCTTTATGCAGTGTGGAATAAATAAAAAAAGACATGCAGAAACAGGACTGTCTAGACTAGAGTTTTCTAAAGTAATGCGATTGTGCCTTATTGTATGTAGGTATTTACATACATACATATGTATGTAATTATGAGTATGTAGATTCTGGGCAGAAAAAAAGTCAAAATTGTATAGTTTCTTTGTTAAATCTCATATATTAATCATAAAAATACATTATTGAATTTGTTGTGTTTTTTTTGGTTGGGTTGTTTCTCTCATCTCTCATCTCTTTTCTTTTTCTTTTTCATTTGCTTTACATTGCCTTTTTGCTCACTTGATCCCTGCGACTGCGCTGCATTTGCGACTGCGACCGAATGTCATGAAATGTCTACTTTAATAATAATAATAATAAAAAAAAAGTATTATTACAATAACAGCATAACGTATAACCAGCTATCAAGGTAGATAGAATAGAACAGAAAATACATATTAATTAATTAAACGACTGCACTCATAGTCGATTCCAGCCAGTTCCCAGAATTCGAATCAGAATTCGAATCCGAATTGGATTCAGAAGCTGAACCTGAAGCAGGGCCAGAACTACAATCAGCATCAGTATCCGGTAAAGGGTATCTATCCATCCATCCATTCATCCATGCTTCCGTGCTTCCATCCGTCCACCCACCCTCCCTTCCATCCATCCATCTATCTGTGCAAGATCATGACCGTCCGCAGGTGGGTAGATTGACGCGAAAGAACACATTTAGTTCGATGAGTGAGGCAAAGACCATAAAGACCAAATACATGACTAGGCACGCGGTGCCCACCTTCTTGTCCAGCTTGAATTTATTCGTGGAGAATGTCAAGTAGAGCAGAAATAGTGTGGACAGCAGTGTGATCGCCGAATACTCCAGTCCGGCCGAGTTGATGGCCACATAGTTCTGGCCCGGCTGAATGGGAAAGAAAACTGCCTTGATCAGCCAGGGCACGCCCAGGCACAGAAGAATATCGAAGGTGTTGGATCCAATCGAGTTGCAAATACCCATTGATCCGTGACCTGCAATGCAATTCACAACCCTCATTTAACCTCATTTATTATTGAACATAGCACATTAAACCCGAACAGTTGAAAACTCACCGCGTTTGGCAACAATCACACTGGACACGGCCTCTGGAACGCTGGTGCCCGCTGCTAGGAACGTGATCCCCATCACCGAATCAGGTATCTTAAGTGTGTCGCCTGTGGAAGCGAACGGGAGAGACATTTTTCAGATTACAGATACCAACAAATTGTGCAAAAAGAAGTCAGAAATCTCTGGCCAATTTCGGATAAAGAATTGGCGGGTGAGAATAAAGAGATATTATCTAATGAATTACACTGGGCCTGGAACTGGGACTGGCTAAGTAAAAACAAAGCCACTCGGCATCTAGTCCCAGTCCCAGTCCCAGTCCCCGCACTTTTGGCAAATCGTTGGACACTGTTTGATGGCTCAATTAATGCAATCAGCAGTATGGGTGGATAACAAGTACATATACTACATATTTGGGCAATAATATTTAGTGGGTCTCATTGAGAGGCAAACTTTTATTTTCAAAGCTTACCAATTATGGTGATCATCCACGCCACCACGTAGGAAAGAGATCCAATCCATACAATGCACATGATGAAGGTCAGTGGGAAGATCTTGTTGTTTTTGGCCTTTTTGCAGTCGGGAATGGCGATTCGGAAGAGCAGATGTATGGGCCAAATGATGAGCCAAGTGAACTGAGCAAAGCAGCTCTTGTCTTTCGGATATGTCAGCAGGGAGTAGCCCTCCTCCTGCTGCTGCTGCTCAGGAGGAACTACCACTACCTGCGCTTCGGTCTCGGCATTTTCCAGGGGTGGCATGTCAGCTATGACCCCACCTTGGGCGTTACCTCCTCCACCGATACCGCCACCGCCACTGCCTGTTGTGGTTGCGACTCCAGGTGCTGTTGTGATCGTCGTTGTGGTTGTGGTAATGGCTATGGTTCCCGTTGAGGTCTTAGCCTGGTCATTGTTCAAGCCCCCGTTCAGCTGAATGCTGGCCATATTCTGGCAGATGCGGTTCTCCACGAGGTCTGCGAGGGGTGCAATCAGAGAGGTGTTATGGGATATTAGAAGTAAGCTTGGCACATTATCACAAGCTTAGATTGGGGGTGGGATGGACAAGGTGTCGAAAGGGTGCTGGGTAGTGTGGTAGGTCTGTGGTGTACCTGGTTCCTTCTCATTGCTGTTCTTTGTGTGGATGCTGCAGTTGGAGGACCGGCTGCGCGTGCGCGCCTGCTTAACGCCACCTGTGTGTTAGAGGTTTGTACTTGTTTGTATGTATGTAGGTAGGTAGGTAGGTGTGTACTTGTATGTCTTTGTTTCTCAATCAGGCAGTGTTTCTGTGGATGGAGTGGTCTAGTATTGGGGATGGTGCTGGGGCTGTGGCTGGGGCTGTGGCCGGGGCCGGGGCTGGGGCTGGGGCTGGGGCTGGGGCTAGTCTATCCTAGATTCACCTATCCAGGGTCGTCGCCCATTGGTCGCTGTAGTATGGCGGAACTTGTTGGCCCAACAGTCAGTCTTTTCGAGTTGGTTCGATGGGGAATGATTTATCTTTCAAGAAAAGATCCTAGGTTATGGATACGGAACACGGGACAGAGGACCTTTTACTTGATGGCCTTGGACAAACAGAGTTGAGCAAATTTCATTTTGTTGGATCAACTAAATGCAATGCACTTTTCCCACTACCCCGCCACAATAAATATAATTGTGTACATACGTACATACATACATACATATATGTATTTATGTATATGTACATAAGTATATAGTAAGTATTCCAAAAGAGAACAAATAAAACCCTTGGAGTGTGACTAGCAATAAATCTAAATAAATACATCTACATACATTGTATGAACATATGTATGTATGTATTGGATTTTTACTGACTTGTGTGCGAATAGATATCTTCATAGTATATCTTCATTCATAAGCAAAATATAAATCGCTACGATTCATTCTATATTCAGTCAAACTCGTACATATGCATGTGTGCCTCCCTAGGTCTAATATCAATTAATATTCCCTTCAACTCAGCCATTTCACACAAAACAATCAATAATCTCCCTAGTTCCCCCTAACCTAACCTTACCTAATATAACCCTCTAATTGTACATATCTAAGAGCAAAATAAGAGGGTGTTAAATGGTTAAACGGTGTGGGTACCCACCTTTGGCACACTTTTGGAACGTTTTGTCGAAATACATGACCGCCAGGTAGACGGCGTAGAGCGATACTAGAATGAGGGCCTCGTACCACTCGACGCGCTCGTCGTGCATCACGCAGATGAGGATGGCCACGGTTACGCCGTATGCGATGCTGTCACGTGTCAGTGGCCACCAGTCCAGCGGTATGGTCTGCAAACAAAGCGATCAGTTGGACCGGCCAATGGATTTTTGTCCCTTTTTTTTGTGTTGGGAATACTTGCCATGCCGGCTCCGATACCGCAGCATGCGGCCACTGCTAGGATGTTAAAGACTGCCGATCCCACGATGGTGCCCACTCCGATGTCGCCCTCCGTGATGAAAGTGCCTATCACGTTGACGAACAGCTCCGGAGCGGAAGTGGCCGCGGCCATGAACGTGGCCCCCGCCACATCGTTGGACATGTTGAGTGCTAGATCGAATGCGGTTGGGGATCAAGTCAAGGCCTGAGTAAAGTGAATGCACTGCACTTACCTGCACATATTTTCTCAACTGCTGGAACAAAGTACTCATCACACACTACTGCTAAGGCTACAAATAAATATAAACTGGCTATAACATGAAGTACAACAGCACCGGACTGTCTTTGCGCCTCTGAGAACAGGTCTCTGGGGAAGTCATCAATGGCGGGCTGAGTGCAATTTATATCTGCAACGATTCGGGAAGCACGCTTATCCAAATCAATCCGGAAAAAGGTCAAGCATGCTCATTGGTTAGTCGCTAGTTAGTTGGTTAATTAGTAAGTTGGTTAGTTAATTGGTTGGTTGGTTCTTAGCCACAAATTTAAATCCTTTTTTTATTGCCTACTTTTGGGTCTTGAGTGGCAAAAGCTTTTACGTATACATACATATGGGCATTTCTCTAACGTCCAACGGGACAGTCGCACGCATTGCAAGTGGTAGAAAGGCTAAACAAAGACGGATTTTCAAAATATGTTGACCTTTATGATACACCATTTGATTAGCCCTATAAGTGGGTGTTAAGGTCGATTTTTGGCCACCATTCGTTTTCGATATTTTGTCAAAAAACCGAGGCATTCGCACGGGACAAATATGGAAGTGGTTTTCGCTGCGATCAATTTCATATTTCAGCGAAAGTTGAGGCACTATGTTCATGCAATTTCTATACATATTGTGCATTGATGTCTCTTTAAAATTGTAATAGTTATAAGCAAATATGATTCGCAGTTTTTTTTAAATTTAATTAAGACCATATTCGCACGGGACAAAAATTCCGAGGTTCATAACAGTTAAAAAAAAACCGTTAGCAGTGGTTGAAGCATTTTTCTCGTATTTTTTTAAGAGAGTCTAGTACGTTAGAAAGATTATGGGGAACAAATTTTCTCAAGTATGTACTTTTTTATATTAGATAATTGTAATAGAAAACATGGCTAAGCCCAAACAAAAAATACAAAAAATAATGAAAAAGTGACGGACGAACGGACGGAAGGACGGACAGACAGACAGAGACTCGGCTATTTATGCTGATCAAGAATATATATACTTTAGTGGGTCGAAAACGTTTCCTTCTGTTCATTACACACATCCACTTTCACCACAAATACAATATATGTATGTACCCCTTAACTCTATGAGTACGGGTATAATTAAATTAATTTTTCCTCAAGGGAGTCAGGTTTGGGTGAAATTCGATTTTATTATATTTTGTTTTTAATTATATTTTTTATTTGGTTTAGCCGTGCCCTTTCCACTTCGAGCGAGTCCAGCAAGAGGACGAGTTTCGGTTGTTTGTTTGATTTTGGCTTGAAGACTTTTGCTTTGTTGGATTGGACGAATGACGAAATGAGGAAGGGTATGCGAAATATGACTAAGACTTTTCAATCGTCTGTTCCGCTGATGCTGACACTGTTTATGTTTAATTATCTGGGCAGATTGAATTTGTGTTGCGTACATTTCATGTTTTTGGGTCGCCGCACAGCAGCAACAATTCACAGAAAAAAGAACACAAAAATAACTTAATAAAGAACAATCAACTGGGGGGAAGATACTACGAAATTCCCGAATGCGTCGCTCCCGTTATGCGCTTTTCTTTTTGTGTCAGAGTCAAGCGCCAGTAATGAACTGAACCAGCACTGCTGCAAGAACGACCACAAGACTGGCCGGGCCAGAGTCCCATTCTCAGACCCGGGGCCCCAGCCGAGGAGACGACAAAACAGAAGCTGAAACCGAAAACAAAACCGAATCCGACACCGACACCGAAACAGTAACAGTGTGAGATACAGATACAGTAGCTGGAGCTGAAGCTGAAACTGAAATTAAAGCAGAAGCCGAAAGCGGAGACGAAACATTTGCCCCCGTACTTATTATTGCTCTGCCCTATGTCTCGATCTCCGATGTAGCCCATTACTTGTACTTGATCATCGATCAAACATGCGACGAATGTACTAGCCAACGGTCAGTGATCACCGACAGCGACTAATTTGCAACGGAAGCAATAAATACGCATACGACTTTGATGTTATCAAATTGAATTGCTAAACAACAAAACGAAGTCTCAGGCTGGAACCGAAACTGAGACCAAGGCCACAGACCAACGGAAACAGTGCCGAAGCAGTCCATCAGCCGATCAGCGCCACCTGGGACGAGCCCCACTCCCAGAGTCGTCACTTGGTCTCCAGTACGAGCCCGTGCCGAAAACAAGAGGCAAAGCCGACTTGGTCTGATAAATTGAAACAATAAACGCTGACCAGCGACAGCAGAAATAATAACAATCGATGGCGCGGCATATGTTGATATTTTGATAGAGTCATAGATCTAGAGACGACGGTGGGTCTGGAGTCTAGACTATAGACATATGTATGTATGAGTGTATGTACATATGTATTATGCACATACATATGCACATATTCACTAATTAGGAAGCTGGACCCAAACAATCAGTCAAGCATATGAAATACCATTGTGTGGCTCACCCAATGAAACGAATTGTTTTCGAAAATTCAATTTGGTACGAGTATACGGGTATGATTTCGCTTTAACATAGTACAAAGATAACCGATTAATTCACGGTCTAATGAGCCGAAGCACCCGATCTCACATCGATTGGATCTCTTGATCGCTTTAAGCCCCACGATATGGTATGTATGGTCGATGGCGATGGCATACACGGATAAGTACTAAAGATACATATTTACAGTAGGCACACATATTATTCGGACACTCTTGTCACTCTAGTTCAAACACCTATAACTTGGCGTACGGTTAAGTTAAACAGAAAGATTTAATTTTATATCAAAGATCAACATTTCTACTATCCGTTCACAAAAAAATATTAAAATTATCTACTATAGTTTTCTTATAAAAATTAACTAAAGCAAAAAAGTCACTTTTTACGCACATAAATTATTCGGACAGTCGTTATGTTTTTCAAGTAATATTTGAATATTACAGTTCAAAAATAAAATAGAATTTTTTGTTTGCCACATTCATTCTTTATGATGTCTATAAGTCCTCGGCACACCTTTTCCCCAAAGGTATTAGTGCCCTGTGCATTAATATTGACCCACTAAATAAGCAGAGCCATTTTCAAACATTCTTTCGATTAAATTTTGGGTTTCCGTATCCTTTTTTCCAAATTTCTGCAAATATGCTTCATGGAACTTACGTCAGGTAGCTGGAGCTGAGTTTTCAGCTGGTTGCAGTGGGAAATGAGCAAGATATGATCAAATAAAGATGAATTTTTTCGGTATTTTTTTGGGTGGTACAAGACTGTCTTCGGATTATGCCCATTATTATTATCGATGGCTTAATTTAATTTTCGTAAAGTACAACAATCCAAAATGTGTCCTATTTGGATTCACCAGTTCAATCACATACTCCATGAATGAATTTGGCTTTGTGTTCCTCCAAAAGTCTTGCGAAGTCTGTTTAACTTAACCGTACGCCAAGTTATAAGTGTTTGAACTAGACTGACAAGAGTGTCCGAATAATATGTGTGCCTACTGTATGTATGTATTTATTTAGCTTTGTGCCGATCACTGATTCAGCCCCATCAATTTTGAAACTTCTTTGGAATTTCACCAGTTACCTTACATTCTTAAAGCAATGTGGTTCTTAATTTATTTTACATAAATATTTACATGTACATACATACATACAAAACCGATTTCCATATCATTTTTTAGGAATATTACTTTCTAAATTTATCGAAATTTACTTTATTGGCATATAATTTCATTAATTTTGATCCACAAACCTATTAAAATAAGGAAAAGTTCACGTTTTCGGTATTTTTAAAGACATATTTTCTTTGATGATTCTCGATAAAAGAGAAAGTCTTTCTTACATATTAAACTACCTATAAAACTTAGCAGAACATTTATCCAACCTCGGCTTTTATTATCTTAAGCTTTTATTATCGCGGAATTTGGTAACGTCACGCCAGTAACGTTCGTCAGATGCCTTTGCCGACTTATAGCAAAGAAACAAGAAAGGTTTTAACATTAAATAAATTTGCAAATTAATACTACATATTTCATATGCATTCCCAAAAAATTTGTATACAGATAGACCTACCCAGAGATTTGCCATTTTGTACCCCAACCTCGAAAAACACTTCTGTTTTATGTAACGCACTTTTGGGTAATATTTTGGCTTATATCTTTAAAACCGTACGTTCGATTATTTCCATTTTTTTTGTTGAATATCGGTTTAACTAATTCATATTCAATAAGGATCAACTTTTTTCCAAATTTCAGCTTTTTGACTATTTTTTTCAACATTTAGTCTTACGAATGTAACGTAACGCCAGATTGGAACTGCCCATATGTGTATTTACATATATTAATAATCAAGAACTGTTTTGTATTAAAATAAAGCTAGCGCAAATATTTTTGATGTTGTTTTATCATTTTCAGTGAAAAAATGTCCAGAAATTAGAAACACCCCAGGAACCAAGTGGTTATAATTTCCGAACTTCCACTGTATAACGGTAAAGCCTAGTACTCAGATCCAAAATAAATCTATCAATAAAGTCATTTTGGGCCACAGCGGAAACAAAAAGTTAAATTTTGTCGATTAGTGCTATCAGCAGCAGCAGATGGCGACGCCTCCAGCGCCGATCACCGTGAAGACATGTTTTGAAAACCATATTTGATCTATATTCATGAAAATTAATAAAATTAACATATTATAATATCCATATAATTGTCGTTCATATAATTCTGCATTAATATTTCATTTGGTTTTTGCTCTCATAGTGCAATGTTTGCTTCGAGTTTGCTGGCAAATTATATCAAATTGATATAACTTTACAGCGGAGTAGAAACATACCAAAAATACCAGCAAATACCATCGGATCCAAAAACTGTTTGGTAGCGAACTCATGTCATATAATTCGCTAGCGGCCATGTGGTGTGACCAGAGGTGTGCACTGCATTCCGTACGGTTACACTGCTCAGACAGATGCTTGGTTTTGTTAAAAGTTAATGAAATGCACTTCTTCGGCTGGGGTCGCTCTTCCCCAGGCACTATCCTGGGCTCCCCAATATTTTATTGGCAAGGTAGTTTGTCTGACTATCAGCAGCACCAGATGGCGACGCCTCCCGTTGCCGACCACCGTGAAGACAACATGTTTGAAAACCAAATTTGATTTATATTCATGAAAATTAATAAAAATAATATATTATAATATCCATATAATTTTCCTTCATATACTGCTGCATTAGGTTCTATTTGTCTTCATTATTTCAATATTTCATTTGGTTTTTTGGTCTCATATTGCAATGGTTGCCTGGAGTTTGCTAGCAACTTATATGCAATTTATATAACTTTACAGGGGGGTAGAAAGATACCAGCAAATACTATCGGATACTTTTCTAGTATATACCGACCCTGTTTTTTCTTGAACTGAGTACTGCCTTCCGTACAGAGCCTAGAAAACAGTTTTTGCCCGAACAAATTTCTTATCGGTTTCAAATGAATATCAACCCTGATTCTGTTCGCGAGGTGTTTTTCGGATCTGAGTACTAGGCTTATAAAACAAATATTGTTTTTAAAACATGTTTTCTTCACGGTAGTCGCCATCGCCAATAAAATATTGGGGAGCCCAGGATATGCCTGGGAAAGAGCGACCCCAGCCGAAGAATGGACTGTAAGCTAAAGCTAAAAAGTTTTGAGCGCCCATTGATCTATGCATCTAATAGCTCACAACTGGAAATTTATTTAAGACAAGGTAAAGAATACTCATACATACATACATATGTATGTGGAGAAACAGCTAGAAACTAAATTTAAAAATACAAATATATACATATGTATGCATGTATGTATGTACACTGCCTGACACTTGAATAGGACACAAACTTGTGCTCTTTCTTTTGCTCATAGTTTCCTTCCTTTGAGTTTCTCACCTGAGTTTTTTTTCTCATATTACTCTTTCTGTACTCTCTCTCAATGCACTTTATCTTGTCTTGGAATTTCACCGTTATGATTGTTTTAAGTAATACTCGAATTCCAGTTACTATTTTTAACGACACTTGAATAGTACATGTGCAACGCAAATTAGTTTTTATTTGTCTGTGGTCGACATCGAACATCGGAAAAATTCTCAATATTTGTTCGGACTGTTCTAATCATATTACAAAATTAAAAGCATTTAAGTAAGTAGGGCTAACAACGTAGGAAATTTGTGAAAAAATTAGTAGATCTAGACATGTAGTTAGTAATTTCTTGAAGAAATAGAATGGGAAAAACATGAAAGGCCTGACAAAAAGTCAATCTCCGCAACCGCTAGACGAGCTATTCTGCGAGCAGCATCAAACTCTTTGGACTCAAGCGAGTGTCCAAGCTAGTTTTAGAACCGTTCGAAGGCAGAACATCTTAAGAGACTTAAATTTTAAAAAAAGCCACCACTTACTCCCGAAAGAAAGGAGTGGCGCCTGGTCTTTTGCTGTACTCATTTGACAGGGAATACAGACTGGCACTGTGTAGTGTTTTCAGACGAAAAAAGTTTAATTTTGAAGAGCCAGATGATATTCGAAAGAGATACTATATTTAGATCATCTTCATAGATGTGTGGGCGGGGTTATGGTGTGGAGTGCAATATTCTATTATGGCGTGGACGAGTTGCAATTTTTAACAACAACTATGAACCGGGTAAGCTACAAAGGTGTTTTAGAAAGAGCTTCTCCGTACTTCAAAAATGTTTTGAATAATTTGAAAATGATTGTAAAATATGATAATGCATTAATACACACTGTTCGAGTGGTAAAGTCTTGAATCCAGAGCCAAAATGTCGAGCTTTAGAACTAGCCACCTTATTCTCCAGACTTTAACATATTAGAAAAAGCTGTTATCTTCAATAAATTGATTAGTTTATATTCAAGTGTCGCATGTCTGAAACACATAAATATGAAAATTGTTCCTGAGGCCCTTTTAATGATTATGGTCATAAACTTTTCTAAAACTTTTCTGGCTTTTTGTAACTGATAAAAATAGAATACATAGTCGTTTTTTTTAAATTCTCTTTAGAAAGATTTCTAAAATCATCTTCTGTTTACGGGCTAACACCAATTTTAGACGGGACTCTTACTATGGGACACTCCTTAATAAAAAAATACTTGAATCATGTCCATTTCTACAAGGCCTATCAATTCCCATTGGCTCTTTAAACTTCCACATAACCGCGAGAGGGGCTCGAGTCAGACTCGGATCGTATCGATAAACATGGTCAGTCGGAGTTGGATAGGGAGACGAACACACACACACAAATACATATGTACATACGAGGTTGGGGGCGATGGCGAGGAAGGGGAAGAGGGCGAGAGGACACAAGGAGACAAAGACGTAGTCGGAGTCTTGGGTCAATTGAGACAAATGCATTTTGTAACCATCAACCCGCATAATGCAATAATACTTAATAAACATTTACAGCTCTTACAACAAAAGTGATTATGGGTTCAGGGACAGACACAGGGAGAGGCAGAGGGAGAGGTGGAGATAGACAGGGTGTCGGGTGGAGCTGTTAATGATAACACTATGCAACAAAGCTGCATTTTTTTTCCTCTCACTAAACCGATACTTTTTGATAGCTTGGGGCTCTAAAATATCTAAAAAATACATAAAAAAATACGATTTTTATCAATTTAACAAACACTATAAAAAAACCATTTTTCATTAAACATAGTGAATTCAAAAATCTATCAGATGCGAGGGTTTTCTTTTAACTGTTGCATAGTGTAATCAATTTATCGTGGATAACAATCAGCAAAAAATTCAATCACAGTAAATTAAGTTAACTTTAATTGAATAAGAGACGCATAAATAACACTACTCGACAAAATTGAACTTTTTGTTTCCGCTGTGGATGACTTTACTGATAGCCTACGAGATTTAAAATTTTGTAAACAACATTTTATTCAAAAGGGTATTTTTTGTTCAGTTTTTCATTTTTATACCCGTACTCAAAAAGAATTAAGGGGTATATTGTATTTAAAATAAAAGTAAAAGTGGATGTGTGTAACGCAGAGAAGGAAACGTTTCCGACCCCATAAAGTGCATATATATATATATATTCTTGATCAGCATCAATAGTCTAGTCGATAGAGCCATGTCTGTCTGTCCGTCCGTCTGTCTGTATTGATGAGCGCCTAGTTCTCAGAGACTATTAGAGCTAGAGCAACCAAAATTTGTTTCGAAACACATCCCACTGCTACAAGTGTATTTCAAAATTCTAAATCTGGTACAGATCGGAATATTATTATAGCCAGAATGAAGATTTTTTAAAATAACTAAACCATAAACGAGAAGGAACGTGAGTCGCTTTTAGTCGCGACTCTACTTTTATACCCGTACTCAGTCAGTATATAAATTTGTGAGCTTATGATTAAAATTAAAAAAAAAATTTAAATTTTACATTTTACATTTTTTGCTACATATTTTAACTACATCTACATCTAAAATGTAGATTGTACATGTAGAACAGATATTCTAGAAGAAGAGAATGAATAGCGTCAGCATCGCCAGAGGAGGTGGGGGAAGCAACTGAAAATTAATTTCTTCATTTTGGCCATAATAATGATCCGATCTGTACCAGATCGGCAATCTAGTAGATATGGTCATTTCTTACGATCCTACGTTTTTAGTTTTATCGTATCTTCAAAATTGTGGCTGCCACTGATTTTCCTCCTTTGTGAAGGCGGAGGGGGCGTGGCACAATTTGGAAAGAAACTTGATTCAGTGTGATATCACATGAGTCTGGAAACAAAATTTGGTTACTCTAGCTTTTATAGTCTCTGAGAACGAGGCGTCAAACAAGACGGACAGACGAACGGACGGACGGATAGACAGACATGGCTCTATCGACTCGGCTATTGATACTGATCAAGAATATATATACTTTATGGGGTCGGAAAATGTTCCTTCTCTGCGTTACACACATCCACTTTTACCACAAATACAGTATACCCCTTAACTCTTTTTGAGTACGGGTATAAAAATCTATCAGAAAAAGTCATTTTAGGCCACAGCGGAAATGTCGTGTTGACTAGTGTAATAGCAGCTGTATCGAATTCATGGGAAGTGAGTTTTTTAAATTTGCAGCGCTGCAGCGCTTACCCATTCTCTCTCTCGCTCACACAATCTGCAATGTGCGCCCTCTGGAGGAGGTTTAAGAACAAAGTTGTAGATGTAGATGACGATGTAGCAATTAAATGTAAGCAGATAAAATATTCAAAAATTTCACATATGTATGTAAGCCATAAGCTCACATATGTATGTACATATGTACACTGCTGATCAATAGAATAGAAATAGACTTTTCAATGTTCAGGACTTTATTCTTTATTAGGAAAATCAAAAATTAGCGTTCTAGGTGAAATTATTTTCTTATAAAATATTATTTAGTGTGAGTAAACTATCAAAATGGTACTTTTTTTTCGCTCAATGGAATAGACTCAGGGACTTAAAATTAAAATAAATGACAAAATCTTTAAAAAACTTTGTAAAATTTATTATTTTTATTATATTTGAAGCTTAACTAATAAAATGTGTAGCCAAATTATTTGAATTAGTTCGAACATTTCTTCATGACTTTAAATCCTAAAAATGCACTGAAAGCTCGCTCCGGGCATGTTTGAGGCATTTCTTAAATGATAAAACATTTTTGAATTATCGAAATGGTTCATGTATTTAACGTAAAATCTATCCCAATACCATATCTGTAATATTTAGATCAGGAGAGTAAAAAGGCCACCCAATTAAGGTAAACTTTTGGTCTTTAATCAAGTTCTATATCACTTTACCAATATGTATTATTATTATCCTGTTTAAATAACCTTCATTTTTTGGAATCTCCTTAGAATTTAATGCAATGAAGAAATTTTCGAACTAATTAAAAAATTTGGCTATACATTTTATTAGTTCAGCTTCAAAAATAACAAAAAAATAGATTTAGCAAAGTTTTTAAAGATTTTTTCATTTATATCAACTATAAGACCTTGAGTCTATTCCATTGATCGATAAAAAGTACAATTTTTATTGGGTCCTCACACTAAATAATATTTCATAAGAAACCCATTTGACCTAGAACGCTAATTTTATATTTTCCTAATAAAGAATAAAGTCTTGAACAGTGAAAAAATACATTTTTCCCAAATGCATTCGTACTTTCATTTAAAAAACGAAATTCGAAGCGTGAATTCCCAAGTCTATTAAGTCCATTTCGTTGGATAGTGTAACATGCTGGACATGGAAACTCCTCCTTTATTGCTAAGTCACACTGGGAGAGGTAACCAGAAAGCGGTGATATAATAATAATGAACCGATTGCAACGATCAGAAATTTTGCATTGAACTTTTTATTTTTTATGATTCTACATTTAATGTTTTCTTCGTACTTTCCAAATAGCGGATTCAACGAGTTTTCTCGATTTGAGAGAGCAAAAGCGGACGTAGCATTTTGAATATGAAATATTTTGAAACGAATATCCGATTTTTCAGATTTCCCAAAAGATATTCACATATTTACATATGTATGTACATATGTATATATTGTAGTAATGTGAGGATGATTGTGATGACCAAGTATACGGTTTACTCATAACAAGCACAACAAAGCTGATTAACAGATCTCCATGAGTACAGACAGTTAGTGTAACAGATCCATGTTAAATAGAATTCGACTGCGGCTGCATAAATGTGTATTACGTATACGCCTCGTCGTCACAATTGTTTTATAGAAAAATATCACCACTTCTCGCTTCCCACACAGAGGGAGTGACCAAATTGTGTGTCTTATTTGTGTCGCATGTGAATGCCCATATGTAAGTTCGTTTCAGTACATAAGTAAGGAAGAATCAACGCGGCGACAATGCCTTTTAATATGACTTTTGTATACCGTTTAAGGAAACATTCAGTGCGAGCTCGGCACAACTCAACTAACAGAACCACTCAAGTATCTGCATCTACACATGTATGTACATACATGCATGCATACATACATACATGTGTATATCTGTGTTTCGGTTTTTGTGTGAGTGATTCCCATTTTTAGATATCTGGCTGCAGGCTTTCGGCTGCACCAAACCCAATACTACGAGCAGAAAAATAAGGGAAAACTAGTGTCCCAATGCTGCATTGCAAAAAAGGTCACATATTTAATTGGTTTATTTTCGCCGATTCTGCTTACATAGCTATTTTTGTTTTGTCAGTCATCTGTCGCACAAATGTGAGCTTTTTCTGCTCGACAATCTGTTTTGGTTTTACGCTACAATTCGCCTACAATTTTTTGTTTGTTCCTTTGTTTTGTATGCTTTGCTTTGGCGTGCAATTTGCATTCGTAGTGAAGCCGAATGCTCTACGGATTCAGCTACCCCTTAATCAATTTATGGTAATGTTTCTACTACCTTTATACTGGGTTTTAATGGATTAATTTATAAAAGTTGTCACAATGGGTTTCGGATGCTTTCTTCCATGATGTTAAACTTTTTTGCTAGACAATAAATAGTAATACAAAATATTTAAGTAAAAAAATGAATAAATATTAATAATAAATTCTTCTAATGTCTACCAGAGGAAAAAAAACAGCCTTTGGCAATGCCGAGTGGTGGTGATGACACATACACACACACACCCTCACCACACCCACACCCCTCAGAAACCCAACAAATAGAGAAAATAACTATTTAAAAACACAACACCAAGGCAAGGCAAATACACTAGTAGTTTTTTTTTCTGTTGTTGATTTCGCTGTGACTGTTCATAGTAAATGTCATTAAGATTCACTTAATGAGCCAATTTAGACAATTGATCCATATGCCTTAGTTTACGCGACCAGCGACATACACTCACAAAGAGATCCCCGCGAACACACAAACACACATACAAACCACCATGAACAGATGTACATACTAGTACATACATATGCATATGCATGTGTGTGCGATTGGGATCAAGTCAAAGAGGTCCGCGAAATATGCATAAAAAACCGAATGTGGCGACAATAGCTTCGCTAGATCTTTGGATTCCAGCACATGTTTGTATGTAACATACATGCATATATACATATATGTATATGTATTTACATATATGTACATATGCATGTATATTAACATGCAAATGTATATATGTATTTGCATATGACGTCACTAATTCAGCCACACAAACACACACACAGAGACACAGACACAACGATAGGGCCACGCACACTTACATAATTAAAATTATTCCATTCCATCTGAACTTAAGTGATTTTTTTCGTTCTTAGCCACTGCTGGTGCGCCCCAACACAAAAAAACATTAAAACAGAAAGAAAAAACAAAAGATTTTCCCATTTGCATAATCAGCGGTAATTGATTTTAGGATGACTTTTTTAGTCATTTGCTAATTAATTGATGGCACTTTCAGGTAATTGTGGTAGGGTTTATTCGGCAGCGGCAGCGGCTCTGACGCTGGCTCCTCTGATTACTGGCTTAGTCTAGTTAGGCTTAGAAAGCTGGCTAATTTGTATGTACCCGTAGTGCTGCTAAGACCCCAATAGTCTTCCATTGCTGCACGGTGTTGTAGTGGTGATGGACACTCGTAAACTGCGATGCGCCGTTATGTGAAGCGCAATCTCAATCTCAATCTCTGTCACTTCCCACTTCAATGGTGTTGATTTTCTCTTTCTCGTTTCGTTTTGTTCCTCCTCTATTATTTTCTTTTCTTTGCTTTTCGTCAGTTCCCTTTATTTCCTTTGCTTTCCTTTCTGTACTTTTCTTTTTTTTTTACATAGTTGGATTCCACCTTTTGCCTTTGGCACACACTCAGCGACGACCGACAAACAGTGCGAGCGAGAGCTATGTATGTATAAAAGTATTTATGTATGTATGTATATATGTATCTCAATTGTTGTTGATGATCCAAAAGCACGTCACAATCACTCTGATGAGCGGAAGGCGGTGAAGCAGGAAATTTAAGACCGAAGGCGCGGTTTCTTGATCAAGGTACTTTGCCCACTCTCGGACGCTGACGGACACAAGCGCAGAAACGCACGCGGACTCGTTCACAACTCTGGAAGTTTTCTGGCTCGCTTAATGCATCACGCTTTATTCCATAATAGTTCGATCTGTAGGGGGCAATGTCGATAACAATAACAATTTTATACGTAATTGCGAAATGCAAAGCAGCGATGACCACAAAAGTGAGAAAGCCAGGAAAATCAATGACGAGACAATTACTTTGGCTCCAATACCTGGGAAGCAGCCATAACTGTGATCGAACAGCGACCATCTCTGAGCCGGTCAGTAAAGCGATCTCTAATTGAAAGCACACGTCTGCATGTACATATTTACATATGTATGTATGTACATCCATATGATCGTGGATAATCTTAAATATCTTGTTTAGGTGTAATCGAAATTGTAATGGGCAAATATTCATTTCTTGAATACTGGTGACAAATTCCAAATATAAAAATAGGTATCGGCTAACCAAATCTTGGTTAACTCAATACAGCATTTAAGTTTCAGGGAAATATGATTAGTCACATGCTCGATTGAATTTTATCAATGATGCATTTTAAATCTCAATTTGTGGGAAAATATCTGCCAGTGTAGCCCAAAGGCAGACGGAAAAAAGATTCGCGGCTTTCTCTTTGCCCACCACTTCACTTCGGCTCGCCGTTCGGTTCGGCTCGTGACAGTGGGCAGACGATCTGCTTCGGTTTGGTCATCGCTGCTTTAAAGGCAAAAACAAAAGTAATGAAAAGAAAATTTAGAAATAAAGCAGAAATAATGCTTGCCTTTTCTCTTTGATCTTTCTGTTTAGCGTTTTATTGATCTTGACACTCTCACTGGCTAGCGCACAACAACAAAAATATGAAAATTGCGGATCTCCAATCACAGATCCCGTTTCGAAGCTTCTCGTTTTGTTTTGGATTCTTTCCGTTCCGTTGCCCGTTTTCGTAATTGACGCGCACTCGCGTGTTGATACTCGTTAGCATCAATCTCGGACTCGTTCTTATGTGCTTTGAAAGCGGGCACTATCCACAAATATCCACTTATTTAGTGTCCAAATTGACTCTGCCTAAGTTTGTTTCTCTTCTTTTCCCAGTTTTATTGTAGTTTGAATCTGGCTTGGCTTATATTATTGTGTGTATTGTCTTGATGCCGCCGACGTTGACGTTAAACTGATTTTGAATCGGTGTTTGGAGCGCTTCAGTCCAAGCCGAGCGCCAAGCCTGATTTTTTTCTATAAAGCAAGCAGTCGTTGTGTGGTGTACATTTACATATACATATATATGTATACATACATATGTCTAATGTTTATAGGCATGGGCAACTGTAATACCGTTTAACTAACTTTAGACTAATACAAACATTCATTCAAGAACGGATTGCATGGTATTCTAATGTGATGTGTGTGTAAAACTTTTTATGTGTGTTTTTGGGGGCGGGATTCTCCAATGCATTGTTCGTGAGATTTTTACCTTTTGTCAGAGTAGGTATGTGTGTACATATGCATCCATATGTATGCCTGTATGTACATATTTACGTTCAGCTCTTTTATGGCATCCGATAGCCAAAGGAAGAGTTATGCTAGAGCGATCAACTAATTGGAGTTATGCGCCAACTCGTTCTAACTTTTCCACGGGCAATCCAAATAAAGATTGCTCATCACCACATCATCTGCCCTTATGGAGAAGGGCTCTCCAAACAGAATACTAGTCGGTCTATATTTGGCTTTCCAAATTTGTTAAGTTTACGTGACAGGTTCCACTGTCTGTGTTTACCGTTGCCGCGAGATATGAATAAGCCCACGAGCAGCTGGGGCGAGCGTGTTGAGGACGAGATTTTGGCGGACGCTCGAACTAAGCAGCCACTAATTGAACAAAAGCGGTATTAATTAAGCCTCAATCTATTAAAATAGACAGTAGATCAGACGATTGTCAAGTTCTCTAAGGTAACAAACGTACACAAAAAGGCAGTGCTTATCAAAAATGTAAGACACTTTCTGAGTATGCCGAATATTGGAATATACACTATGTGCACTATACATACATATGTACATATTGCATTCTGCCAAAAATGTTCAATACATTTTTATACCCGTACTCAAAGAGTTAAGGGGTATATTGTATTTGTGGTAAAGGTTGATGTGTTTAACGCAGAGAAGGAAACGATTCCGGCCTCATAAATTATATATATATTCTTGATCAGCATATATAGCCGAGTCAACGTAGCCATGTCTGTCTGTCCGTCTGTCTGTCCATCTTGTCTGTCGCCTAGTTATCAGAGACTGTAAGAGCTAGAGCAACCAAATTTTGTTTCGAGACTCATGTGATATCACACTGCTACAAGTGTATTTCAAAATTTCGACCCGCCCCCTTTAGCCCGCACAAAATATTTTTAAATTCCCACAAATTTATAAACTGACTGACTACGGGTATATTTTTGACTGGCCTAAAAAAGTTTGTCGACTTTAGTTTTAAGCATTCTAAATTTAATACATCCGATAAGTAAGCACAAAAACCATAATAAAGAAGAAAATAAAAGTGCTGCACTCCACATCCAATCGTAACGATTTTCGGGATATCTTTGCGACTAGCTATAGAAATGCAAATCAAATTACATTTCTGTAACTTCTATTGTGTACAATATCTACTTACAAACATATGTAAGTCTACATACAAAGATGATAAAGAATTTATAAAAGATATTCAATGGAATGCATATTTCTCTTAACATTTTCGAATATATTATTCCCTACCATGTGGTTATTGGGTAATAAAATTTATTCCATTATAATTATTTTTGTTTGATGATATTTTTGTTTCGAAAGTGCACTTAAAATAACATACATATATTCCTAAACTGGTCTTACTTTCTTAATAGAGTTCGATAGATATTTAAAATTATAAATTAAACTAAAAATGTATGTATGTCTACATATATAATTTAATATTTGATAAACGGAAAACCCATTTATTTAACCAAAAATTAATAAACATACGATTCTCGACTAAATTTATACCGTGGACTATCGAAGTTTACTTGAAAAATAATTAATATACCTCTTGTTAGATAATCAATATCGCCGCTTGTTTTGATCTGTGGTACAGTTTTGTGCCGCACTGTATTCACATATACATTCAAATAGATTTTAAATTGAACACGCGTAACAGTCCCGGCAAATGGCGATCGCAAATAAAGATAATTGAGCATGCGTTCCATAAATCACCAGTGCTTTGTTGTCTTTTTGATTGTATCTATTTCTGTGGAGAGCAGATAAAATATGTACAACCACGGAAAAAGTAGTGTTATCTCGAAGATTTGTCTATGGTCCTGGCTGGACTTGTTTGTATTTAATATAAGTGTATCAACAAAATTATATAAGTGTTTTTGTTTCATTTTTGATAACAGTAACAATTAAATCTAGGAATTAATATTTTTTTGTCTTCGATTGCTCAGCGCCGATCTTGTTTCCGTCGTCCACTTCGCGCTCATTTCAGTACACATGCCAAAAACGCGCATGTCGCCTATGTACACTGAAACTAAAAACAGTTGCTAGTTTGTGGAACCACACTTGTCAGATTGAAGGGGAAAGTAGGGAAGGGAACAAAAAACACACGTATCGCAAACGATACATTGAACTAAGTGGGGGAAGAAACAGAAGCATAGTAATTGCTAACTGTTGAGTAGGTAGACAGTTGGGTGCTCGATTTTACTGCAGTACGAAAAACGCATAGAAATATATGTAGTGCGGAATCAGTTTGGCATGCCGACTCCCTGCTGAAAGCCGAGCGTTTCCTGCTGCTTCTTGATCTCTTCTTGCATCTCCAGGGCTAGCTTCTTGTACTTCTCGGCCTCTTTCTCGTTTTTCTCGATGCCGTCGCCGCGGGCGTACATCTGGCTTAAGTTGGCACACGCGTACACGTTGCGCAACTCGCACGCCTTGTAGGCAAATTGAAATGCCTTCTTCATGTCTTTGAGCACAATGTAATCGGAGTCCTTGAGCGTTTTGGCGGGCATGGGTCCACTGCTCGCAGCCACGGCACCTGCCTCTGCCCTTTTTTGAACGCCAGAGATGTGCATGCCGGACAAATAGAAGCAGGCGTTTGCATTGTTCATGTCGCAGCTCTTTGTTAGAAACTCCAAGCCCTGCATAATTAGTCAGCGTTAGGCAGACATCATCTTTAAATCGTGGTCAACTCACCTTCGGCACATTTCTGTCGATCTCTTTTGGCATGGAGCGCGAGACAAGCAATAGGCCGGAGTGGAGACAGGCATCGGAATCGTTTAAGTTGCAACCCTTCTCGTAGTACTGGTACGCTACTCGGGGTTCGCCCTTGCTGCCGCTTTTACCCTTGCCCAAAATGCTATAGTTTCCAAACTTATAACAGGACTTTGCGTAACCATAATCGTCACATGTTGATTTGTATACCTTTGACGCCTTTTCAAAGTCCTTCTTGATGCCCTCAAGATAGTCGCCTAACAGGTGGCAAGCTGCGATTAAAGTGTACGCATTATACATATGTAAGTGTTATCTCAGTTCACGATTTGTTTTGTAATTAAAAAGGTTGAGCACAGTAACATAGGTTATAGCAGAGCTGTTTTCGAGTTTTTATGTGTTTACCTTCCGGTTTCCTCTCCGAATAACAGCCAAATCGATACTCTACGCCCAGCTTGTCGATATACTCCTTTACATCTGACTCCTTTTTTAAGTCGTAAGCCATTTTTTCAGTTTTCAATTAATAACAACCTAAAATATGTTGTTCTTGTTAGTTTCGGCTTTTTGGGACAAGTGCTGGAAAACACAGCTGATATTCTTTGCTTATATCGACATATCGATACTTTGCACAGAAATGTAATTGGTAAAATATAGTCGAAATTTGAGTATCTTATAGCCTGTTTACACTGAGGCGCATCAATGGATTATTCCGTTAAGCCTAGTACTGAGACGCGCTAAATTTTCGGTCGACCGAAAGTGCTGTATATTCCGCTCGGTGCCTAGAGTGACCAAAGTGGGCAAACTGCATGCTCTACGGTTACACTGTTTTGTGTTTGTTTACAAACAGAAATCTGTTGAAATTTCAAATGTTGTATTAAAGCAAGCAGAAATGTCTTATTTGTGGGCGCTGTGGAGCTGGAGGACGATAATGCACACTGCAATATTGTATAAATCCGATCCTGCAGGACAGATATGCAATCAACATTGTTTTTATTTCCTTTTGATTGATTAAATGGAGTACCGGTTATAAAATTAATAAATAATAATATCCATATAATCTGTATTCATTCTACTGCCCTAATTGGATTACATTTATCTTCATTATTTCACTTGTGTAGCTGCTTTCCATTTTTAGAGTGTGTGTGTGTGTGTATATGTGTGTCATTTGGACGACGTAAATGGAAATATTTCACATTTCCGATCGAGATGGGAAAATACCATCGGTTGCTTTTCTAGTATGTATCGAATATCATTTAGCAGGAACTGAGTACCGATCTGCGAAACGCCCTCTGCGAAATTTTCGGTCGACCGAAAAACAGGGATGATTTCTTATCGGTTTCATACGAATATCATCCCTGATTTCGGTCGACCGAAAATTAAGCGCGTCTCAGTACTAGGCTTTAAATGGAACATGCGACAATGATGCCCATAAGAGCCCTGTGGATAGAAGAAGACAATCATGCGGCCGCATCTTTAATCATGCGGCGCATCATTGGCTAGTGTTGCCGTATTCTGTCTAGTATTTTTACAAAATACTGAAATTAATCAGGGTATCGACAGCAAACATCTGTGAACTAGTAAATTATATTTAAAACTGAAATATGAGCAGTGAAAAACAAAAGAAAAATAAGCGGACAGAGGGGGCGGAAAATTTGTTAATAGACTTGTGGGGGGAACAAAATTGAGGATTTTCGGGGGTTGCACAAGAACACCCACATTTACGAGGACTCACATTTTTGTTCGGTGAAGCCAACGAAAGCTTCACTTGCTGTGGAGTCCTCCTGAACAAGCTCAATAAAAAATTGGGTGCTCGTAAAGAAACTCCCAAATGCACCATTTTCCACATTTAATAATAAATCGCTCAATATTATGGGAATTTCAATAAAAATGCTTTTGCTCTCTTCTTCTTGCTCACCGAGTTTGTTTACATTTGTAGGCCGAACAGCTGACAAATGCTGCGAAAAATGATGCGGCTTTGGTGTAAACGCCTCGCATCATTTATCCGCACCTTCGACAATGATGCGGCAATGTAAAACGGCTATTACCATAAATTTCGTACTCTGATATATTCCGTAATTTTTCTATGTCCGAAAATTCTTAAAATTATTCCGTCATGTTCTAGCCCGCAGGTTTCAATGCGATATTTGTATGATAGTTTTTAAATACAGCCCGAACTAATTGACATTCAAGCCTAGTACTCAGTTCCGAAAAAACACCTCGCGAACAGAATCAGGGTTGATATTCGTATGAAACCGATAAGAAATTTTTTGGTCGAAAACTGTTTTCTAGGCTCTGTACGGAAGGCAGTACTCAGTTCAAGAAAAAACAGGGTCGGTATATACTAGAAAAGTATCCGATAGTATTTGCTGGAATTGCTGGTATCTTTCTACCCCCTGTAAAGTTATATAAATTGCATATAATTTGCTAGCAAGTTCGAAGCAGCCACTGCAATATGAGAGCAAAAAACAAAATGAGATATTGAAATAATGAACACAAATATAAACTAATTAATGCAGCACTATATGAAGGACAATTATATGGATATTATAATATATTATTTTTATTAATTTTCATGAATATAAATCAAACATGTTGTCCTCACGGTGGTCGGTACGGGCGGTGTCGCTATCTGCTGCTGCTGATAGTCAGACAAACTACCTTGCCAATAAAATATTGGGGAGCCCAGGATATGCCTGGGGAAGAGCGACCCCAGCCGAAGAAGTGCATTTCATTAACTTTTAACAAAACCAAGCATCTGTCTGATCAGTGTAACCGTACGGAATGCAGTGCACACCTCTGGTCACACCACATGGCCGCTAGCGAATTATATGACATGAGTTCGCTACCAAACAGTTTTTGGATCTGAGTACTAGGCTGAAGGCAGTACTCAGTTCAAGAAAAAACAGGGTCGGTATATACTAGAAAAGTATCCGATAGTATTTGCTGGAATTGCTGGTATCTTTCTACCCCCCTGTAAAGTTATATAAATTGCATATAAGTTGCTAGCAAACTCGTGGCAACCATTGCAATATGAGACCAAAAAACCAAATGAAATATTGAAATAATGAAGACAAATAGAATCTAATTAATGCAGCCTTATATGAAGGACAATTATATGGATATTGTAATATATTATTTTTATTAATTTTCATGAATATAAATCAAATATGGAGTGACCAAAGTGGGCAAACTGCATGCTCTACGGTTACACTGTTTTGTGTTTGTTTACAAACAGAAATCTGTTGAAATTTCAAATGTTGTATTAAAGCAAGCAGAAATGTCTTATTTGTGGGCGCTGTGGAGCTGGAGGACGATAATGCACACTGCAATATTGTATAAATCCGATCCTGCAGGACAGATATGCAATCAACATTGTTTTTATTTCCTTTTGATTGATTAAATGGAGTACCGGTTATAAAATTAATAAATAATAATATCCATATAATCTGTATTCATTCTACTGCCCTAATTGGATTACATTTATCTTCATTATTTCACTTGTGTAGCTGCTTTCCATTTTTAGAGTGTGTGTGTGTGTGTATATGTGTGTCATTTGGACGACGTAAATGGAAATATTTCACATTTCCGATCGAGATGGGAAAATACCATCGGTTGCTTTTCTAGTATGTATCGAATATCATTTAGCAGGAACTGAGTACCGATCTGCGAAACGCCCTCTGCGAAATTTTCGGTCGACCGAAAAACAGGGATGATTTCTTATCGGTTTCATACGAATATCATCCCTGATTTCGGTCGACCGAAAATTTAGCGCGTCTCAGTACTAGGCTTTAAATGGAACATGCGACAATGATGCCCATAAGAGCCCTGTGGATAGAAGAAGACAATCATGCGGCCGCATCTTTAATCATGCGGCGCATCATTGGCTAGTGTTGCCGTATTCTGTCTAGTATTTTTACAAAATACTGAAATTAATCAGGGTATCGACAGCAAACATCTGTGAACTAGTAAATTATATTTAAAACTGAAATATGAGCAGTGAAAAACAAAAGAAAAATAAGCGGACAGAGGGGGCGGAAAATTTGTTAATAGACTTGTGGGGGGAACAAAATTGAGGATTTTCGGGGGTTGCACAGAACACCCACATTTACGAGGACTCACATTTTTGTTCGGTGAAGCCAACGAAAGCTTCACTTGCTGTGGAGTCCTCCTGAACAAGCTCAATAAAAAATTGGGTGCTCGTAAAGAAACTCCCAAATGCACCATTTTCCACATTTAATAATAAATCGCTCAATATTATGGGAATTTCAATAAAAATGCTTTTGCTCTCTTCTTCTTGCTCACCGAGTTTGTTTACATTTGTAGGCCGAACAGCTGACAAATGCTGCGAAAAATGATGCGGCTTTGGTGTAAACGCCTCGCATCATTTATC
Organism: Drosophila subsilvestris; assembly: GCA_035043285.1. Taxonomy (NCBI): domain Eukaryota; kingdom Metazoa; phylum Arthropoda; class Insecta; order Diptera; family Drosophilidae; genus Drosophila; species Drosophila subsilvestris. The sequence continues at coordinate 371,798 of JAWNNB010001875.1, forward strand.
CGCACCTTCGACAATGATGCGGCAATGTAAAACGGCTATTACCATAAATTTCGTACTCTGATATATTCCGTAATTTTTCTATGTCCGAAAATTCTTAAAATTATTCCGTCATGTTCTAGCCCGCAGGTTTCAATGCGATATTTGTATGATAGTTTTTAAATACAGCCCGAACTAATTGACATTCAAGCCTAGTACTCAGTTCCGAAAAACACCTCGCGAACAGAATCAGGGTTGATATTCGTATGAAACCGATAAGAAATTTTTTTGGTCGAAAACTGTTTTCTAGGCTCTGTACGGAAGGCAGTACTCAGTTCAAGAAAAAACAGGGTCGGCATATACTAGAAAAGTATCCGATAGTATTTGCTGGAATTGCTGGTATCTTTCTACCCCCCTGTAAAGTTATATAAATTGCATATAATTTGCTAGCAAGTTCGAAGCAGCCACTGCAATATGAGAGCAAAAAACAAAATGAGATATTGAAATAATGAACACAATATAAACTAATTAATGCAGCACTATATGAAGGACAATTATATGGATATTATAATATATTATTTTTATTAATTTTCATGAATATAAATCAAACATGTTGTCCTCACGGTGGTCGGTACGGGCGGTGTCGCTATCTGCTGCTGCTGATAGTCAGACAAACTACCTTGCCAATAAAATATTGGGGAGCCCAGGATATGCCTGGGGAAGAGCGACCCCAGCCGAAGAAGTGCATTTCATTAACTTTTAACAAAACCAAGCATCTGTCTGATCAGTGTAACCGTACGGAATGCAGTGCACACCTCTGGTCACACCACATGGCCGCTAGCGAATTATATGACATGAGTTCGCTACCAAACAGTTTTTGGATCTGAGTACTAGGCTGAAGGCAGTACTCAGTTCAAGAAAACAGGGTCGGTATATACTAGAAAAGTATCCGATAGTATTTGCTGGAATTGCTGGTATCTTTCTACCCCCCTGTAAAGTTATATAAATTGCATATAAGTTGCTAGCAAACTCGTGGCAACCATTGCAATATGAGACAAAAACCAAATGAAATATTGAAATAATGAAGACAAATAGAATCTAATTAATGCAGCCTTATATGAAGGACAATTATATGGATATTGTAATATATTATTTTTATTAATTTTCATGAATATAAATCAAATATGGTTTTCAAAAATGTTGTCCTCACGGTGGTCGGCACGGGCGGTGTCGCTATCTGCTGCTGCTGATGGTCAGACAAACTACCTTGCCAATAAAATATTGGGGAGGCCAGGATATGCCTGGGGAAGAGGGACCCAAGCCGAAGAAGTGCATTTCATTAACTTTTAACAAAACCAAGCATCTGTCTGAGCAGTGTAACCGTACGGAATGCAGTGCTCACCTCTGGTCACACCACATGGCCGCTAGCGAATTATATGACATGAGTTTGCCAGGAAACAGTTTTTGGATCTGAGTACTAGGCTTCACAGAAAAAACGAGAAGGAACGTGTGAGTCGCTTCTGGATGGGACTCTACTTTTATACACGTACTCAGTCAGTATATAAATTTGTAAGAATTTTAAAATATTTTACATTTTTAAATTTTATTGCCACATCTGTTATCTACATTTAAATGTCGATTATACATCTAAAATGTATATTCTACATTTTGTATGTAATACAGATTCTACATCTCCGCAACGGTCACGCACTGCACACGGGAGAGTGTGTGCGAGCGAGAAAGAGAATAAGTAGCGTCAGCATCGCCAGAGGAGGTGGGGAAGCAAATAAGACAAAATAGTTAATGTAAATAGATATATTGGCTTCGGATTGAGAAACTTTGCATTTGCTGATCTAATCTGATTCAACACAATCGCCAATTTATTTATTGCACAATTCAGTCGAAATGTTTTTGATAGTGGATTGACTTTAGAGTGAAGTGTGAGGGAAGGAGCGATAGTCTCCCAGGCTACCAGACGACAATGTACATTTTTGTGAAAGCGACTTTGAAAAATAAATCCCCAACCTGATCAGGAATATTTAGGCCTGGTTCTGCGGCAATCCTGTCCGTACATACATATGTACATACAACATTTTTGATACTATAGCACTGTTGTCATAAACGAAACCTTCAAAGCTTATTGTGGCGGTGGGTAGAACAAATACTAGCTAGTGTTAGCCGAGCCGCTCTTGCGAAAGTCAAACAGTTTAGGTATCACATCGCCGCATTTTGCAGAAATTTTGATGTCGGCCAAGTGGTCGGCTCGCGTTTCTCCAATGTTTACAATCGCCACCGGCAACTTAAGGTCCTTGGTCTGCAGAACGATGCGGTAGCCGGAAAAAACCAGCAGACTAGAACCAAGCACCAGCAATCCGTCGCTATTGTATACCATTTTAGCGATCTTATCGATGCGCTGCCTGGGCACGCAATCACCGAAGAACACAATGTCTGGCTTAAGATCGCCACAGCACTGTGGGCAGTCAGGTATTTGAAAGTTTTCTATGTAATCGAGGGGAATCTCTACATCACCATCGGGGCGGATCATTTCAAGCGCGTTGCTGAACGTGGAATTAAGGGAGGCCAATATGTTCTGAAACTCATGGCGATCAGTGCTATACTCGCAAGACAGGCACTTCACCACGTAACCACTACCATGCAGTTCTACCACGTTCTTGGTACCTGCCTTGGTGTGAAGTCGATCGACATTCTGGGTGACCACCGACTGAATGCGCATTTCGCGCTCGAAGCGAGACAGAGCGTGGTGTGTCGCATTGGCCTGTTTATTGGAGAAGCTCGGCCAGCCCACAAAGTTGCGCGCCCAGTAGCGTTTGCGTAAGTTCGAAGATTTTAGGAACTCCATGTGCTGGATGGGCTTATGGTTGGTACGGGCGTAAAGGCCGACACCCTCGGAACGGTAGTCGGGTATACCTGGTAAAAGCAACAGGGGTTTCATGAGTGTTCTGCGTCCAGCTAGAGTTGAATATTTTCAATTAATATAAGCAAGTCACCTGATTCAGTTGAGATTCCAGCCCCGGTCAATACCACAACATTTGGTTTCGAGAGCAAAAAATCCTCGAGCCGCTTTATATCATCGTCCAGCGCAGGCTTGTGCTCTGGCACATATTGCTGCTTGATGCTGCACCTTTGCAGAGAAGTGGTGCGAAATCTCAGTACGTTACTAGCTCGCATTTTGTTTTGTTTATATGTTAATGGGCTTACTAATGCAATTTACAAATCACATAACATTGATAAGAATGCCCCGACAATCGGTGTTTAGTGTTGTTTGGGCTATCGACTATCGATAAATCTGATACATATATCCACATTTTTTATGTTCTTTTTATACTTTAAGCCTAGTACTCAGTTCAGCCTAGTACTTAGATCCAAAACCTGTTTGCTGGCGAACTCATGTCATATAATTCGCTAGCGGCCATGTGGTGTGACCAGAGGTGTGCACTGCATTCCGTACGGTTACACTGATCAGACAGATGCTTGGTTTTGTTAAAAGTTAATGAAATGCACTTCTTCGGCTTGGGTCCCTCTTCCCCAGGCATATCCTGGGCTCCCCAATATTTTATTGGCAAGGTAGTTTGTCTGACTATCGCAGCAGCAGATAGCGACACCGCCCGTGCCGACAACATGTTTGAACATGTTTGAAAACCATATTTGATTTATATTCATGAAAATTAATAAAAATAATATATTATAATGTCCATATAGTTGTTCTTCATATAACGCTGCATTAATTAGATTCTATTTGTCTTCATTATTTCAATATTCCAGCCCCGGTCAATACCACAACATTTGGTTTCGAGAGCAAAAAATCCTCGAGCCGCTTTATATCATCGTCCAGCGCAGGCTTGTGCTCTGGCACATATTGCTGCTTGATGCTGCACCTTTGCAGAGAAGTGGTGCGAAATCTCAGTACGTTACTAGCTCGCATTTTGTTTTGTTTATATGTTAATGGGCTTACTAATGCAATTTACAAATCACATAACATTGATAAGAATGCCCCGACAATCGGTGTTTAGTGTTGTTTGGGCTATCGACTATCGATAAATCTGATACATATATCCACATTTTTTATGTTCTTTTTATACTTTAAGCCTAGTACTCAGTTCAGCCTAGTACTTAGATCCAAAACCTGTTTGCTGGCGAACTCATGTCATATAATTCGCTAGCGGCCATGTGGTGTGACCAGAGGTGTGCACTGCATTCCGTACGGTTACACTGATCAGACAGATGCTTGGTTATGTTAAAAGTTAATGAAATGCACTTCTTCGGCTTGGGTCCCTCTTCCCCAGGCATATCCTGGGCTCCCCAATATTTTATTGGCAAGGTAGTTTGTCTGACTATCGCAGCAGCAGATAGCAACACCGCCCGTGCCGACAACATGTTTGAACATGTTTGAAAACCATATTTGACTTATATTCATGAAAATTAATAAAAATAATATATTATAATGTCCATATAGTTGTTCTTCATATAACGCTGCATTAATTAGATTCTATTTGTCTTCATTATTTCAATATTTCATTTGGGTTTTTGGTCTCATATTGAAATGGTTGCCTCGAGTTTGCTAGCAGCTTATATGCAATTTATATAACTTTACAGGGGGGTAGAAAGATACCAGCAATTCCAGCAAATACTATCGGATACTTTTCTAGTATATACCGACCCTGTTTTTTCTTGAACTGAGTACTGCCTTCCGTACAGAGCCTAGAAAACAGTTTATGCCCGAACAAATTTCTTATCGGTTTCAAATGAATATCAACCCTGATTCTGTTCGCGAGGTGTTTTTCGGATCTGAGTACTAGGCTTATAAAACAAATATTGTTTTTAAAACATGTTGTCTTCACGGTAGTCGGCATGGGAGGCGTCGCCATCGCCAATAAAATATTGTGGAGCCCAGGATATGCCTGGGGAAGAGCGACCCCAGCCGAAGAAGTGCATTTCATTAACTTTTAATACAACCAAGCATCTGTCTAAGCAGTGTAACCGTACGGAATGCAGTGCACACCTCTGGTCACACCACATGGCCGCTAGCGAATTATATGATATGAGTTCTGAGTACTAGGCTTTACGGAAGGCAGTACTCAGATCAAAAAAAAATTTCGGTATATAATAGAAAAGTATCCGATGGTATTTGCTGGTATTTTTGGTATGTTTCTACCCCGCTGTAAAGTTATATCAATTTGATATAATTTGCCATCAAACTCGAAGCAAACATTGCAATATGAAAGCAAAAAACCAAATGAAATATTGAAATAATGAAGATAAATATAATCTATTTTTATTAATTTTCATGAATATAAAAAAAATATTGTTTTTCATGGTTGCACGGGAGACGTCGCTGCTGCTGATAGCCAGAAACATTATATTACCTATAAAATATTGGGGAGCCGAGGATATGCCTGGGAAGAGCGACCCCAGCCGAAGAAGTGCATTTCATTAAGTTTAAACAAAACCAAGCAGCTGTCTGAGAAATATACCTGTACGGAATACAGTGCACACCTCTGGTCACACCACTTAGCGGCCAATGAATATATTATAGCCCTTTCCCACACAGCACATCTATGAGGAACGTTGGGAATTTTCGACAGATGTGAAACTCAGTATTACCATCCATGAGAAACAGCTGATGCTCACAATTCCATTCGGTGAAAATTTGTTTACGTTTATAATTAAAATAGTTATAAATAATATTGCAATGGTTGTCCATGTGATTCAGCAGGAAAACATGTTGGTGGACATGGATGATGGGGACAACTGTGACTAGGAGGAGATATTAGAATGGATATTTGTTCTGAAAACACTGAAGCGTGGTCATTTGTGACTGCTTCTACAAAATCCAATCAATGTTTTAAATACAAATATATATGCTATGTCTCTTTAGAAGCAGTTCGGGACATTTTGGGAGAAAGATGTAGCCGAAAACAACGATGCTCATTTTAATGCAAATTTTATATCATCGTAGCATTGTATACTTTGGGCTGTTTTTCTGAGTACAGAATAGTCGGAGGCTATCAGCCAACAGCGTCTGCAATATCCTGCATCTGTTTAGCAAAACACTCATCATAAACAAATTCTCAGAGGGTAGTCCACAAACTGTCTCACTTCTGAGTTTTTGTGCCTGAGAATATTTTGACATCAGATTTTTTTTGTTGTTTCTTTTTGCATTTTCCTGTCTGTCATTGTTTACATTTTCGTAGTGAATTCCGATTTTTCGTTGTGAATGCCTATTATTTATGGTTGCATTTGACAATTATCGAAAAATATCGCATGGAAACGTGCGAATTAGAGCCTTTTTACACTGCCGCATCATTGTCGAAGGTGCGGAAAAATGATGCGAGGCGTTTACACCAAAGCCGCATCATATTTCGCATCATTTTTCTACAAAAACACAAAAACAAAAAACGATAGAAACAGCTGTTTGCTATCGATACCCGACGATACATTCCCTCGTCAGGTGTCTCTGTCAAAATATACATATATATGTAGTTAATGTGTAGCAAATGTGTAGTTACCATGCTAGTCAAAATTATTGTTTGAACAAACCTTTTTTGATTTAACCTTATTTTATGAATAATCAAATAAAAATGAGTACTTAAAATTGCTAAATCTTTTGGGAATTGATTAATTTATCGTAGAAAATTATATGATTGGTGCTGAGGGCTACATCTAGCAAGTTATCCTAAGCCGAATATCAATATCGAGGAATATATCACCGCAGTCACGAAAGGCAGTGCGGTCGGCGTCGCTGTAGTACAGTACAGCTGTAAATTAAAATAAGTTTAGTGAGTCGCTACTACTCAAAAAATTGGGTTCAGTTCAACGTTTAAGCGAAAATCAATTAAATGAATTTGGCGTATGCGTACAAAAAATTGGTCACTCATATGAAATTTTGTTTAAAGTCAATGGCCGATTAAATTTGCCATCACTTTCAGTTATACAGTGGAGTAAAGCTTTCCGACATAATCCTGTGTGGCGTTTGCGCGTATCGCTGTCGTGTGCCTGTGTGTGGTTGCATTTAACTGTGTGTGTGTGTGTGTATTTTGTCGGCTTATATTTGCACTCACGCCAACATTTTGAAAATATATAGAAAAGCTGAAAGCATAGAAAAGTCGGCAAAATGTCCTATCCACCTCGTGCTCCAATGCCGCCCTACATGAATGCGTCAATTCCGCCGCCACACGTAAGTAAAACCTGTAGTTCCATCGACCATTGCGGCCAACCAACACTGATATGGTTGATTCCAACTGTGTTTGCTTTGCAGATGATGCAGCCCATGGGCAATCCGCCTCGCAGCTTTCGCAACTCTGCCACAATCAGTTCTCAGCCGACAGTATATCACCGCCCGCCGGAGCCACAGCCTCAATTCCGTGGACCAATTATAACCGTGTTCGTGGGCAACTTAAGCGAGCGGGTCCCTGAAGCTCTGCTCAAACGGATCCTCGCCACCTGCGGCATGGTCATCAACTGGAAGCGCGTCTCCACATTCGGATTCTGCGAGTTTGAGTATGTTGTCGCAATGATTTCGACCAACGCAAGGTAGCAGTGAACTGAACGATTGCTCCTTAATGGAAACACTTAAAGCTCACTTCTATCTCATCTGTCTGTCATTGGGGATTGGTGCAAGCTATCTGATACATACAAATCTAACAGTAACTTGCCTTATTTCAGTGGCCCTATTGCGGCGATGCGGGCCGTTCGCCTGCTCAGCGAGATGGAAATCGACGGCAAGAAACTGGTAGCCAAAGTGGATGCGAAGAACAAAGTACTCATCGAGGACTACAAGGAGAAAGAATGCAAGAATGGGGAGGGAGCGAATGCTGTGGACGAAAAGACTGAAGACGAACGCGCCGTCAACCAGATGCAAGATCTGCTCGAAGAGCACAAGCACGAGTTCGAAGGCTTCGATGGCAGCACTCGCGGTGATCTCTATGGGAGCAGCAACCGCAACAAGAAGACGCGTCGGGAGGATGACATCAAGATCAAGGTCCTTAACGAAAATGCACTGGAGGAAGAGAAACGCAATCTGATAAGCAGCGAGATCGGCAAGTTTCGTAAACGTGCGGAGGCCGATGAGCATCGCAAGGAGCTTGAGAAAGAGAAGGAAAAGGAGAAGATGGCCGCCAGTAAGGAGAAGGAGCGTGACAGGGAGCGGAAGAAGCAGCAGCGTGACAGCGAGCGAAAATCTTCCACTAAAAAAGCCAGCGCCACCGAAGCTGACGACGTTGTCGTTATCGTTGAAAAGGATGTGACAACACCTGCCACGACTGGACCCAGTTCAGCCGCCCCTGCTACTGGCTCTTCTGCCCCTGCCCCTGCCACTGGCTCCGTTTCCGCCTCTGTCTCGGCGCGCAGTGGCAGCAGCCGCAAGGAGCCCGTGACCATCGATATAACACAGAAGGAGCGACGTCCCGAAACGAAGGAGAGCCGACGTCGCCGCTCCAAGTCCCGTTCCAAGGATCACGAGCGCGAACGTGAGAGAGAGCGTGACAGGGAGAGGGAGGTGCGTGAGCTCCGTGAGAAGGAGCGTGAACGGGAGCGCGAGAGGGAGCGTGTCGAGCTCCGGGAGCGGGAAAGGGAACGGGAGCGTAATGAAATGCGAGAGCGCGAAAGAGAACGAGAGCGAGACAGAGAGCGCGAGCGCGAGGAGAAGATCCTCAAGCCAGTGCGCGACTTGCGGCGCGAGAAGGAAATGGAGGAGGAAACCCGTGAGCGCAAAAAGGCCGAAAAGAAAGCACGCGAAAAGGAAATCGCCTACCAGCAGCGCCTCTCCAACTGGGAGATGCGCGAGAAGCGCAAGTCCAAGGAGAACGAAAAGGTAGATAGGAGTATCATTACACACTTTTGCAATATTTCATTTGGTCTTCTTTCGACAGTACCGCCTGAAGGAGGTGATGCGTCATGAGGAGCGCGAGAGCGATGCCAAGCGCCTGAAAGAGTTCGTCGAAGATTACGACGATGAACGCGACGACCCGCTATACTATAAAGGACGGGAGCTGCAGCAGCGTCTGGCAGAGCGTGTGCGCGAAGCGGATGCAGATTCTAAGGACCGGGAAAAGGAGGCGGACGAACTGGCCGAGCTGAAGACCAAAATCTTCAGCGGTGAGTTCGAGAATCCTTCGCTGGAATACGAGAAGGCCCGCCGCGAAATCGAGAAACTCTACGAACCGCGCATTCTTGTAACCGTTAATCAAGAGCCTGTAGCCGGACAGCGCGATCGCGATCGCCTTACTAAGCAGGCCTCCGCTGCAGGGGCTGACAATCAGGACTCAGCCCTGATATCGGCGGAGAAGCGCCGCACGGAAATGGTGGCCTACGATCCACACATGGCTGAACAAAACGACGATTCCTTATCAAATGATGATCATGGCTCCATGGCCGACACTGCCTCCAATGCCAGTGCCTATGCCAAGAACAACAACAAGAAGTCGCCGTCGCGTCAAAACAGCATAAGCCGGCAGAACAGTGAGTCCAGGGACTCTCTGTCGGTGGCCGATATCCACACGCCTTCTCAGACTGCCATGAATGACCTGGCCCCTGGGAACGATTCGGTCATGGTCCCCTCGGCCACTCCCCCTATAACTATGCCGCTCATCTCGCTCACTCTGGGTAACAACCTCAAGAAAAAGAAGATCGAGGCCACCGGAGTCTTCGTCAACGACGACGATAACGACGAGAACATAAACCCCAAGAAGCGCAAGCTGGTTCCACTAGGTGAGACAAGACAGAAAAGATTTTTTTCATATGAATCATTGCCCCTAACATTTTATTCCATACCACACAAAGATTATGACGACATGAGCAATGAGAACGATCACCAAGTCGGCAGCGTTGGGAACAGCAGCACTATGACTGCAGCGGAGCGACAGAGCTCTGCCGTATCCGCCGCTACAGCTGCTGCCGCTGCTGTTAGCCAGAAGATAGCCCAAGCTGGCGGGGGCTCTGGGTCCGGATCGGCGTCCTCCGGGAGTGGGAGCGGCGGGAAAAACAACAGCAGCGCAAATGCCGGCAGCCAATCAGGCGGCAAACATCACAGTAGCAAACACGGTAAGAATGATGCAGCTGCATCTGCGACCAACAGCGCAGATGCTGCCGCGACAAACACCAAAAAGGATGAGAATGGTGCAAAGGTGTATGATGAAAAACGGCGCCATATAAAAAGCATTATTGACAGGATACCCACGCAAAAGGAGGAACTATTTAATTATAAACTTGACCGCAACGAGATCGATAGCGGTCTAATGGAACGAAAAATACGTCCATGGATAAATAAGAAAATCATTGAGTATATCGGTGAGCCGGAGCCAACTTTAGTGGACTTTATATGTTCCAAAGTTTTGGCCGGCAGTCAGCCCCAGAGCATCCTGGACGATGTGCAAATGGTAAGCTGTCCTTTGAGACGCTTAGCTCCAACTGAAAACTAATCCAAGCATCATTTCATTTTCTTGTTTTTTGTTCCTTTCACTCACTTTTATTCGGTGCTGACTGCTGATCCTGCAGGTTCTGGATGAGGAAGCTGAAGTGTTCGTGGTAAAAATGTGGCGACTGCTCATCTACGAACTGGATGCCAAAAAGAGTGGCATTTCGGGCAAGTAGAAGCAGTCACCGGATCGCGATCAGATCTTCGCTTTAGGAGAGACGAACGATATACGTGGATAGAACTTAATTTACACTTACGGAACCTATACGACTACAAAATGTATATACAGGGCATGCTCCGGGAATTGTTGCGGCCAAATGTCGAGATGTGTTTTATAAGCCTCCTCTTTCATTCTAAAGCAAAAGCGCATCCTAAACGACTTCTCAATCCACCTTGTTAGCGATAGCGGTAATTGCTACATTTAATCGCCGATAAATGTAAATACACTCTTACTCAAAGAAAAACAAAACAAACACAAATTTAGAGCAGAAGCAAAAACTAGCCGTACGAAAACCCGTACAATGTATTAAACCTATGAAAATTTCAGTCAGCGTGATCGTTTAAGGTTATTTTCCGTGTAGATGGAAAAGGGGATATCGTACTAGTATCATAAATACATAAATTACAATGCACCTTCATTTTAAAATTTAAACTTAAAATTACCATAAACTGTCATGCCGATTGGACTTTTGTTGCTATTGTACCACCTACCTAATTTCCTTTATTGGCATTGAAGTCAATTTACTCTACGCTTTTTTTCATAAAGTACTTCAAGAGAGAAAATTTTGACTTGAAAGAAAAGGAAATTTCATACAAATAAAAAACGAAAAATGAAAGGAAAAAGCGATAATCAACTTTTTTTGGAATATATGGAACAAGTTACATAAACCATGGGATTTTGCATATACATACATAAAAATATGTACATACATATGTATGTACAAACTGAGTTCCCAACACTTCACGACTGGTTATTAATATTAAGTATTACCCAAACGTATTCCCTTAATTTTAAATCAGATATTCCCTTGCAACTGGAGTTCGTTCCTACACGTCTATACATACATATACATATATGTACATACATACATATGTAAAGGGGATGCAAACATCAATGAATATTAAAAACATATGCCCTGGAAGATGAACAGAAAAAACATCTCCCACCCCATTATGTACCTATGTATATATAACATAATATATGTATATAACCTCATATACATATAACATAAAAATGTATGTAGGTATGTACATATACACATATATTCTTGATTGACATGGTCGTCATGCTCGCCATGACTCGTCTTTCCGTGTGTTTGTATCCATACTGGGTGTAAAGACCAAATCAGCGGAAGAGAGGTACATAGGTGAAATGGTGTGCTTAATTCGAATTGGTTGCCGTTGTGCATGAAGAGTGGGTAGTGGTTATCGGTCGTGGGCTGCTCCTGCCTGCAATGGATTGCCTTGCCATCTAGTAATAATAGGCGTTACCTGTTAAGAAGCTTGTGGGTAAACAAATGTTTGATTTCAGTATAAAAAAATTCAATTGGTTACTTCAATAAGGATTGAAAATTGGAGTTATTCTATAAATCTATTTATGTTTTTCGTTCATTACAGACAAATGCTTTCGAACGTACGAACGAGCATGGGCTTCAAAGGCGAAACAACTTGAATGGTTGGCTTGACTTTATGCTAATGATATTGAAACGATTAAGAAAATACAGGCTAAACATTTGACAAAGCACACATAACATCTGGCTAAAACACACGGACATCAACAATAACACGTCGATGCAGGCTCTTCCCGATCTTGATTGCCATTGCCAATATCCATGCCATTGGACCCATTTCCATTGCCAAAATACTCGGAGGATACAATCTGAAAGGGAAAAATTGATTATATTGATACATGTGTACATATGGAAAATACCTTCCACTTCACCGTGGACTCAGTTACCTTCTCGACAATATCCTTGAACACATCACTAACGAACTGGTCGCATTTGGCCGAGGTCTCTATGAAAAGCGCACGATGCTTTCGGGCAAACTTGCGCCCCTCCTCGCGATCCACAACACGCTCCTGGTCGATTTTATTGCCCACAACGATAATGGCTATGTTAGGATTATCGCTGTAGCTGTCCAGCTCGGCGAGCCAGGCCTCTAGTTTGACCAGGGAGTCGCGGTTCGTGATGTCGTAGACCAGGATGGCGCCAAGAGCCTTCCGATAGAAGCTCGGTGTTAGACTGCGAAACCTTTCGGCTCCCGCAGTGTCCCAGAGTGCTACTTTGTAGTCAGTGCCATCGACATTCATCACCTTGCTTTTAAAGTCCATGCCAATTGTGACGTCATGATTCTCGTCGAATTTGTTTTCGACAAAGCGCCGTATTAAGCTGTTGTCAAAATAAGAATCAAAAGTTAAAATTCTTGCTCGTCAGTATATACATACATGTGTGCATATGGTGTGCGTATATGGAATACAGGTTTGGGACACAGAAATAAATATATAACTTACCTGGATTTTCCCACACCGCTTTCTCCGATGACTAAAAGCTTGATAGCCCTATCAGCCATTGTTATCAATTAATTAATTCTCTTGTTTTCCCCTAAATAACTCATTGGCTCCTTAATTGTGGAACAATTGCGAACCTAATTATACAGTATGACAGAGAAGGTTCCGAGGTTGTTTACATGGCTCGACGCTACAATGAGTTCGATACGTCGCAATTGCAGCTCAGAATGAACCGATTCTTTGCATCGATTTTCTTTTTGTCGAAAAATATTCATTATCACATGGATATGATAAAATTTGTTGTAAATAATCGTACATAAATTAAGTGCATACATGTAAGTTAATTTTGACATTCCTATACATCTAGAACACAAGGAACCAAAGCGTAACTGGTTCGATGACATGGAACTTGAGCCAACGCGCTGGTTCATTGCAGGCTCCGAAATCGCTTTGACGTCAACTAGTTATCGTTCATTCTTTCTTTTTTGACGTGACCAGCGAGAAAAATGGTTGGTGCCGATTTGGCGTGAAAACTAATCTATGAAAATAACAGACATCAGTGCATAATATATAAAAAAAATGTGTGAAACACAAAGACACGAATTCCTAATTCGTGTTGACAATTATATTTTTTTGTGTGCTTACCTGGATAACTAATAACTCGACGAATATTCAACCCTCATTAATTTCAGGTAAAGGTCAAGTGCTCCGAGCTGAGAACCAAGGACAAGAAGGAGCTCACCAAGCAATTGGATGAGCTCAAGAATGAGCTCCTCAATTTGCGTGTGGCTAAGGTCACCGGAGGAGCGCCATCCAAGCTATCCAAGATGTAAGTAGTGTTATGCCCAGCTACCTTTCCCTTTCCCCTGGCCGGCTTCATGACTGATCCGACTTTTTTGTTTGCAATTGCAGCCGTGTGGTGCGCAAGGCCATCGCTCGCGTCTACATTGTGATGCATCAGAAGCAGAAGGAGAACCTGCGCAAGGTCTTCAAGAACAAGAAGTACAAGCCCCTGGATCTGCGCCGCAAGAAGACTCGCGCCATCCGCAAGGCTCTGTCGCCCCGCGATGCTAACCGCAAGACGCTGAAGGAAATTCGCAAGCGTTCCATCTTCCCACAGCGCAAATATGCCGTCAAGGCATAAATACTGCAACAATAAATGTTGATGCACATTTTGAGGACGTTAAGAGTTATCCAGCGAAATAGAAGAAAAAGAAAAATAAACAATTTTTTTAATGTGATTACAACCATTTTTTTGCTCGCCATGCTGGGAGCGTTCCTAAATGAAGTGAAAAACGCGTGTGCCTCATCATATAAATTTGTGATTTTGTGGTTGGATTCCCTGATAGCGTCAACCAAATACTTTTATGCGTAGCGAGTGTAATTCTTCGAAGTAAATAGCTAGGCTTGGGTCTGTTGCCAATTAAAGTAAAGCATGCCCAGGCTCTCTTAAATTTCACGCATCCGTAAATTCAGTTTAATCAGACATGGCATTCTCAATTGATCTAAAGTTATATATTTTTCGGTTGCTTCCATATGCAACTTACATATGCGTTTGAAAACATGTATATACATATATAAATTACGAAGTATTTAGTAGGTAATTGGTATGGTGAACAGCTCTAATATAAAGGCCCGACACCGACATCAACTCAATCATACGGAATATGTTTGGCACATTTGGTTGGTACTATTCTTTTGAACAGCGTGAAAAAGTGGAGTGCTGCGGATGACGCCCGAAAGTTCCTTTGAGTTTTTGCTTTGGTGATAGTTTCTACTTGGCATCGGCGACAGGGGCTCGCCCCAGAACTTGAGAAGAGCAAATATCTTGTAGTAGGCCACTCTGCAAGAGAAAGGGTACATATGATTAGATGCTGAGGGGTATGGGGTAAAGGTTTCCCATGGCACTTGCCTGTAGTTGCGATTGCTAGCCGCGTAAATGATCGGATTGATGACGCTGGAGGCCCAGGCCATGACTGAGGCTATTATGTGCAGCCAGGGATAGGAGGTTTTTCGCTCATCGTCCACCACATTGGCCAGCATCAGTGGCAGAAAGCAGATAAGAAAGCAGAGGAAGATGGTCACCATCATTACGGTGAGCCGATTGTCCTCGCGCACCTTTCTCGTGCATGTTGTCGTCACGTACGAGCCCCCGGATGTGCCCTTGCCCGCCGCATTGGCACCAATCTGGAAGTTGTCGTGGCTTCGGATTTTCCTCTTTTGGTGCAGCACTGTAATGTAAATGCAGGAGTAGGAGATTATAATGACCAGGCACGGCAGAAGAAAGCCAATAAGGAAAAGCGTCTTCTTGATAGACTTTCCCTCCTTCTTGAGTATTGTGCAGGAGAACGTCGTCTCGTCCAGTCCCATTTCTCCCCAGATCCCGAGAATGGGTGGCAACTGTAATACGTATACTGGTGTTATATGTTTGCTATTTCATAGATTTAATCTCATACTAATATTAATTTTTACTTACCAAAAGCAAGAAGGAGACGGCCCACACAAAAACTAACTGCAGCGTTATGAGCTTAGGCTTGTAAATCTGTGAGTATCGGCTATGGCAAGCGATGAGTATGTACCTGGAAGAGGATTACGATTACACCAGGGTGTGGATTAGTCGAGAGCCTTCGGAGAGCGGTTAAGCCGCCAACTCCTACCTATTGAGGGTGATCCCCACCATGCTGAGAAGTGAGACGGCTACGTTGCCGTAGAAGATGACAGGGAATATCTTGCACAAGGTGCTGCCAAAGGTCCAGCTCTGTGGTGGAAACGATTTTTGGTTACGTTCAGGTCAAATACCGAATGTGGAATGTGTTATGCGTGGTCGGACTCACCTCCTGAAAGAAGCGAACTGCTGTCAGAGGCATGCTGAAGGAGCAGAATAGCAGGTCTGATATACTGAGGGATATGACAAAAGCTGTCGTCGCATGCTCACGTATCGTCGGGCTCTTGAGTAGAGCCAGCAAAGTGATTAGGTTTCCTGGTGCAGAAGTAGTTGAGCATGTTAGCAGATGGCAGAAGGATAATATATGTCTATTCACTCACCTAGCACACCAACGGTCATAAAGACGCAGGCACTTATGGCGGCAAACATTGTTGCCGAATGCGGGTATATTGACTGGGATGCAGTCGTGGGTCACCCATGTCCATGTTTATGTCCATGCTGAAATACAGAGTTGGCAACGTTTATTAAATGAGATAGAAGAAAGTATTATCTATTATAATTTGGTAAACAATTGATGAAATACAGATAAGCAAAATAAGTAAAGCCAATTATGGGACATGATTACCCATAACAAATACATAGCATAGATTCATATGTGAGATTCATAAACATGTTCATATGTCAACTAGTTTATTTGGTACTGTTTGGTACTGTTTTTATACCCGTACTCAAAGAGTTAAGGGGTACATGTGTAACGCAGAGAAGGAAACGTTTCCGACCCCATAAAGTATATATGTACATATATTCTTGATCAGCATCAATAGCCGAGTCGATATAGCCATGTCTGTCTGTCCGTCTGTCTGTCTGTCCGTCTTGATGAGCGCCTAGATCTCAGAGACTATAAGAGATAGAGCAACCAACTTTTGTTTCGAAACTCATGTCTTATACACTTATACTGCTACAAGCGTATTTCCAAATTTTTCCCCGCCCCCTTCCGGCCATACAAAGAACGAAAATCTGTGACAGCCACAATATAAAAGATACGATTCAACTAAAAACGCAGAGCTAATAGTAACTAAATGGAAAAAAAAACAAAAATCCTGCGGATGCAATTGCTTCAGACAAACTTGATCTCATGGATAAGCGAGGAAGTCGACGAACCAGACATTTGATTTATGTGCTTTGAATATGTTATAGGATTTCAACTGGTAATATGTACATATACATATGTAGCAATGATCAATCCGGTTTTCGATTGATTCAAATCTGCATGGCTTGCACTTTTTTCTGCAATTTCCCATCTGAACCACCCCGTGAAAAATGCCTAGCCTAGCAGACTAAGTCTTCCTAATTCAATTGCTATAAATACATTATTATACCCGTACTCAAAGAGTTAAGGGGTATATTGTATTTGTGGTAAAAGTGGATGAGTGTAACGCAGAGAAGGAAACCAAATTTTGTTTCGAGACTCATGTGATATCACACTGCTACAAGTGTATTTCCAAATTTCGCCCCGCCCCTTCCGGCCACACAAAGAACGAAAATCTGTGGCAGCCACAATTTTGAAGATACGATAAAACTAAAAACGCAGAATCGTAGAGAAAGACCATATCTACCAGATTGCCGAATCGGATCATTAAAGATTATAGCCAGAATGAAAAAACTAATTTTAAGTTGCTTCCCCCACCTCCTCTAGCACTGCTGACGCCACTTATTCTCTTTCTCGCTTGCACACACTCTGTAAAATGTATAATATTCTAAAATTCTCAAAAATTTATTTACTGACTGATTACAGGTATAAAAGTAGAGTCGCGCCCAGACGCGACTCACACGTTCCTTCTGGTTTTTTTTTATTTTTTATTTCAAGGTTTTGTTTTCAGAGGTAGTTCTTTTATTTTTCACATAGCTTAATTAACTAGTTGCATGTAACTTTGCAGTTCTGAAAAGCTAACGAACGCAGCTATAAATCCGATCCAGACACATTGTAGCTGCAGCTAAACGTCTGCAAGATATTAAGCTTTCAAATTCAAATTTGATAACTTTTTTCGGTATTTTTCGCATTAATTAGGCGTCGTTTAAGGTATCGTTTGTAAGAAGTTGCGGCCAAGTTGCAGCCGTTTGACCAAAACGACTCAAACCTCATTTTAATTAAAAAAAATATCGTCCGCTATTTTAAAAATTCTTAAAAAACCTAATAGCCTTTTTACACTGCCGCATCATTGGCGAAGGTGCGGAACAATGATGCGAGGCGTTTACACCAAAGCCGCATCATTTTTCGTAGCATTTGTCAGCTGTTCGGCCTACAAATGTAAACAAACTCGGCGCGCAAGAAGAAGAGAGCAAAAGCATTTTTATTGAAATTCCCATAATATTGAGCGATTTATTATTAAATGTGGAAAATGGTGCATTTGGGAGTTTCACTACGAGCACCCAATTGTTTATTGAGCTTGTTCAGGAGGACTTCACAGCAAGTGAAGCTATCGTTGGCTTCACCGAACAAAAATTGCGTGCTGCCGAGTTAAATTTTAAGGTGGCACTTTTTAAGTTTGAATCAGTGCATCCCAAAAGATCCCAAAGATTCTCCAACTTTGCTTTAATTTCTATTGGAGAGAATTCATAGAATTTCTGTTTAAATTCCTCTCCCATCTCCTCTCTCGTAAATGTGGGTGTTCTTGCGCAACCCACGCAAGTCCTCAATATTTTCCGCCCACAAGTCTATTAACAAATTTTCCGCCCCCTCTGTCCACTTCTTTTTCTTTTGTTTTTCAGTGTTCATATTTAATTTTTAAATATAATTTACTAATTCACAGCTGTACTGAATAATTTCAGTATTTTGTAAAAATACTAGACAGAATACGGCAACACTAGCCAATGATGCGCCGCATGATTAAAGATGCGGCCGCATGATTGTCTTCTTCTATCCACAGGGCTCTTATGGGCATCATTGTCGCATGTTCCATTTAACGGAAAAATCCAATGATGCGCCTCGGTGTAAACAGGCTATAAGACATAAGAAAACCATATTTCTTTAAACAAATTTGAATCATGAAATCTATCAGAAAGTGTAGTTTTCGGCCACAGCGGAAATGTCGTGTCGACTAGTGTAATTAAAATTTTAAACTGTGGCAATTTAGGTGGTAAAGTCCAGTGTGAAAGCGCATGTGGGGGAGTTTGCATGTTGGGCTAAACCCCAAACGCATTGCCTTGGGGCCTTGTCCTTGCCAAAGACATTTTTAAAATAGCCAACAGAAATATATGCAAATGGGATTGAAATGAGCGAAACGAAGAAGCTGTAACCTGTACAATAACTGTGAGCGG
The DNA here is from genome assembly GCA_035043285.1 of Drosophila subsilvestris. NCBI lineage: Eukaryota > Metazoa > Arthropoda > Insecta > Diptera > Drosophilidae > Drosophila > Drosophila subsilvestris. Next base: position 390,698 of record JAWNNB010001875.1, read on the forward strand.
GCATATTTCTTTATATGAAATGTAAAAAATCGCAAAAAACATATGTATGTATTAGAGCCCTGCATGAACGGGCAACCGAATCGATTCGCAGTGATTCGGTATTCGCTTCGTCCGATCCAATTGAATCAGCGATTCGGCTTTCTCAGTGATTCGAATCGCACCCCCAAAATGGACCGAACGAAACATGATTCATAATTTTTACTGTGTCAGATCCGAACAGTTCAGTTTTTTCTCTCTTTTACTCTCCACTTGATTTTCAGGTATATACATACTGTACATGTGCACGCATGCAAAGAAAGATTCTTCGTAGTATGTTTTGAATCACTTCAGAGACATGCGAACGAATCTTGCTGATATTGATTCGTAGTGTTCTGATCCGGTTTTTTAGTGATTCGGGTGATTCGAATCTGACTGAAGGCTTGATTCGTAATGATCGAACGCATTGAAGGGGCATGAGTATACTGTTATTTAATGAATCATGTTAATTCGTGCAGGGCTCTAGTATGTAAGTTTTGCCGGGGTTTTCTTTCAAGCGCTTTGAACCCTAATGAAAACCAAAAAAATTCCAGTGCATTTTAAATTTTTAATTCATTATTTTGCTGAATCCGGACTTGGGGACTCATACCATGATCTAGCCTTCAATTTTCGTATAACAAATTTGGTTGCATACAAATTTAGACATTTGAGCATTAAATTATTCAGAATTTTCAGGTTATGCATATGGGCAGTTCCATTTTGGCGTCACGTTACAAAATGTGAAAAAAAATATTGAAAATCGTGCGTGCGGTTTAAAAGATATACAGGCAGGCTGCGGCTTTCACATTCACTTTGCGTTTTACCTTTCAGCGAAAAGTGTGACTTTTAATTTCGAGGTGCTCTGGAATCCACTTTTATGAATTCATTTACTCGTTGTACTGTTAAGCGCGAAATTTACTGCTGTTAAACCCACGCGTTCCTGCTAGCTCATACAAAATGACCTCTGTTATGTTTAACAGAGACTTATCGATAGCCAAATCAAACTGCCACAGCTGTTCCGAGCAATTCACTTTTTTGTTTTTGCCCTGACCAATTTTGCAGATCCATTTCAATAATGGATGAAAGGTATTTTCAAGAGACTTTGATAACATTGTAAATAAGCGTGCTAGTTATTCTTATAACGAATTTTGTATCCAGATTGGTATTGGTGGACTGAAAATCCAAACTGATTAGGGGTAGGTATACATACATACATATGTATGTATGTATGTACATATGTACATATTTATGTATCGGGTATTTAATTAAGCAAATAAAATTATGTACATATATTATTAAAAGCAATTATTATACATATCTTAGAAGTAAAGAAGTAAAGGCAGATGTAATCGTTTAATCACGAGTATGTACAGTTGCGAAAAAAATAATAGCACAAAGGAAAAAAAAAACGAGAAGGAACGTGGAGTCACTTCTGGACGCGATTCTACTTCTATATCCGAACTCAGGCATAAATAAAATTTGTGAGAATGAAAAAATATTTTACATTTTACATTTTTTTTATACATTTGTTATCTACATATACATCTACAATGTCGATTATACATATAAAATGTATATTATACATTGCGTATGTAGTTCAGATTCTACATCTTCTCCGAAATGGTCGCGCACTGCACAGGGCGGAGTGTGTGCGAGCGAGAAGGAGAATAAGCAGCGTCAGCATCGCCAGAGGAGGTGGGGGAAGCAACTGAAAATGAATTTTTTTACTCTGGCTATACTAATATTCCGACCTGACTCAGATTCGGCAGTCTGGTAGATATGGTCATTCTCTACGATACTGTGTTTAATTTAGTTTAATTGTATCTTTAAAATTGTGGCTGCCACAGATTTTCGTTCTTTGTGCAAATACACTTGTAGCAGTGTGATATCACATGAGTCTGGGAACAAAATTTGGTTGCTCTATCTCTTATAGTCTCTGAGATCTAGGCGCTTATCAAGACGGATTGGATTGACGGACAGACAGACAGACGAACAGACAGACATGGCTATATCGACTCGGCTATTGATGCTGATCAAGACTATATATACTTTATGCGGTCGGAAACGTTTCCTTCTCTGCGTTACACACATCCACTTTTACCACAAATACAATATACCCGCTTAACTCTTCGAGTACGGGTATAATAAATAGCACCATTAGACTTTTTGGTACTATTATTTTTTGACAGGTGTATGTACATATGTCCATGTATTTGTTGTATGTAATGCAAAACGAAAGTTTATGTGATGGGAGGTTTTGTCCAAACGTCGAAAACTGAACAAAAAGTTATACATATGTGTGCGCATGTTCTTTGACTCTTAACAACACACAATCATGTGCTCTTCCATATTCCAATGCTCCCTGCTTGGATTTTTAATGGTTATCTTTGCGGACTGGCAAGGAGTTATCAGCGGAAATTTTAATGTATTTTTTACGACCAATTCAATTTGAATTTTCTTTTCGAGATGATAAGTGGCGCAGAAGCAGCGCCCGCACTGGAAACAGTCTTGCAATAGGCAACCCTCCTCCGCCCCGCGCACGCACAGAGACGACTTCAACGCACCTAATATGCAATTGCGATCGTTGAAAAGTAAACAGAAGAACTTGCACGAACTTGACAGCGCGTCAAACAAAATACATAGGTACATATGTACAACAGAAAACAAGCAGATATACTGAATCAATGGAAATCTCAATTATGCCGGGGTTTGAGTATCATGGGAGGTTTTCTGCTGCGCATGCATAAATTCAACGAGAGGCTCAAATTGCTTTGTACACATACAGTTTAATTTATTTTGTTTTTTTTGTGTTTGTTTTATTTGGATCGGGTAAATTAAAATGCGCCTTGTTACGCATTTTAATATGAATGTTCCGGTGCATGGAACGCTCTCCGAAGAACTGGGAACTGGCGACGCTGCAGCGCCAGCAGCACCCCCACCGGAAAGAGCTGGGGTGAGGGTTAGACGAAGCGGTTGGTTGCTTTCATGCATGATCAACATGTGTGTTTGTTTTCAGTTCTCTTCATTTTCGGACAGGGGGACCGGTCCCCGCAAATGGAAATCTGTACATTCATCCAATCCCACTCAAACTCATCCCGTTCTCATAGCTGCGTGAGTGTACACAATACAGTGAAGCCCCCCCCAACCAGTTGGCAATGATGATGGCACAGATTTCAGAGATAACGCTCCCCCACTCGGGATGAGCGGATTACTACATATGTGTGTATGCTCTGACTCCTCCCCTCTGTAAACGCACTGTGCACACACAGCTAAGCAAATAGGAGCTTATGTATACATATACATATGTATCTACATAGGCATATGAAATTATACCCGAAACAGTCTTATCAGGCTTGAATTCCCACCACTCGAAATTCTTCGGAAAACCAAGACGAGAACCGGAAAAAAGCCCAAAAAATTATCATTCAACAAATATGCATATGTATGTACATATGTACATACCAGTGTTGTCATTTTAGGGGTACATATGTATATTAGATTCGTGTAGCAGTATAGTCCTTTAGAATGTATATAGACTAATTTTTGAAAACAAAATCAATGGAGTGCCGCTTTTATTGGTCAAAGTAAAATGTACCTTTTTTGCAGCGTTTTCATCACTTTCTCGAGCATTTCGGGCGGTATAGCGATGATTTCGGCATGGATATTTGCCATGGGCTCGTAAATGGTATTCGATTTTCTGGCGTAAGCTTTGCCTTTGCTATCAATCTTTAACGCCTTTTATGTTTCTTTTTGCATAGTTTACATGTTTACAGTTCTTCCCCAATGACGGGATCTGATATTTGGTAATAATGTCGACAATAAATAAAAAAAATAAAAATTTAATTGTATTGTATTGGGCACAAAATCATTAACTCAAATATCGCACAAAATATGTTTGTACATATGTTGTATGACTAGGTAAAGCGTGCGTTAAGTGGAAAACTATTCAAAAGTGATGATTCTAAATTTATATATATTGTATATTCTTACAACTTCAAAGACCATGCACTTTTAATTGATTAGAGAGGCAGACATAGTAATCTATGTTTAATACATATTAACTTATATGTTTTTACATATATGAATGCGTACATATCTACATGCATATGTATAACTCTTAGCCCATAGGTTATAGAATCTAGATCTCCATACATCGTGGCAGAAGGCATATTTATGTATATATTTATATGTATGTACATATGTCGCGTGATGGTTTTGGAGACAAAAAAAGGCAGAGGATTGTATATGGGCATATCCGCCAAATAATCTATTTTTCGTACGTTCGCGACCGCATGTTTCTTGCAGTTATTATTAAAACTAAAACCCGATGAGCCCCATCATTTGCAATGAGCATCAATGTACATATGTACATACATACATATGTGAAAGGAAGTGGTACTTTCTTCCCGTTATACATAAGTGGTATCTCGGTTCTAGCGTACTTACATACATATGTACATTATCAAATGCCCAACAAATATGAACAGGAATATGTATTAGGAATGCCTACATATGTATGTACATACATATGTACATATTTATGTTGATTGCAACGAAGCTCAAAATTTGGATATTTTCTGGACGGCGTTTTGTCTCCCAGTATTCAAGCGTTCTTTGATGTCATTTCACCGAAAATATACATAGTATCTCGCTGGTGTTGCTGACTAATCAAAAGTCAAGCATGTAAATTTCTTGATAGCCAGTGAAAAAGCGGTTTCTGAATACGGTGGCTGGGGGGAGGGTGGATACGAGGGTGATTCATGCGTTTGGGATCTGTGCAGCGGCTCTTGGCCAAGACATCGATATATGTACATATGTAGATGTGGCTCTGTAGATGTAGTTCTAAAATCGAATTGAAATCAGCGCACCAGAATCAACTAGATCTGCGTACATAAATAAAAACAAAAGACAATCCGGGAGGATAGGGCAAAGAGAATTAGTGAGCACGGTTAAGGCTGATTCGATTATACATATGTATGCATGGGTGTGTGTTTGTGTGTGTGTGTGAAGCTGCTCGACAGAGGGTGGGAATTGAATTTCGAATGTCGTTGCATCGGACATTCAGGCAGGCAAACAAGGGACAGAACAGCCGTTTCTTTATCATTTCGTTATGGTACATCCCAGTGTGCGTGTGTGTGTGTGTGTGTGTGTGTGTGTGTGTGCGTGTGTGTGCCTACTGCAACAACAATAGGGCTGCACAATTGCTTCAAACTGTTGGTATGATTCCTGCCTTGGCTTACCCGAACGTGTTTTTGGTACTTTTGTCTTTGTTAAGCGATTTTATATATTATTTATGTAATTGCATTTTGATTCGAAGCACAGCCAATCAAAAAAACACCAAGATTGGTAATAGCACGTATTAGAAATCGTCGGCAAGTCGCGAGTAGAGTACACAATATTATGAATAATGGCTATCCAAGCCTTCAATGGCTCTGACGTTGGCAGTGACACACTGAGCTGAAGCTGTGGCTGAGGCTGCAGCTGTTTTGGCTGATTCTGCGCAAGAGATCTGCTCCGATCACGTTCGAGCTCGTGTTTTCTTTGGCAATGGACAACAACACTAAAATTAACAACAACAAAGAACGAGAAAAGAACTCTGCCACCACTTTGTCAGATGCGAGTGCGGAGCCGAGTGCCGAAGTCAAGCTGTGGTTGCTTGCTGTTTTGTTTTTGTCGGAGCGTTGCAATGGCAAAGCTAGGTTTGGATATATCGTTGCAGCCCTAGACGACGGCCCTGCGATATATTCTCATGCTGATATCGATGTTTCTTGTTAGGAAGGGGCGCAAGTGTGCAAAACGTATCGCAGGCGCAGGCGTAAATCGTTGAAACACAATGGCGGTTTCTACTGTTCGTTTAATTAATAGTAATATCATTATTAATCATAATATCATTATTAATCTTTAAATAATATACGTATATTAACAACCAAATTATTATATAAGAATAATACATATGTATGTATATTTATCTATTTTATGTGTATCTGTAGCAGTTTATTCGGGTGTGTATGACCGTTTTTTTTTTTTTGTAAACTTTGATGGGACAGATGGGACATCTTCCGCGTGCTTGTGAGCGTGCTCAGTGGCAAAAGCCTGCAACGCCAAGCATGTCAGTAGTATCACTAGCACCATCCTCCAATCCATTCGAATAAGCTTAACAACGCGTGACCGAGGCATTGACATTCTGGACGTGGTCACGTAAACGATCGGGCTCGGGAGCAGCTGGTGCTTCAGTCTCAAGTCTGTTAGCATCACCAGGAAACTACTTCTGGCGGTGAGCATGCGACCATGATCGATGACAGGCTAAGATTATTTGGATCCGGGTCTGATTTTACTGATTCACGCTGAGAGTCAGCTAGTGGGGACGACCACAGTGGCTACCTACGAAATGGTTGGTATTCACAGTTTTACGAGGACAAAAAGTCGTTGAACTTGCCTGCTACCAGCCAAATGAGCCAGACGCAAACACTGTGCTACACAGTTGTGTAGCTGCGTGCATGCGAACCAGTTTCCCTTTCTTTCTGTGCCTACTTTTTCCATGTCGATTTTGTTTTCATTTTTATTTGCAGCTATTTATTTATTTAGGCTTCAGTGCAGTGATGCAATGGCAGCCATAAATGGTGCCAGCTTCCTAGGCCCACTGAAATGCGTAAATACCGATTTGAACCAGTTGACCAAATGCCAATGCCGATTGCCTCGCTGTCCGACGCTTCCGGCCCACTCCAGGCCGGTCCAGTGTGGTGCTGACAATTGTTAACCCAATTCACGACTTGATCAGGCCCAGACTGGCTTGGTCTGCCCAGACACGGCATGGCGAGGAGCGGTCTGGCTCATATAAAAGGCTTCGGTCGCCAATTGATGCACAGATAACATCGCGCTCTCAAGCTGATCTTAAGCAATGCAGACCCACAAGATTTCCCGCTGCCTAGCACTGGTCCTGCTGTCCCTCAGCCAGGTCCGTGGCCAGATCATCCAGCCACTGCGTTATCCGGGTGGAGCGATACACCCGCAGCCGAATCGGCAACAGCGCTCCCTCTTTGGACCACCCGGCCCACCCATCGGTTGGAGCAGCGGAGGCGGCTGGGCTGGTCCCAGTCCCAGCTTCGGGTTCAGTCCTCTGCCACCCTCATCGAGCCCGCACGTAACAAAGGACGAACTTCTTGCTCTGCTGGCGGCCTGGAAAGATGTGGAGCCCAAACCGACTCCGTCACCGCCACCCGAGCCGGAGGATGAGCCGGAGCCGGAGGTAACCACTACCCCCCCTCCCGAGGAGGAGGAGGAGGAAGAACCAGAACCGGAGGCCCCAGCACCGGCCCAAGAGGCTCCAGCCGGACCTCCTCCCGGTGTGCCGGTTACCGTCTCGCTGCCAGCCTTGGTACCCATTCAACTAGCCGCAATGTGGCAGACGCCAGTGCCTGGCCTCGGATCTGTGGGCCTCGGTCTGGGCGGACTTGGTGGTTTGTCGGGTCTGGGACTAGGACTGGGTGGGGGCCTAGAAGCCCCCAATGGTGGCGCTGCAGCCGGAAACGGAGCAGCGGCTGCCACTGCACGCACCGCTACAGTCGCCCGTTCGCGTTCGCGAGTCCGGGCACGGGTCGGCGGTCGCCCTTCAAACGCCGCTTCCATTCGCTTTCCCGTTGCCAATCCTCGCAGCTTCGCCTCTGGCAACTATGTGGCGCCTAGACCGCGCTACTATCGCTCCGCTCCTTCACAGCCGGAGCCCATGCGGTTTGTATACCCCTCTACACTGCTGCTAACTTTCTCTCAAAATTATTCCCCTCTCTTTTACAGGGTCGATGCAATGCCGTCGCTCGGGTATTTGGCACATGCTCCGGGACCAGCACAGCTCGTCCCTGGTTATTGGCAGTAGTCGCAGTAGTCATCGTTATACTCGTACCACTCATTCCATCTAAGCTCGAAGTGTACAAATATACACACTCATACACATACATATAGGCTACGTAAATCTATATCTCCCAACATATGTATGTACAGATGCAGATGCTTTAATGCCATGTTCTTTTAACAAACAATTTTTTTTATCTTTGGTTTTAATAATAAATATTTTAACTTATACGTTTTACACACATATGTATGTATGTACATGTGTGGAAGTTCTGTTATTTAAAGCGACCCATATCTATCCATTCATCAATATCTACCAGACTGCCGAATCTGCTTCAGATACATATGATCGTTATAATAGCCAGAAGATTATACTTGTTGATTAGTAATTCGGTAGCCTTTCTTTATTCACCAACAAAAAGCTAAAATCGAGCGTACGGCTTAAAAGTTATAAGATAAAATATAACCCGAAGTTGGGTTACATAAAACAGAACTGGTTTTCGAGGTTGGGGTAAAAAAGTGCGAAACTGCGTCTTCCGTCTTCCGTTTCCGACCCCATAAAGTTTATACATATATTCTTGATCAGCATCAATATCCGAGTCGATATTGCCATGTCGACAAAATTATGTTATTTCACACTTTTACAAGTGTATTTCAAAATTTCGCCCGGCCTCTTCCGGCCGAAAAAAGGAAAATCATCCACAATTTTGAAGATACGATAAAACTATCGTAGAGAATGACCATATCTACCAGATTGCCGAATCTGGTACAGATCGGATCAATTTCATACAGAATGAAGAAGTGAATTTTCAGTTTTTACTCCAGCCTTCCAGCGATGCAGCGCTACGTTGTGTGCGACCAGCAGCGGAGAATGAGCTAGAACGGCGTGTTGGTGTGAGAAGTGAAGTAGATGATAGATGTAGCAAGAAAATGGAAATTGAAATGTAGCTAGATACAATTTTTTAAAATTCCACATAATTATCTCAATACATAAATATATAGTATGAATACTGACTGAGTACGGGTATAAAAGTAGAGTCGCGGCAACGGAAGCGACTCAACGTTCCCCCTCGTTTTTACTTTTATTAAAAGTAAAAAACTGATGATGCGTTTATTTACTTCATTTTCCATTTAGCGTGTTCAACTAAAGAAAATCCACCTCTTCTATATTCTACATTAAATCCTGAAACAAATTCTGATTGAAACGAAACCCCATCTGCAACCGAAAATCAAGCCAAGTCGGGCGCTGCCGGCAGCTACCGCGGCTGTCAGCATGAATTTGCCACACCCAGCTGTGCCATAACTCGGCAATAGCAGTGACAGACATTTCGTCTCATGCTGTTTTAAAATGGAATTGAACACTCTGCCAAATGAGATATAAGGACAGATGATGCTGAGTCTGGATGGAAGTGGCCCGGCCATAGTTGGGACTTTTCGAACTGAAATCGGGTGCTGCAGCAACACCGACATGAATTCAATAAATTTGTAGCATAAAACCAGCAACACTCTCTAACAGGCAATTTGAGATTAGGAGTAGTAGTGGCATTTTATTTATTTTGGAAAACGAAACGAGTATTTTATCCACTTAAACATGCATATATACATATTTGTACATACTCGTATATACATATGTATATAAGAATCAGGGAACGTAAACAATGATTACACAGGGTAACAAAATTGAACTTTTTGTGTGCTGATTGAACATGATTGAAGTTTTTTTTACTAATTTGAGGTCGCTGATTTCAAATCTGCTCTCCATTTTTTTCCTTCAGATCGCGTTTTCAAGTTACAGGCATTAATGGTTTTTCTCACTTTTTTCCATTAAAAAAAGTTAAAAATGTCATAACTTTACTCCTCATTCAGCGATTTTCAAAAGTATGCCTGTTTTTCAAAGGTAACAGTTACTTCTTTAAGGAAAAAAAAACAAATTTGAAAATCGCTGTAAGGTGTAACTTTATGACTTTTTGAACTTGAAATTTTTGGAAGAAAGTCAAGAATACTTTGAAAACCTTTGACTTAAAACGCGAACTGAAGGAAAAAAGTGGATATCATATTTGAAATCAGCGACCTCAAATTAGTAAAAAACTTTACAAAAGTTCTACGAAACATAGCTAAGTAAGGGTTGTTTTTTTCGCTGTTAAATACAGAGGATGAATTAAATTTTTATATTTAATTTTGAATTTAATACGCACAGAAAATTTTATATAACCTATAGGCTGCTTTGAGAATGACCTATGCATATCTTGAAAAATTTTTCATCCTTAAGGATATTCTTCGGTGATAATAATTTTTTTTATTAATTTTTATTAGTAACTATCTATATTAATTATTTTTGAGTACAAAAATAAAAAAGCGTTGAAATTGGGATTATTTGAAACTTTAAATTTATTTTCGCTCTAAAATAAAATGAACGAAGCTGAACAATGAAAAGGAAGTTGAGAAAAAAATGTATGTATACATATCTTTACTAATTGAGGTGAATTTTCTAATAACAATGTCATATTTTCATAAACTATGCATGTATTATAAAGATTATTATGGATTATTATTAATAATCAGGAAGGCTCCGGTTTTCAATTTCCCAAAAATGTGATTTACTTTTCAAAACGAAAAGTTAGGCGCTCCCGCACACGTGAAATGAATGACTTTTACGTTTAGAAAACGGCAACCGAAATAGAAACTAAACTAATTTTTATACAACTAAACATATCTTAATTACAAAAGGAAAAAATTAGATGACTTATGCATCGACATGAATTTGACACTATTAACTGGGAAATTGAGCTTGTGCCCTTTTATAAATAATTTTTGTTTAAGCCAACCTCAAAATTGGATCTGCCAAATTGGCCAGGGAAAAAACAAAAAGGTAATTGCTCGGAACGGCTGTGGCAGTCTGATTTGGCTATCGATAAGTCTCTGTTAAACATAACAGAGGTAATTTTGTATGAACTGGCACTAACCGGTATAATGTGTATAACAGCCGTAAATTTTGCGCTTAACAGTACAACGAGTAAATGAATTCATAAAAGTGGATTCCAGAGCGCTTCGAAATAAAAAGTCATACTTTTTGCTGAAAAGTAAAACGCAAAGTGAATGTGAAAACCGGAGCCTACCTGAATATAAATAAAAAATAATGATTGCAATTGAAGAATTCAATTTTTATTGAGCGATTTTAAATAACATTTGCAGACAGTCAGACAGGCTCCGGTTTTCACATTCACTTTGCAAAAAGTCATACTTTTCATTTCAAGGCGATCTGGAATCCACTTTTGTGAAATTGTTTACTTTTTGTACTGTTAAGCGCAAAATTGACTGCTTTTATACCCACGCGTTAGTGCCAGCTCATACAAAAAGGCATCTGTTATGTTTAACAGAGACTTATCGATAGCCAAATCGGGCTGCCACAGCTGTTCAGATGAATTCACATTTTTTCTTCCCCTGACCAATTTTTCAGATCCAAATTTAGGTTAATAAAAAAAATAATATTTTTTAATTTCCTTTTGCAGTTAAGATTAGTTTAGTTGTATAAAAAGCCGTTTAGTTTTTATTTCGGTTGCCGTTTTCAAAACGTAAAATTCATGCATTTCACGTGTGCGGGAGTGCTTAACTTTTCGTTTTGAAAAGTAAATCACATTTTTTTGGTGAAAGTGAAAACCGGAGCCTGGCTGAGTGTGTACAAATGTATGAACTCTATATTATGTATTGATAAAGATTATATATGTATTTATGTACATACAATATACATATACAAATGTATATACATGATCTGATAATAGATAATATACATAGTTTAGTTGAGCCTAACATTTATTTGCGAATAGCTGAAGCATCGAATGGTAAATGAAAAGGTAAAAAATAAAAAATATGGATGCCGAAATAAATAAGGAAAACAAATAAATTAAAATATATACATATGTTTTCGGTCTGAACTGAATTGAAACCTGCGTATGGCAGCACAGTGTAGCCTTGTTTATGGGAATTTTCACACATTGCACGTAAATGGTAATTAGCATGCTTGCCACCTGATACCTGATATCGCTTACCATAATCGTCGGCAGCAGGCGTAAAAAACAATTATTAAAAGCAATTTACAATCTGCAATGTGCGTTGGCCTAGTTTGGACTTCCTGCTAGGACCAATATCGGCGTGCCGTGTTTATGTAAGACTGAATCGCACACATCGACGCGGGTATTGCCACTGTCCGCCCTAACTTAATATCTGTATTAGCTAATGAACAAATAAATAACAAATTAACACACGCGTTGAAACCAGTTCAGGCCAGGCGACGCCACAGAATCCAGAGACCTTGGTGGGCGGATAGCAAGGCGAAGGCACCGGCAAACACAAAGTTCAGCCTGTAGATGGCTGCCTGACAAAACAACAGCACAATCCCCGAGAGCACGTAAAGAACAACGGAAATCATCCAGTAGCCAGAGCTAAGGCAGGCAAGACGAAAGGAGAGGAGAGACTGGGTGAGAATGTGTTGGCTAAGATTAGTGGTAATCTTTACTTACCATTTCTGGGGCGCTCGAAACTGCAGCAATAAACTTAGGGATACCAAGATAACGACGCTGGGCTGCAAACTCGGATCGGGCAGGTCGATGCCATGGCTACTGAGGAAAAGGGGGAGAAATTATTCCTTCAGTGTTTCATTTGAGTACATTTATAAATTTCACTTACCGTCTAGTTTGAAGCCAGGCTAATGTGCTTGGTGCATTGAGCAGAAGCTGCATTAGCAGCATCAACAATAGGGTTACGTGAAATGGAAAGTTTTGCAGGCCCACACAGGGCTCTGGATCATTTCCCTTTTGTTCCGCTCCATTTTCTTCCTCGTCCGACTTGTCCTCATCTATGTCCGACAGTATATCTTTAGTTTCCTGAGATCCTACAACTGGAGCAGCCGGTTCGCCCATCGTACCGCGAACCAAAATGGCCGCCTTTTGCCAGAGGAAATCCTCCAAGTAATCCTTATAGGCATTCGACAGCATGAGAAAGTAGAAAACAAAGGCCAGCAGCAGTCCCACACCACTACAGGTGCCTATGGCCGTCGCGATGGTTAGGATGCCGTAAGTAATGGGCAGATGAGTCATTATAGAGATCAGTATGTTGGAGCTAGCCTTCGAGTGGCGCGTCAGACGCTGGGCCAAGCGATAGAATACGTTTCCGTAGAGGGATAGGGCCAGCCACGTGCCCAGGGCTGCCACCAAAGAAAGCGCAATCGCTGCGCAGTGGATCACAATTGACACGTTGATACTGTAGTCCAAGGGCTCCGGAGCGGGCAGCACGCGGCTACTCAGTATCAGCTTCTTCAGCAGGCGACAGGCTGCAATAAAGGCGAAAACTTGTTTGCATTGTACGACCACATTCATCGTTCGAGCATTTCTCTTGGACAACCTGTGACCACGTATAGTGACGTGTACTGCAGGTAGCCGGTGTAAGGCTTTAGGCTCCTGAAGCTGCCCACTTCCTGGAAGGTTGACACCTGCTTACGCAGAACGATAAGCAGCACACATGCCAGGTGGGCCGGTAGCCAGCCGTAAAACTCCAGGACCAGTCGGGACAGCGCTGAGGAGTAGCCATACTCATAGCTTAGGTTGAACAAATGAATCCGAGTGAGATGGAAGACGTCAACAAGAAGGAGATGGAGAAAGAGAAGGAAGAGATTGAGGAAGAGGAAGAGGGAGGGAGAATTATAAATTCACACCATACTGTTCTAAATCATATGAAGTCGGAAAGTATTCAATTACCTGATGCGATAGCGACAGATGGGGTCCAGGTACAAGTCTATTGTGACTGGATTCAGAGTCGTATTATAGTGCTTGGGAAGCAGGGTGGGAACGTTCGCATAAAGCTGAGGCTTTTCGTCTGGAGAGCTGCGAATCGGATAGACGATCAATTATTGACTGAATCATGAAAGAATCAACATGAAAACTTACGTCAACGTTTGAAAGCGTTCAAAGCCTGCCGCCCAAGGAACACATAGTCTGGCCGTGACGCGATACTGTGGTTTGAGGCACTGCAGGGGCTCAATGACCACCCTCAGGCTCTGGTACGGATCGAAGAGGTCGCTGATACGCAGCCTGTAGTGGAGTGTGCCCTGAAGCGTTTCATTGACGGCTAGTTGCCTGGCAAAGGAGTACCAGCGTGGAAGGCGGATGTCAACGTGCCGCTCCCGAGGATCGTAGATGTCAAGATTGTAGCCAAGGTGGCCGCTGCCAGCTGGTATTCGTACTAGCACATGTGTCCATTCCAAGTAGGTATTGCGCAGGTTATGGAGATTAAGTACGGCAATGCTTCGCGGCTCTCGCTCTCCGTTCGGCAGCCGCTGAACTAGATGCATCAGCGGTGTGGCCTTTTCGCTAAAGAGGCACAAGGGAAGCATTTAATGGGGCTGGGCTCTAGCATGGGGCAGATAGAAAGCTCACCAGTAAGTTTCACCCGTCTCCTTGTGGACCTGGGCAGTGCAGCCTAATAACCAATCACTCTCGTCCACATTCAGCGCCTCAATGGCCATGTTTTTGTAGCGATTGTGGCGCTTCAGGCCAATCAGCTCAAAGTAGGAAGTTTTTAGACCATTGGCGAAGTACTTATTAATGACTAGTCTTCGCTCTTCGTTCCAGTTGTTGGCTACGGAAAAGCTCACAGTGCTCTGCGGGCGCGTTGTGGGCTTCTGAAAGACCAGACGCGGTAAAAAACGAAGAAATTGGGTATAAGCATTAGAATCTACCACAAAGTGGGACAGGGCCAACTGCAGATTGCGTTCTTTTTCTACGCCAAAGATCACTGATCGATCGACTCGGACCTGGGCAATGCTGAAGAGGAAACTATTGATGGACTGAACGAACTGCAAGCACCACACAGCGGATAGGTGATCGCAGCTCAGACTCACACGGGGCATGGCTGAGGTCTGCAAGGCAACATAAATAACTAAATAGAGAGCGAAAGCAGAAGAGAGATGAAGTAATTATATAAAACCTACCATGGCGTGAAGATCATTGAACTTGGAGGCTGTTAGGCCTGGACGCACGAGGAGATCGCGATTACCCCCACCCGTCGAGATGAGCAAAACGTTGTCCAGCTTAGCCGACGTCTCTTGTTGAGCCATGTTTTTGACACTTGGCGGCTTCTGGTGCAAGCTATTGCAGACAGTTGTCCGATGCGTCGGTAGAGTAGCGGTGCGAGTCTTGCTGAGGGCACCATCTGTCTGGGCGTAAAAAGCGTTTAGTTCAGCATCCAAATTGATCACGGGCTGGTCCAGGGGCGTGGAAATGCTAATAATCGTATTTATGTGCTGCCCAATGCTTAGGTCTTTGAGCACAGACTGCGCCAGCTTACCACCCATTGAGTGGCCGATGAGCACAATGGACGGCTGCTCGCCGCGCCCTTTATAGAGGGACAGGATTGTGCGGATGCATAACTCAAGATAACGCTGCTGATGATGCAAGTAGCCGCCATAGAGAGCGGACAGCTCTTCATCGTAGTCGATGGTGTAGTAGTCTAAATGAATGCCGGCTTCGTTAGTCAGAGCCTTGCGTAGAGCAACGGAGGCTAACGATCTAACTTGCTTGTAGGAGCCGCTATTGCCGGGCACAAATATAACCGGAGCTCCGGTCATGCGCCTCGTAAGTGGGTCCACCGGATCCCTTAGTCCCTCGTAGTAGTAGAAAAGTCTGTAATTGGGAAACAGCTCGCCGTTGTTTATCCGGACACGCTGTATACGACATAGATACATATGAATATGTTGTGTGTGCTAATGCTTATCTCAATCCAATCTGATAACTTACTGAGAACATCGGCTGTCCAAACATATAGGTCATGCGACAGGCATTCGGCTCTACATCTACGTACAGGTTAATGATGCCATATATAAAACAGCAGATCGAACCAATCACCAGGAGAACAGCACAGTTTCGAAACATAAACATATTAAGAGGCTAAATTTTATATCTTTCTGTTGGTTCTGTATTTTTGTTGTTATTTGGGTAGCGCTGCCAGACCGCTGCTGCTTGATACCAGAGAGTATCGATACGCGATAGTGCAATGGAGTATTAGGGGGAGAGTTAAAAATTATACTTGCGAATTAAAAATAACACAAATATTAATAAAAAGGTATGAACTGATTAAGACAAATTTCCCATATTGGTTCCTTTTCGTAGACATATATGCGAAGATACTTTTTTATTTACAGCGCTGGTTTGTAATTTACATATTTATGCTTCAGGATTATTTGCTAAATTTATTCATAAGGAAAATAAGATTAGACCATTGTAAATGCAACCTTCAGTTTGCATGTACATTGCAATGTCTTTTCTGTAATATGAGAGAACACTAAATTTGTAAGGTTTTCTTTTCGGATAATATTGCTCATCTCTAAGTCTACATTTGATACACATGCACATATACATATGTGTGTATGCATTGATAAATGTTGTTGGTGGGTAGCTGATCATTCAGCTCGTACGCGTGCGCTTGCCTCTGTGTCCCGATCCGATCCGTTCCGTACCTCCCCGTCCCCTTGCTGACAACCAACGCAAGCACCAGCATTAGCATCAGCACTAGCACCAGAATTGTCAACAATCAAAGCCAGCAGCGCCGGCGTCAGCGTCATCAACGCTTCGTAACGTGTTTACGTTTCTAAGCCCCAGTCTGAGTTGGGTGTGTGTTGGGCTTTAATCTGTGTGTGCGCTTAATTCGCGTATTCGTATTTGTATCTAGCTTGCTGGCTTCTAGCCCCTAGGCCTGGATTGGAATCGGAAAGAAAAAAGACAGTAGTGCCCTGCTGCGTTGCGGTCGCGCCAATAATAAAAACAAGCTAGCTGACGCCGCCATCGTCTCTGTCTCGTTGTCGCCTCTGCCGTTGCGTTGCGGCTGCGGATCTCTCGAATCTGATCTGTCGCTCGATAGTTATTGTCTTCTTAGTGTACGTTGTGGAGTCGTTTCTTGTTGCTGTTGTTACGTTACGCGCTTGTCCAATAACCAATAATTTAAGAAATATATTCGTAGACTAAGTCTGATTCAATATGTATATATGTAAATACATATAATACAATAATCCATACTGAAAGTATCTAAATCGAATGGAATGCCGTGCAATTACATGTGTTGTTAACAAACAGTCTGTCGGTGTGTTTGTGTGTGTTTTCCCCAATTGTAATTTTTTGTAAATGCAATCACACAAGCGCAACTGGTCCGTACATACATAAAGATACATGTATGCACATACGTGCGAAACAGAAAAGATCGCATTCCCCATCTATTATTCACTATATAGTATCTACATATCAGTCAAAGTCTCCCCAACTACCGTCCACTGCTGTTGTGTCTCTGTTGCCTCTGCCATCTCCTTGTCCACCGTGTGCAATCATATGAAATCCACCAAAGCATCTAACATTATGGACATTTGGCGATCGCTCACAGTTGGCGCTTTTCTGCTGCTGGGGCTCGTGTGCTTCTATGGCCATGTGGAGTCGTGCAATGAAGTCGTCTGCGCATCAATCGTTTCCAAGTGCATGCTGACGCAGAGCTGCAAATGCGAGCTCAAGAACTGTTCCTGCTGCAAAGAGTGTCTCAAGTGCCTGGGGAAGAAGTACTACGAGGAGTGCTGCAGCTGTGTAGGTAAGTAATGCGTCTGGCTGGCGTTGGCCTTCCATACTGAGGGTGGGGTTGGGCAGAGGTCTAACGAGATAAAAATATGTGCTGATGGCAATCGGGCTGTCGCCTTTAGCTCGCATTGTTTTTGTTGCTTCCAAATGTGTTGTGTTCGCGCATGTGTGGGTGTGAGTGCGCGCGAGCGATGTGCCAACTAGCTATCGATAGCTGGATTGAGCTACCGATTAGCAGCTTACAGACCCTTCCGTCAGCAACAGGGCTGCAATTCACGTGATGGAACATCTTTTCTTTCATATTTGAATTTACAGAGCTCTGTCCGAAGCCGAACGACACGCGCAATTCGCTGTCAAAAAAATCTCATGTCGAGGATTTCGATGGTGTGCCGGAGCTGTTCAATGTATTGGTCACAACTCCGGATGACAGTGATACTTTCGGCTACAATTGGAATGTGTTCACGTTTCAAGTGGATTTTGACAAGTATTTGAAGGGTCCAAAACTCGAAAAGGATGGCGATTATTATTTGAGTATGTAATTTTCAAACCAATCGGATGTATCACTTTGTTTTTAACCATGCTTGTTGAATTTAAGGAACAAATGATAAAAATTTAGATGAAGCAATCATAGAGCGGGATAATATTGTGACTGTTAACTGCACGGTAATATATCTGGACCAGTGCGTTTCCTGGAATAAGTGTCGTAAGAGTTGTCAGACCACGGGTGCCAGCAGCACCAGGTAAAAATAATGCATGCATATAACGAATAGACTTAGTATTTCATTGCAATCTTAAAAATCAGATGGTTCCACGACGGTTGCTGTGAGTGCGTTGGTTCGACATGTATTAACTACGGCGTTAACGAGAGTCGCTGTCGAAACTGTCCCGAATCAAAGGATTCGGGCGATGATTTCGACGAAAATATGGAGGAGGAGATGCAGGACTTTGGCGACAACATGGGTCCTTTTGATGGATCAGTGAATAATAATTATTGAGAGCAATGCGATCCAATGCCATTTAATGAACAGTGAAAACATTTAAAAAATTTAGCTACTCAATTCAGTGACATTATTATTACGTAGTACGAAGTAATATTTGTATAGCACTATTATTATTATTTTTTATTTAAAAAATAGGCGCTTTTAATTGTTTACCTGTTAAACCGGCCAAGATATATCAAACTTTTTTTTTTTAATAAAAAGCCAACAATTTATAATGAAAGAACAAGGTATTAAAGATCTCACCATCTTTACTATCGAAGTATCAATTGTCCAACGGCAATGGTTCCTCCACACACAATTGAAGACCAGCATGCTCACTGCATGCTTTTCTCGAATTTGTTTACATCTGGTCTGCCTTAAGCCTAGTACTCAGACGCTAATTTTCGGTCGACCGAAATCAGGGATGATATTTGTATGAAACCGATAAGAAATCAACCCTGTTTTTCGGTCGACCGAAAATTTCGCAGCAGGCGTTTCGCAGATCGGTACGCAGTTCCGGCTAAATGCTATTCGATACATACTAGAAAAGCAACCGATGGTATTTTCCCATCTCGATCGGAAATGTGAAATATTTCCATTTACGTCGTCCAAATGACACACATACACACACACACTCTAAAAATGGAAAGCAGCTACACAAGTGAAATAATGAAGACAAATGTAATCTAATTAGGGCAGTAGAATGAATCAATCGAAAGGAAATAAAAACAATGTTGATTGCATTTCTGTCCTTCAGGATCGGATTTATACAATATTGCAGTGTGCATTATCGTCCTCCAGCTCCACAGCGCCCACAAATAAGACATTTCTGCTTGCTTTAATACAACATATGAAATTTAAACGGATTTGTGTTTGTAAACAAACACAAAACAGTGTAACCGTAGAGCATGCAGTTTGCCCACTTTGGTCACACTAGGCACCGAGCGGAATATACAGCACTTTCGGTCGACCGAAAACTTAGCGCGTCTCAGTACTAGGCCTTAGCCTGAAGTGTAGTAGAACTACTATCTGGAACTACTATCGATAAAAAAGATTGTATAGTACAGCTATTATTGCTGTCACCGTTTTGCTGCGATCTGGCAACCTCTAGCATTGCATGTAATTTCAAGCAAATAACATCGAGTTACGTATTCGTGTACCAAGGGGGTCACAAGAGGGAAAAACTCCTGCAAATTATGTTGAAGGGACTGCGGCATGTGAGAAATCTGCTGGAAAGTAGATCCAGCCAATTTACACACGTCCAAAATTTGACGGAACTATATTGTGGATTCAGGCGGGAGCTCCGTCTCTTGCCGCTCAGCCGGCGACAGGTAAGAGGTCTGCCCACAGAGCAAACAGCAAAATAAATCCGAAAATTGTTTGCCAGGTGCTCAAGCTAGAGGCGGAGTACAAAGCGGTTGTGTGCCTGATATCACGCTCTCTGCAACTAACGCCGAATGAGGTGCGTAACATGCATCTGCGCTGCCTGAGCACAGGAACATCAGAAAAACCCCCTGACAGCAAGAGCAGTAGCACTGGCGATGCCAGCAAACAGGCAAAGTCATCCAAGTCCAGTGACGACGATTCCGTCAAAGAGAAACCATTGTCGTCAGCGCGCACATCTCACAGCAGCAGCACCACCAAAGCCAACCCAGATGAGTCTTCGGCAGATCCCACCTCTAGCAACAGTTCCAGTAGTGATCCGGGTGAAGACGGAAAAAAGAAAGGCAATGAGAACGATGAGAAAATGCGTTCGGTGTTAACCAAGGCTGTGCTCTGGCTGTTCACCATCTACATGTTTGTGGCATTCTTCTCATTGCTGATCACCCCACGGTCGGAAAGACCCGAGGTACTTGTTCGCTTCGCTGCAACCTTTTCTTTTTACTTGATTTTTACCTTTTGCGGGCAGGGTTCGACGCGATACGTGTCGTGGAATGAATTCGTGCATCACATGCTGGCCGTGGGCGAGGTGAAAGAGCTGATCATACGTCCCGACATGGAAATGGTAACCATTATACTTCATGAAGGGGCCGTTATCAAGGGCAGGAAAGTGACCTCAACCATATTTCACATGGCTGTGGCCGATGCCACCAAGTTTGAGGAGAAGCTGCGCGACGTGGAGAAGCGTCTGGGAATAAGGGATGGTGTACCCGTCACTTACGATCGCCAGTCGGACACCACGGGGCGCATCCTTATGCTCCTGCTCATCTGTGCTCTGTTTATGTCCATTGCCACTCGCATGAAGAGCATCAAGAGTCCGCTCAGCATGGACTCGTTTGTACGTTGATATTTATAGTCTGACATTGAAGTAATCTCTGAGTAAGCTCTACCCACATTGCAGAATCAAATGGGCCGGGCCAAGTTCACGCTCGTGGATCCTTTCGACGGTGGACGTGGCGTCCTCTTCCGAGACGTGGCCGGCCTCAGCGAGGCTAAGCAGGAGGTTAAGGAGTTCGTTGACTATTTGAAGACGCCGGAAAAGTATCAGCGCCTGGGCGCCAAAGTGCCGCGCGGAGCCTTACTTCTGGGTCCGCCCGGCTGCGGAAAAACGCTTTTGGCCAAGGCAGTGGCCACAGAGGCCCAAGTGCCTTTCCTCAGTATGAACGGATCTGAGTTCATAGAAATGATTGGCGGCCTAGGCGCCGCCCGCGTGCGTGATCTCTTTAAAGAAGGCAAGAAGCGGGCGCCCTGCATCATCTACATTGACGAGATCGACGCCATCGGACGCCAGAGGTCTGGCACAGAATCCATGGGCCAAGGTGGCTCCGGTGAGTCGGAACAGACGCTCAATCAGCTCCTCGTCGAAATGGACGGCATGGCCACCAAGGAAGGTGTTCTCATGCTGGCCAGCACGAATCGGGCCGATATCCTGGACAAGGTGAGTGGGGCACGGAATCCTTCGGGCAGCTGATCTATGTTAAGTATTGATTTATTTAAACACTTGTGTTCAGGCTCTGCTACGACCCGGCCGCTTCGATCGACACATATTGATCGACCTGCCAACGCTGCAGGAACGCAAGGAAATCTTCGAGAAGCATTTGTCCTCAGTCAAGCTGGACTCCCCGCCCAGCACCTTCTCACATCGTCTGGCACGCCTTACGCCCGGCTTTTCTGGCGCCGACATTGCCAACGTCTGCAATGAGGCCGCTCTTCATGCGGCCCGAAACACGCAGACAGAGGTTAGCAACAAGAACCTGGAGTACGCCGTCGAGCGTTTAGTTGGTGCGTTAGATGCTCCATTCAACTGTGGCAGAGTTAACAATCCATCAAAATCCAAATCCATATTCTCGCTTTTCTCGCCGCTTTTTCTTCCGCAGGGGGAACTGAGAAGCGTTCGCATGCCTTGTCGCTGGCAGAGCGCAAGGTAATTGCTTATCACGAGTCCGGCCATGCCCTTGTAGGCTGGATGTTGCCTCACTCGGACATCCTGCTGAAAGTGACTATTGTGCCGCGCACCAGCTTGGCCCTGGGCTTTGCCCAGTACACGCCCAGCGAGCAGCATCTGTACAGCCAGGAGGAGCTGTTCGATAAAATGTGCATGGCCCTAGGCGGACGCGCGGCTGAGAACTTGGTCTTCAATCGCATTACGACTGGGGCCCAGAACGATCTGGAAAAGGTCACCAAGATCGCCTATTCCCAGATCAAGAAGTTTGGCATGAACAAGACCCTGGGACCCATCTATGTGCGCGATGCGGGCGAGTCCGACAGCGGGGAATCGGGCAGTGGCGCAAAACCCTTCTCCCGAGCCATGGAAACCCTGATCGACAACGAGGCGCGCCATGTCGTGGCCCATGCCTACCAGATAACCGAGGGCATACTCGTCAAACACCGCGACAAGCTAGAGAAGGTTCGCTATTTCTATTCTTCTATTTGATGTCTCTTAACTTTCCACGACATTCTGTTCTGTTGCTCTCCTGTTCCAGTTGGCCGAGGCGCTCCTGGAAAGGGAAACATTGGACTACGATGAGGTGGTAAAACTGATTGGGCCTCCGCCTCACGATCCGGAGAGGCGTCAGGTGGAATCCGTTGAGTTTGAGAAATCCCTAACAACTCTGAGCAACGATACGAACCCAACCCAGATCTGAGCAGTCATCTTGTCTCGCCTGTAGCCCAACCCAAGTCGCTCACCTTTTCGCCTTTTCGTCTTTTCGACTTTTCGCTTGCGCCCCTTGGTTCATGTTCGATAAATGTAAATAAAGCTGTTTACCTTTTTAAATGAACTTGAACACACACGTGAGTGTTCACTATTTAATTGCTCGCTAATTAGCCGCGTCTTGGAGCAAGGTGATAAGACATCTAACTTAGCTGCTCTCACTCATACATAAGTACATAGGTCGTTCGGCTCGGGACAAATCGGTAGATGAATCGGATCCAAAATGGATTAGATTTTCTTTTTTTGGTAGACCCAAGTTACGCAAATACCAGGGTCTACCCACATTTGCATAGATGTATGTATGTATGTATTTATCTCCCCCACAAGGGAATTTCTATATTTAACTAATCAAAAATACATATGTCTATGCGGGAGAGTGAGAAACTAGTTTTATTGCGTTTCCACCAAGTGTTTCGTCAGTACGAATATAATTTAATTTTCACATTGTATGTATGTACTTGCATATGCACATACATATGTATGTATGCATGTACATACCCTGCAGTTCCAAAAGTCACTTTTCACTGGTGATTCATTCGGTGAATCACTCATACCATGTCCGTAGCCTGCAGTGACTCACTGGTGAAACTCCAGATGAAATTTGTATGGACGTGTCCGCATTTTTCACTCATGAAACTTCAAATTAAATTTTCACTGAGTTTTCCAGTGACTTCACCGGTGGCTTATACGTATAAGCGATGAGTGATTTCACTCGGGACATGCCACCAGTGATTTCACTCGGGACACTTCCAAATATATCCTATATGAAATCACTCGGGACACTTTCGAATTGTCCCATATGAAATCACTGGTGACTCGAAACGAAATTTCACGGATAATTTCATATGTGAAACCCACCCGAAAATTTCTTTAAACACTTCATTCAAATAAAAGTAAATATATTTATTTAACTTAGTTTTCTAGATTGTTTGTTGTTTTAATTATTTTAAATTATCTGTAGGGCCTTCGATAACCGACTCGATCGGGTTAATAAGCACCAATGCTCCTGAAATGATATAAAAAAACAAATATTTAGCCACGGAATGTAACTTCTGAGTTATGTTCTGATTTGTATAAAGCAATACACATATGAAATTGGATTTTACCTTTGAGAACCAAATATAGTCCGGCTCGGCATTTTAAACATTTTTTTCGCAAGTCCCGTCCAGGTTGTACTCCTGGACTACTTTTTCGTCCAGCACACTTTTGAGGCAATGAGTCCTTCTCCAGCAACTTCAGAAATGTTTTGATCTGTAAATGATTAAGTCAAATTGCACATATATATATTTGTTTAATTAAAAATGCTGTATTTTCAGTTACATGGGTTTTCTCGAGCAAAAACAAACACGCGTAGCGACGCACTCGGTTAACGAGACCCGCGGCTAGAATGTTCTAGAATCTAGATTCCAGACATATTTTTTCTTGCGAAACCCATGTAACAATTTAATTTAACTAACAACGCGCACTGTAATCATTTTAATCCACTTACCTGACTTTAAAAACACTGAAAACCACTTTTGAAAGGAATAAACATGTAAATAGACGCGCAACTACAAAAAATCAAAGGCGCTCCCAACAAAATATTGCACCAACTAATCGGGATTTTTTCCTTCATCCCTTTGAGGAGACAAAATGAGCGAGAGAAGAAGAGTTAGGGTCGAATTCAGGTAGAGAAAACTAAAAATATGAGAGAGAGGGAAATCTATGGATATCTGCTTCTCTTTCTTACGCGTCCGTTTCGATCTGCAGCAGTTGAAGCCGGACAGAATTTCATGCTGACGTCGACGTCGCTGCCTTTGTCGACGTCGATCCTGAACAAACTTTCCTATGACAATTTCATGCGGTGACAGCCAGAACTGCAGGGTACGTACTACGTACATTGGAGAGCCAACCGCGGCTTGAAACATCGCTAGACATAGTATGCTATGATTTCGTTGATTTTATTCGCTACTGGATGTGCATTGAATATGATTTTCTGTGATTGTTAAATATCACTATCCGACACGATTTTTCCTCAAGGAACAAAACCAAATTTTTCTTAAAGATTTGGGGTTAGAAACGGTTTGAAGATTTTTTTTTCTATGGCAGAATTTTTGAAATCTGGTATTTTTTGTAAAGCTTTTTTTAGAGATAGCGCTTATTTTTTTCACATAACTCAAGTATCTTATAGCCTTTTTACACTGCCGCATCATTGTCGAAGGTGCGGAAAAATGATGCGAGGCGTTTACACCAAAGCCGCATCATTTTTCGCAGCATTTGTCAGCTGTTCGGCCTACAAATGTAAACAAACTCGGCGAGCAAGAAGAAGAGAGCAAAAGCATTTTTATTGAAATTCCCGTAATAATGAGCGATTTATTATTAAATGTGGAAAATGGTGCATTTGGGAGTTTCACTACGAGCACCCAATTGTTTATTGAGCTTGTTCAGGAGGACTTTACAGCAAGTGAAGCTATCGTTGGCTTCACCGAACAAAAATTGCGTGCTGCCGAGTTAAATTTTAAGGTGGCACTTTTTAAGTTTGAATCAGTGCATCCCAAAAGATCCCAAAGATTCTCCAACTTTGCTTTAATTTCTATTGGAGAGAATTCATAGAATTGCTGTTTAAATTCCTCTCCCATCTCCTCGTAAATGTGGGTGTTCTTGCGCAACCCACGCAAATCCTCAATATTTTCCGCCCACAAGTCTATTAACAAATTTTCCGCCCCCTCTGTCCACTTCTTTTTCTTTTGTTTTTCAGTGTTCATATTTAATTTTTAAATATAATTTACTAATTCACAGCTGTTTTCTGTCGATACCCTGAATAATTTCAGTATTTTGTAAAAATACTAGACAGAATACGGCAACACTAGCCAATGATGCGCCGCATGATTAAAGATGCGGCCGCATGATTGTCTTCTTCTATCCACAGGGCTCTTATGGGCATCATTGTCGCATGTTCCATTTAACGGAAAAATCCAATGATGCGCCTCGGTGTAAACAGGCTATTACGTCTGGTTGTGAAGAACTTTATGATGTGATGATTTTTGTGCAGTATTTTTTACGAAACTTTGACTTTAAAAACTCAGGAATATGTTTATTTTTTAGGCGTCGTTTAAGGTATTGCTCATTGAAATCTATGGAGAAACTTTGGAGCTAACATTCGTTAACCAAACCTAAAAAATGAAAAAAATGAGCAAAAAATAAATTTTTGAAGGTTGCGGGCCCAACTGCCAATTGGGAACAAGCAAACGAAAAGGACTTGTATTTTTTGGTACCTGATCGCCTTCCGGCATAGGAAGGAACATAGCATATACTTTTTTTTCGACTTTTCCTGAGTTTTTAAAGTTAAAGTTTCGTGAAAAATAGAACAGAATAGAAAAGATATTCACAACCAGGGCTTTGGGGCTTTACTTCTGTTTTCTGTTTAAATTATCTTTCCAGAGTAGAAAAGTTATTCACAACCAGACGTTATAGCCTGTTTACACTGAGGCGCATCATTGGATTTTTCCGTTAAATGGAACATGCGACAATGATGCCCATAAGAGCCCTGTGAATAGAAGAAGACAATCATGCGGCCGCATCTTTATTCATGCGGCGCATCATTGGCAAGTGTTGCCGTAATTCTGTCTAGTATTTTTACAAAATACTGAATTTATTCGGGGTATCGACGGGTATCAATAGCAAACAGCTGTTTCTATCGTTTTTGTTTTTGTGTTTTTGTAGAAAAATGATGCGAAATATGATGCGGCTTTGGTGTAAACGCCTCGCATAATTTTTCCGCACCTTCCACAATGATGCGGCAGTGTAAACAGGCTTTAAGATACTTGAGTTATGTGAAAATAAGAAGCGCTACCTCTGAAAAAAGCTTAAAAAAATACCAGACTTCGAAAATTCTTTAAAAAAGTTCTGCCATAGAAAAAAACCATAATTCTTAAAAAAATTGTAAAGCCCCATATCTATCAGAAAAAGTCGGTTTGGATGCAGTTTATTATAGTTCCAGTTCTCATCGCAGGCATTCTCATCGAGTCACTGGCGGTGAATGAGTTCCGTGAGTTTTTAAATGAGTGCAGATCCTGTGCAGGCAGTCTGACAACAACTTACCCGAGGCTGAGCCCCTGCATCGCTGTCATTTTGGGGATGAGGCCTGCTATGTGGAGCAGGCACAGTCTTTCTTTCGGGTCTTCAAGAAGGGCATACCCGGACGTGGAATGGCCAGCCTGGAACCCATTGAACTGGGATCGCTGCAAGTCGTATGATGAGTTCTTTGATACTAGTGAAAGTTCAATAATACACCCAGGGAAAAAAGTCATGAAACTTTAATATGTACAACCAGACTTAAAAATGTATACGTAAGTACTTACCAATATAGCTCCGACAGTGGAAGTTTTATAGGCTGTTCAGACTGGGGCTGCGTCATGATTCTTTGCGTCTTGCCGGAGACGCAGTTTTTTTTACATAGGTTCAGCATAGGGCCCTAGTGGTGGCAAAAAGTTGCGTCGCTTTCGGATGCATGTGCGTCCATTCGATATATTCGATTGCTTTTGCTCATTTTTGCGCTTTTCTGCCTATCAGCGCAACTATCATCACTAATGACAACAAAAAACAGCTGACCTATGATAACAATTGTGCCGGCTAATAAATGTCTGAGGAAGGAAAAGGTAAATAAATTCATATAATATTTAAAACAATTAGTTTGAATCAATTCTGACATTAGATAGGAGATTTTTGTGGACACCTGCGTCCATCCAGTCTCTGCTGGACCAATGGGAGGAGAACATTGTTGGTTTTCGGGGAGTTCGGAAAAACTCGCATATATATAAGGAAATTGCTGACGCCTTAAAAGAGTTTGGACCTTCTCATAGTGAGGTGAAGAACAAAATAGACAATTTAACAAGGAAATATAGGTAAGTTACATGCCTACTATTATTTGGATACATTGTTTCGAATTAATTTGTTAACCCAATATTTTAGAAGTGAACTGGCCAAGGTGGGACCCTCGGGTGACAGCGCATCAACGTGGGAGCAATAATATTTAAATAAAACGAAAAATATTAAGTTGAATGGTTCAAATTGTTTATTTATAAAGGAGAGTTATTTAAAAAGTGCTGTGCTATCGCTATTCTTCAGAGGGATTGCCAGTCGAAAATGTGTGTCTTTCTTGCGGAGATTGGGCAGAATTCCAACCAGAATATTGAAAGCACTCCTTTCCATACGGAAGTTGTCTTTGAAAAATGCGTCGGTGTTGTCGACAACATCTTTCTCCCAAAATGATCCATATCGCGGCTATTTCAATTTGGAATAACAAATTTAATTGTTCGAAGTCTTGGAAAATTGACAGCCTTCTACTTACAAGGGTCCAAACGCTTCGAGGACGTTGTAGGCCTAGTAAAAATTGTAACTTGCCTGCAGACAAGCCCGCCGCATCCATACATTTTAAAACATCCTCTGCATTTTGCTCCACCGCAGATAAAATAATCAAGTCTGTTTCAGATAGTTGTTTCCTCGTGTTTACATTCATCAGCTGCATCAGCTGTTCCCAAGACGCACGTCTACCAATGTGAACGCCTTTTCTGCGTCATTGCGTCGATGCCGATATCGATAGCAGACGCACCCCAGTGTAAAAAGGCTATTAAATATAAAGTCTTTTCACTCACAATTTGAAATTACATCGATATGTACAATAATATGAATATTTTTCATATTTACTCGTAACTAGCAATAATTGCACCTCAGTACAGCTGTTAAACATAACAGAGGGCTTTTTGTATGCAATACATTTTGCGCTTAACAGTACAAAAAGGAAACAAATTCAGAAAAGTGGATTCCAGAGCGCCTTAAAATGAAAAGTATGACTTTTTGCTGAAAAGTAAAACGCAAAGTGAATGTAAAAACTGGTGCCTGCCTGAATGCCTTATTTTAGCCCTATATACTTTTTCCAGTATTTATGCAATTTTTGATTCCCTTCCAAAACATAAGATTTGTCAAGGTCCTCAAAATATGCTTTTTTTTGTGCGATGACTTTATCATTTGAGTCAAATTTCTTTCCGCCGAGCCATTTATTCTGGTTTTGAAACAATATATAGTCACTAAGGACCAAACACAGAGAAAATGGTGAGTATAGGAGCAGTTCGAAACATAATTCACGGATTTTTGCAATGGAAACTGCACATGTCTACACCCTTGCACTGTCCTGGTGGGACAAATTTTTCTCTTTCCCAAATGCTGTTTCTTTTTCAAATCCTCATTAAATCGATCCAATTAGGTGTAATATTCGTCATTATTAGCTTAAACCCTTCTGAAGGTTATCAATGTGGTTAATACCATGAGCATTGCAAAAAACGTTCGCCATGAACGTTTCAAAAACCCACCTCAGCCTTATTTGGCCAGAATCACCCTGAGAAACTTTTTGTTCTGACTGCTTTGGTCTCTGGTGTGTTGTGCTGGATCCACGATTTATCCACGCTTACGAAACGGCAGAAAAACTCGTCCTTATTGTGGAAACAATGCCAAACACTCCTTTGAAGTTGTCACACAAGTGCGTTTGTGATCGCAGACAGCTATTTCTGACCCAAGTGATCATTCGAAATTTAAACCACTAGGCCATGTGGCTGCCTATGGCTTCCAGAACATCTTGCAATTTCAATCTCCGATCGGGCAATACCATATCATGAATTTTGTAGATTTCTTTGGGTATATTACCATAACGGGGCGGCCAGGACGTGGGGCTTCGCTGGTGCTTGTACAGGGACAGCGAAATGCTACAAACCATTTTTTATACCCGTACTCAAAAAGAGTTGAGGGGTATACTGTATTTGTGGTAAAGTGGATGTGTGTAACGCAGAGAAGGACATTTTTCCGAACCCATAAAATATATACATTCTGGATCAGCATCAATTGCCGAGTCGATAGACAGACATGTCTGTCCGCGCGTCTGTCCGTCCCGATGAGCGCCTAGATCTCAGAGACTATAAAAGCCAGAGCAACGAAATTTGGTGTTCAGACTCATGTGATATAGCACTGCGACAAGTGTATTTAAAAATTCCGCCTTCTTCCGCCCCCACAAAGGACGAAAATCTGTGGTATCCACAATTTTAAAGATACGATAAAACCAAAAACGCAGTATCGTATAGAATGACGATATCTATCAGATTGCTGAATCTGAATCAGATCGGAGCATTATTATAGCCAGAATGAAGAAATTAATTTTCAGTTGCTTCCCCCACCTCCTCTGGCGTTGCTGAGGCTATTCATTCTCTTTCTCGCTCGCACACACTCTGCCCTGTGCAAAGCGCGAGCGTCCCATCGCGGAGGAGATGTAGAATCTAAATGGTAGATGTAGAATATTTGTTCTATATGTATTATCTACATTTTACATGTAGATGTAGTTAACAAATGTAGCAAAAAAATGTAAAATGTAAAATTTTAAAATTTAGTAAAAATAATTCCATATCAATTAAGAGGCTGGAAATTAAAAAATACACGGTCCTATTGAACAGCCCTCATACTATTTATTTATTTAATATGTATAATTTAATGCAAAACTCTCACTTTGATTTTAAAATAAATATTTTCAAATTATGTCATAATGATATTTTATCTATTTATCTATTAATTTATTAGGCTTCATTCGTATAATATTATGTATATATTATGTAGGTATATTTATTTGTGTCTTTTATTTATATTTAGATTTGATGTGGGTAGTTTTAAAAAGACTTTGTAATATGTTTATATATGAATCAAATTGAATTCTATTTAATTTTAATACCAGTGGGTTTGTATCTTTAAGCCGCATACTCGTATTTTGAATAAATATGGGTGTGTTTCTCTTTTCCAATACCATTTTTCTCTGAGTGTATATGTATATGTATGTATGTGTTACGGCACACTCATACCCCCAGCAAGCATTTTATGAAATTTCTCATCAAAAAAGAGTCTTATTCGAGTCTCCTTGCTGATCAAAATGAGCATAAATGCGCTCGTTTTCTGATCATAAATGATTCTCTCGGCTGGAGAAAAATGCTAGCCGCGACTCTTCCAGAAGAGTCTTTTATAACCCCTTTTTTTGATAACAATTGACTTTTATTCGAGTCATATTTCAGTCGAATTTCGATCGTTTTGGAGTCATAAGAGACTCATATTCGAGTCATATTTCAATCGAGTTTCGATCATTTTGAAGTCATAAGCGACTCTTGTTCGAGTCTTATTGCAATCGAATTTCGATCGTTTTGAAGTCATATTTCTGCTCATATGTAACCCAAAATAAAAGAATAATTTAATTGGAAATTTTATTTATTTTTCTGTATTTGAAAAAAGTTACACGTTTGTGTTTAAATATTTAATATATTAATAATTAAATAATAATTCATTGAAAAATGAAAATTAACTTTAGCTTACAAATTATAACATAAGTAAAAAAATTGATCTGTTCGTTTCCTCTTTGTGGCTCGGTCTTTAGCGTGGACAACAAATTTTTGAAGTACAGAATTCATGTCCTTGTCCGTGCAATTGTATTTGGTGTGGCAGATGTCTAAGAAAAAGAATATATTTGTTTAATATCTCAATAATATATAAATTTACTTACTTTTAATAATAGTTACGAGGAAGCATTTTTTGGCACTTGGCTTTTCGCGAGTCCCCTTCCAGCTATAAGCAGAAGCCAATTCGTCTAAAAAGACCTTGCGAATGGCAGCTCTTATAAATGGTGTAGCTCCATCTCCACCTGTTTTTCCAATAAGTTGTTTCTGAAAGAATTTTGTAAAATTTATAAATAAATGGAAATGTGATCCTGTAAATAATTATTTTACTTACAAATTGATTCAGTTTTGCATCGTCTTTCTGGACCTCCTCATCAAAATTTGCAATTTCCTTTACACTGGTGAAAGGAAATTGTTGATGATTCAGTAAATCGTTACACTCAATTTGTCCAATATTGCTGTGGAGCTGTCTATTTTCCAGTTTGACAATTTGGAATTAGACCACTTCAGCTCCTCCTTTAGTTCCGAAACTTCAGTCCTCAAAAAACGATTTTCATTTTGTATCTCCTGTAAAAGATTGTAAATTTTGTCTAGAGTTGGTGCGTTTTGCACTAAAATAATATTTTTATAGTATACATAGAAATATATTGCATTTAATAACGCTTAGCGTAATGTATAACTTACATGTCACGTAATTATTTAACGGAGTGTATTCAAAATTCTGAGACGGAAGAACAGCTGTCACTTTTGGTGTCATTACATAACTAATTATCAATTATTGGCTCTACGTCGTTCTGCGTCACGTGCTCTTGCGCTCTTTTCATTATATCCGATAATGCATTGTCTTTGGCGAACAATAATTTGGCTTGTCCTTTTGCCAATCTTCTTACTTGTTGGGCTGACATTATTTTCTTTGGTTTTATGAATTTATGAATATTTATTAATTTAATTTAAGATAATTTTTCAACTCACTTCACTGCACTCAACTGATAACGTGAAACCAAAGAACAAAAAGGCATAGCTTGTTACGATCCGTCTTTTTGCCACCCTGGCTTATCACATTTAAATCACCTGGATGATCGATTTTGGATTGCTTTACATTTTAATCATTTCAATGACTCGAAAAAGACTTCTCAAGACGATAAATTTTCGATCTCTGTACGTTTTGTTAGTGTTATTTCAAAGAATCGCATTTTAAGCATATGCGCGAGTCATTTTCGAGTCTCCTTTTGATCACGAATCCCTTTTTAATCAGTGAGGTGACTCGAAAAGGACTCCTCAAGGTGATTTATCTAAAAACGCTCTTCCAATTGCTTGCTGGGCCCATACCCATACCCACACCCACACCCATTCCAGATATTTAAATTAAATAGAATAACGATTTCGTAGGTTGCGATCGCCGATTTTTTATTTTAAACGACCTTTTATACATATGTAAATATCAATCAATGTGGAATATCGCTTAATTTACGCAACACCGATGAACTTAAGTGCAGCTTAATGCGGGGATTTTCTTCCGACTGAGGAGTAAATTTGACTTTTTTGATCTGATTATGGGAACTGAAAAAAGAATGGAAATGGTAGTAACTTTAATTGTGAGTCATTTCTGCATTACCTATCCATTGCTTAGTTCCACCTACGGGTCGACGACGGTGACATTGTGTACCCGGTTCTGTACGTCGGTCAGCACCACCTGCGGTGTTAGCTATCCGTCTCCGTGTTGCGTTTGCTCCTCTTCCGGGTGCTCCATTATCTTACTGCCCAATCGGGTTATATTCTGCGAGTGATACAAATTGATTAAATTATTTCCCAGGACCCTTCCGCACCAACCAAGGCGAGAATCGGTGGAATCCAAAATCCCCATCCGCTACAAGATCATGACCATATCTAAAATATCTACCAGTATTAGATCAGATCAGATGGTGATTCATGTGAGAAAGTGAGATATTCAACGGTAGTTGCGCCAAAGAAACTCATAGCTAGGAGCATTGGCTATAAGGTGAAATGGGGATGGAGAGGGGTAAGTTAACAGTATGTACAATACAACGGAACTCGCTTTTTCTCTATGTTTTTGTCCTTCTCTCGGTCCTACCAAAACCACCATCTCTGTCAACAGCCTAACCGACTAGCCTAGCCCGACTCTTCACAAGAATAAAATCATACGAGTTAATTCTTGCTCAGATTCGTGGTCTTACAGAGTATAGTCAACTTATTTTCTGCTGGAGCCCAGCCTATTCCCCCACTGACTCACCTTCAACTTGCGGTGCTTGGCCTCTTTGTCGTTGTCGGGCGGACTTTCGGAGCCATCTGTGGTCTTGATAAACGATGAATAGAAGGAGGAGAAGCTAGAGCCGTCCATGTCGTCGCTGTTTCCGTTGCTGTCTGCGTATTTCTTTTTTTTCGTTTGTGTATTTGTGTATTTGTATTTCAGATTATTGTGTGGAAGTCAGAGAGAGGAGTTTGCCCATATTACCTTTAAGTTGGCTCGATTCCTGGAGCAAGTCTGGTCGGAGGCGTAGTCGCCTATGCCGGAGGCGGGGGCCGAGTTGGTCACCTTCGTATTGGACGAATGTGAAGGTGCTACACTCGAGGCGGGCTCCGTCTTGACCGATTGGTCTTGTGTCGACGGTCGGTGCAACTGGGCGGGTGTGATAGAGTGGAAGGCTCCTTGTGTTTTGGGTGTCGGCGTCACCGTTGTTGTTGTCGACATCGGTGGGGCTACTATGACCTGTTGAGTCTACCGAAGCAGTTATTACGATGATGACCAGTGGGGAGACCTTTCAGTGGGGCGGGCACTTACCGAGAAGACTGTCTTGCTGTAGCTGGACTGCGAAGTGCTAGGCTGCTCTGGCAGCTGCATCGCATTGGCTATTCCTGGAAAGGGCATTGGCTGGTACATCATGGCCGTGGCGGCCGCTGCCGCCGGATGCGTGTAAAAGAGCGACGGGTGCGGATACATCACGCCGGCCACGTATTGGAGAGGCATTGTAGCTGCTCCTGCCGCCGCCTGCTGCGAGGTGCTCGGCTGATCTGGGATCTTCGGCGCATGCTGATGCTGATGTGTGTGCTTGTTTTTATTGGTTCGTGGCGTGGGACTAGCCGCTCCCGCTGCGGGCGTGGAAGGGGCCAGCGGGGTGGCCGGTATATAGTAGAAGGTGGGGAAGAGGCTGTGCTGTGTCGAGAAGCTACTCTGGGCGATAGCCGTGTGCGTGGTGTGGACGGGTGTGGTGATGCCCACTGAGAAGGGGGGCCACAGATTGATGTTCTGGGTGCAGGATATCCCGCCGCCGACACTTCCACTGCCTCCATCTCCTCCCCCACCACCGGCGACGGAGCTGCTGCCCAGCGGGCATTTCGAAACCGAACCGGTGGGCGTGGGGGCCTCGGACCCACCCGTACCCACGCCAACACTATTGAGGGTGGGCTGCTGCTGCTGCTTGTGCCTGTTGCCCTCGCCCTCCCAGGAGTAGGACCCGCAGCGCTTGGTGCCGTGTCCAGGACCGGGGCTGCTGTACTCGAGTATCTTCATGGAGTCGATTGTGTTGGCCGTCTTGTTCTTGTTCTTTTCGACGGTGCGCCGGTCCCCGCGGGACTCTCGGTGCTTTTTTAGCATGAACTTCTCCATATCGTCGTTGTGCTTGTTCAGAAGCGACTCGGTGAGTGAGACGGGCGGGGAATCGGGAACGGCAGCGGTGGGTCTGGTGTCCTGCCCCCCCCCGGAGGTCCCTTCGCCGCCAGAGGTGCCCGATCCGGACCCAGAGCCAGAGTTCTCGGCGCCACAGTTATCAGCAGCCGAGTTGTCGGGTCCGGAGTTTTCGGCGCCAGAGTTTTCGGCGCAAGAATTTTCTGCGCCAAAGTTTTCGGGACAAAAGTTCTCAGCAGCAGAGGTGTCGGCGCCCGAGTTGTAGGCGCCCGAGGTGTCAGCGGCAGAGTTGTCGGCTCCAAAGTTGTCGGCGGCAGAGGTGTTGGCGCTGACGCCAATGTTGCCGGAGGCGCATGTCACAGTGCCGATTCCAGAGTTGCCCCTTGTGGTGCTGGTTCCCCTTATTGTGCCAGTGCCGGTTCCGGCATTGCTCGTGTTGGTCACACTACTCATATGAATATTGCTGCCGCTGGTGAAGTTGCCTGAGGAGCCACTGGCACCACTGCCCCCGAAGCCGTGCACGGGGCTAAGCGTGCTGCGGGCATCCTCGCGGATGCTGCTCGCATCCGAGGACTCTGCTTTCGGCCTGTCGAGCTCCACGGGCGCAGTGACAGGCTTGCTGTTAAAAAAACGCAGCAGGTTCTCGTTATAGTTGAGTTGATTGTAGCTGGGTGGCGTCTCAATCGAGCTCTTACTGTCAAAGTAGTCATGGTGAGGCGAGATCTCGCCCAACATGACGCTGTCCCGCTCTGACACAGTCAGCTCGTTCTCGTGCGGCAGCTCCAGCTTGAGGTCCGCCCGCGACACCTCGTCCATAAGTGTCTCCATAAAGCTGGCCAGGGCCTGGCACCGGCGCGAAACCTCCTGCTTGACCGTGTCCGAGGGACGAGATACTTTCTCGGCCAGCAAACTCACAATTTCCTCCTTAATGCTCGTGTTTCTCTTCTGCAAGTCCTCAGGGATATTCGGTTTCGCGTTGGGTGGCGCCTCAAAAACATTGCATATCTTCGGACCTACCCACATGAAAGCAAAACCAAATATAATATTGATTCTGGTTAATTATCGCTCAAACAGGGATCATGCATCATGCATAGAAATACGAGTATCTTTCTTTCCATTGCGAACTGGAGGACATTGTAATTGAATAATTTGATTAATTATAATGGGTGTATAAGATAAGAAACATGTTAATTCCATTTCTTTCGCATTATTATGGATTTGTCCAGGGATTCTGACCTCCTCCAGCGCCCAAAAAAGAGCCCCCCCCCCCCCCCCAACCCCAACCCCCCACCCCACACCAATTGGACAATGAATTATTTACTGCATGACGAGCTTCTTGCGAGTATTAACTTATCAAAAATCATGGGTCTGCGAATTAGCTGGATGGAAAGTCACCTGCAGGGACTGTGGCTGTGGACTGTGGCTGTACAATTTAAGGGACACTTGGCTATGTTTCAGCATAGCTCTATAAGATTTGTCTAAGTTGCTTCATGTTTGCACACCTTAGGTTATGTTAGGTTAATCTTGCACACCTTCACTTAAATTATAAAATCCAATTGTAATGGTGAACAAAATAATACAATTTTTTTGTTTCGATGCTTCATAAGTAGGTTGCTATTTAAGTTTCTGGCCTGACTATGAAAAGCCGAACTAAGGCGTCTGAAAATGGTTGTATTGTTTTGAACAATATTTTCCAGGAATATAAAACTCTATTTTGAAACATTTGAACCTATTTTCAAAGCAGTCTCGGCACTAATCAGCGTCTCGCTTTAAAACATCCATGCAGTCGATTATTATTATTAGTATTTTCGATTTCATATTTATACTATTTATACATACATACATACATCCATTTTTCATCACCTGTAAAGATTTGATTTGCTTGGATTCCCACGCTAACAAACCTTTTATACGATGGAAAATCTTATCAATGGTCATCATATTAATCATATCCTTGAATAACGCAATCTCACGGTACGTGACGTTCTGGCCCAATAATTTTTCGCACAGCATCGATATCACTACGCGACAAAATTAAATTTTTTTTTTCCTCAAGGATCCAAGCTGACTTTTTGTGATAGATTTGGGGCTTTAATATTATTTTAAGAATCATGGTTTTTTTCAATATCAGAAACCTGCTGACCTGCTCAGGTCAAATGTTGACCCGTTTTTTTCACAAGTGCAGGTGCACACAAATGAGACATTTCTCTATTTTTCTACCAATT
Organism: Drosophila subsilvestris; assembly: GCA_035043285.1. Taxonomy (NCBI): domain Eukaryota; kingdom Metazoa; phylum Arthropoda; class Insecta; order Diptera; family Drosophilidae; genus Drosophila; species Drosophila subsilvestris. The sequence continues at coordinate 427,620 of JAWNNB010001875.1, forward strand.
CATAGTTATGGATATATGTATGTACATATAACTCTATACCAGCCCTGCAGTTCTGGCTGTCACCGCATGAAATTGTCATAGGAAAGTTTGTTCAGGCTCGACGTCGACAAAGGCAGCGACGTCGACATCAGCATGAAATTCTGTCCGGCTTCAACTGCTGCAGATCGAAACGGACGCGTAAGAAAGAGAAGCAGATATCCATAGATTTCCCTCTCTCTCATATTTTTAGTTTTCTCTACCTGAATTCGACCCTAACTCTTCTTCTCTCGCTCATTTTGTCTCCTCAAAGGGATGAAGGGAGAAATACCGATTAGTTGGTGAAATATTTTGTTGGGAGCGCCTTTGATTTTTTGTAGTTGCGCGTCTATTTACATGTTTATTCCTTTCAAAAGTGGGTTTTCAGTGTTTTTAAAGTCAGGTAAGTGGATTACAATGATTACAGTGCGCGTTGTTAGTTAAATTAAATTGTTACATGGGTTTCGCAAGAAAAAATATGTCTGGAATCTAGATTCTAGAACATTCTAGCCGCGGGTCTCGTTAACCGAGTGCGTCGCTACGCGTGTTTGTTTTTGCTCGAGAAAACCCATGTAACTGAAAATACAGCATTTTTAATTAAACAAATATATATATGTGCAATTTGACTTAATCATTTACAGATCAAAACATTTCTGAAGTTGCTGGAGAAGGACTCATTGCCTCAAAAGTGTGCTGGACGAAAAAGTAGTCCAGGAGTACAACCTGGACGGGACTTGCGAAAAAAATGTTTAAAATGCCGAGCCGGACTATATTTGGTTCTCAAAGGTAAAATCAAATTTCATATGTGTATTGCTTTATACAAATCAGAACATAACTCAGAAGTTACATTCCGTGGCTAAATATTTGTTTTTTTATATCATTTCAGGAGCATTGGTGCTTATTAACCCGATCGAGTCGGTTATCGAAGGCCCTACAGATAATTTAAAATAATTAAAACAACAAACAATCTAGAAAACTAAGTTAAATAAATATATTTACTTTTATTTGAATGAAGTGTTTAAAGAAATTTTCGGGTGGGTTTCACATATGAAATTATCCGTGAAATTTCGTTTCGAGTCACCAGTGATTTCATATGGAACAATTCGAAAGTGTCCCGAGTGATTTCATATAGGACATATTTGGAAGTGTCCCGAGTGAAATCACTGGTGGCATGTCCCGAGTGAAATCACTGGTGACATGTCCCGAGTGAAATCACTGGTGGAATGTCCCGAGTGAAATCACTCATCGCTTATACGTATAAGCCACCGGTGAAGTCACTGGAAAACTCAGTGAAAATTTCATTTGAAGTTTCATGAGTGAAAAATGCGGACACGTCCATACAAATTTCATCTGGAGTTTCACCAGTGAGTCACTGTAGGCTACGGACATGGCATGAGTGATTCACCGAATGAATCACCAGTGAAAAGTGACTTTTGGAACTGCAGGGAGGGCTCGGCACACACACTCTCACATGTTTTTTTAGTGCGCTTGTGTGAGTAAAAAAACCCGAAGAGGCCTGCCGCAGCTGCGGCTGCACTGCAACAAACGATTTGTAGCAAAAGTTGAACTGTTGCGGTTGAAAGAAAAGTTGAAATGAAATAAAATAAAAATGTTATGTATTGAAATTTAATTCCTTTTAAAACTGGAGAAAAATTCTAGGCGCGCATTAATTGTTTTCCCATTTTACGTTGAACATTTTTTTGCTCAGTGTAAAATCAAAAGGCTGCGTAGCGTGGTCTTGCATTGTCGACGGCTAAACACAACTGATCTCATTTTTGTTCTCGCTTTGGGTATCAAGCTCGATCGCAAGAGCCGAAGTCGCATTGCCGAAGACACACGAAGGCTCGCTGCCTCTTGATATTGTACGTGTGCCGGCAGCGACGTGGCAGCGCCTTTTCCTATGTTTGTAAGATAGGGCCGGGCCGAGCCCTGCTCTATACTAGAGCCCTGCATGAACGAGCAAATGAATCGATTCGCAGTGATTCGGGATTCGCTTCGTCCGATCAAATTGAATCAGCTATTCGGCTTTCTCAGTGATTCGAATCATACGCCCAAAATGAACCGAACGGATCATGATTCATAATTTTGCACTGTGAGATCCGAACAGTTCAATTTTTTCTCTCTTTTACTCTCCATTTGATTTTCAGGTAGAGAGAACGAGAAAGCAATACACAAATTTGTCGGTTTTTTTGCCTTGCTTTCGTGGTGGAAATCTGTAGTTGTGTGTGTGCCTTTCTGTGCCTGTGTGTGTACGTCAACGCGTTGACGTACACAATACATACTGTACATGTGCACGCATACAAAGGAAGATTCTTCGTAGTAAGTTTTGAATCAGTTTTTGAATCATGCGACGAATCTTGCTGATATTGATTCGCAGTACTCTGATCCGGTTTTTTAGTGATTCGGGTGATTCGAATCGGACTGAAGGGATGATTCGTAATGATCGAACGCATTGAAGGGGCATGAGTATACTGTGATTTTTTGAATCATGTGGATTCGTGCAGGGCTCTACTCTATACCTATAGTGCAGGGGTCGGCAACCATACTCACACATTTTTTGTGCGTTAGTGCGCGACGACATCAGACATTTCTCTGCCGCTGCGAAAGCCGAGCAATTTTCCATAGGGCACGAATGCTGCGCTGCCGCTGCGAGCAGAATTACGAAGTTTTGTGCATAGCCCGTAGCCGGCTTCGCTGCCGCTACGTCAGCCGGGCAGAATTACGAAGTCTTTACTCTGTACGTGTGCCGACTGCTCTGCCTAAAATGTCTCCCTATGCACAGTGTATAGGAAGCTGCCGACCTCTGCTATAGTGTCTCTGACTCAGTGTAGCTCTGACTTCCCTCAGAATAAAATCGTGTGTTTGCCAAAAATACAATACCAGTTTTTTACATTGGCCATGCATGGTGCCTCATCAATAAAAAAAATCAGCCTTAAATATGGTAGAAACTCATGAAAAAGAAATTTTCATGTGTACCTACATTTGATTTTTTTCCAGAGATGAATGTTTAATTTATCGTTATTCGATATCAAACGTGGTCGTACATGAAAAAGTTGATCTGATATGGAATCATCTCCAGTCGTTTTTGATGGCATTTTTTAATGATTCAACATCTTCAAATTTTGTTCCCAACTCATGTAGCTTACGCGAAAGCCATTCCCATACTTTCTCTTTTATATTTGGATCTGGAGAGTAAGGTGGCCACCCCCTATTAAGGCAACATTTTGGTCTTTAATCCACCTCTCTGCCACTCTGGCAGCATGGATTGGGACGTTATCTTCCTGGAAAGACTCAGACACCCCCCGACCCGACCCATTTTGTGCTTAAATAATGGGAAATCGCAAGAGGTAATTTAATGCACATCTTGCCCCGTACAACTTATCAGTAACTAAAATTGCAGCCTCTGATAGTTTCAACTGTAAAGTTTCTGCAGCCCGCTCTTATCTCCCACTTCTGTCAACTGTACTGCTCTAACAAAAGATTAATCCGCAAAGGAGGGAATCGAAGCGAATTGAGTCTATTCCGTTTATCAGGAAGTGTGTAGACTTGGAGAAACTCACCTTGGAACACGCGATGATGGCCGACGACAAACTCGAGCTTGCGGGACCAGGGGTTCACGAAACTGCTCCACTCCGTCTCTAGAATGATGTAGCACCCGTTTTGAATGAGGAAGCGATAGGGCTTGCTGCAGAAGGAGGCGCCGGCCGTTTGTCCCTTCTTCATGACAAACTCGTATATCTCTTTGATGGCCGGGAGGTCCTCGTGGTGGTAGAAGTCCATGATGGATCGGCCCATGAGGTCCTGCGGCAGGTAGCCCAAAGCACTCACCGCTGCGCTGTCCACGTGCGACACAATGCCAGTGGCCGTATGGCGGATGGCGAATTTGGGGCTCCTCTGCGAATGGATCTCCTCGGGAACTGTGGCGAACAAACACAGAAGGAACAAAAAGAAAGGCCTGTCAGAGGGAAGCCGCTGAGAGGAGGGGCTGAGAGCTCACCCCTGTAGCTACTCTTGATGGGGGTAGCACAAATGACGAGCAGCATGTTGCTGCCATTTGCAACCATGTAGTTGTCGGAGCGCTCCTCTTCGGGCGCCTCGCGGAACGACATCCCCAGTCGGAAGGGCGCGTAGTTGACGGACCGGCCGATCACTGCGTAGCCGCTGGTCTGCAGGCCCCGATACTGGCGCAGCATCACGCAGAAAGTGCTCCTGGCGTCCTTGGGCATGCTGCCGCGCGACTCTGCAATGGGAATGCCCGTGGTGATCTGGCTGGCAAACGTGGCCCGGTCCTTGATGTGCACAAAGTCGATGAAGGAGCGGCCCAGCCACATGTCCCGCGGAAAGCCAAGTACGTCCGTGATACTGGGCGTGGTATAGAGCACGATGCCGTCGTGCATGGAGATGACACAGCAGAAGCTGTCTTCCTTCACGCGCTCCGTTTTGGCGGCGCCCGTCTCCAGCTTGCAAGACTCGAAGGTCTTCTCCCACTTGCCGCCTGCTGCGCTGCCACCATGGCAAACGCCGATGCCCGGCATCAGGGTGGACATTGAGAGCGGACAGGGTAGCGAAAAGGACTGCGGCTGCTCCAACTTGTTGACCCCGAAATTGTGCCTTGAGTCCAGTTGATCGCCAAGCTTGTGGTCTAACGACGCCGGCTGGTCGCCCAGCTGCTGTGTGCCCGCCAGCACCTGCAGGATCTGCTGGTCGCAGGCGGTGCTGCTGGAGTGAGGCAGCGGCAGGGGCAGCTCCTCGGTGCCCTCCAGCGAAGAGGTGTGGTTCCCTTGAATCTGTGCGCATTTGGCCTTCTTCTTCTTGCGCGACTTCTCCTTGTTGCGTTTTATGACCATGTCGCCGCTGCTGGCCTGTGTGGAGGGCTTGCCCCCATAGCCACTGCTGCCCGACGAGTGGCTGCCGCTCAGCCTGGACTTTGAACTGCCACTGTAGGGAATAGGGAAGATGCATATATTAATTCGATTTTGGCCAAGGAAGAAAGGAAGGAAGCGCCACTCACCTGCGCTGCGACTGACTGTTGCTGCAGCTGTTGGAGTAGGCCGAATCGGACACCTTAGTGTTGTGTGTGGACTCTGCTGACTCGCCTTCCATTGTGCCTGTGCTTTGTCTCTGTCGGACTAGATTATTCAACGATCTGGTAATTCAACTTTGCGTGCGAATATCAGGGAACACAAAAGACGGGGTCAGGATTAGGTTCGTAATCGGAATTGCATTATTATCTTTAATTTCTGATCTTTAAAAATTCCCAGCAAAATTATTCATACTTAACTTAAATAAAAAATCTAGATGCGACGGAAATCAGAAGTGTTTTTTAGTTAAAAGACTCTTGTATGGCACAGGCCGATAGTGATTTTTCTGTGGGTCCACACCAGCTTTTGTGCGGAACATTCTCACTTCTAAGTCACATGCATGCGAGTATGTATGTATACTTATTTCCCAAAGTTTGATACAAGTTTGAGTCAACTGTGGGTTCAAGCAAGACTCGGTCGCACAACTCTTCACCGAAGAGAAACGAAATGAATGAGTGAGATTGAGAGGTTTCAGTTTTCAATTCAACTGAATGAATAAACTCAGCTCGTGCTAAAACCCTTTTTCCATGTCTGGTTGCCGACTCGACTCCTTCACTTGAATAAAATCATACGATCTGAGTTTACTCATTGTGTCCTTACTCATAGGCTCGTATTGATTGATATTGTTGATCCGAAGTACCAAGCACCCGAAACCCCCGAAACCAGAATGAGCATGAATAAACTCAACAGCGAACATACTATGCGCTCATGAAATTCAACGCTGAGCGAGTTTATTCGGGTGATTTTTATGTGTAGACGTTTTTGCAATCACCCGTTCTCTGTTTTATATGTATATACGTATACATCACATTTGTACACAGAAAATTGAAGAGTTTTTCACTCTAGACTCTAGAGTCTAAAGGCTTAACAAATCCCCGAAAAATTTTTAGGTAATCTCGACCCTTTTTTCGAAATTCACGCACAACGAGACTTGTAACACAGAATTTTAGTTTTTTAAAAATGATTTTGTTAAAAACGTTCGTTATCTTTCGTAGTGACCAGACATGTTTTTGTTTTGCGCTCCGCATTTTCCTTTTATTTTACTTAAACAGCCGGTGTATTATTTTCAAATTAACTCCATAACTAACTTTGACTTTAAATCAATGTTTAACCGCGGGTGCATGCCTAATAATTGTGTGCTGTGCACATTGGTCTGATTGCTATTTGTGTTAAACTTTTTTTTTCTCGAAAAAAAAAACTATATTAATATTATTTTTCTGTTGTCTGTGCCAAAAAAACCTGCAAGAAGCAGATTACCCATGACCAGCCCAATACCCCTTGCTGGCTTTGCGAAAGCGTAGTGCACGCAAAATGTGTAGGGATCTCGGGCCGTGTAGGAGATGACATTTTCCAAAACAATGGCCTGCACTATAGTTGTGAGGAATGCCGTGCTGTGGAAAACGACATGCGATCGTTCATGTGGGCTTTAAACGGCAATATGATCGGCTCTTGGCCATGGACACTCCAAAACCGCTGGTGGGAGTCCCACCAAAGCGGAAAATGGTTGTATCACGGCTTGCCCCTGACCTTATATCTAACGATGTAAATGCTTTTACTCAAAGCAAAATAAAAGCCGATGGCTTAAAGGTGGAGAAGTTTAATTTTTCTTTTGCCAGGGAGATAGCTTCCTTCAAAATAAGCGTCTCCTCGACTCATTTCGCCACCATTTGATCAGCCAAATTTTGGCCGGAGCATTTGGTGGTGAAAGGATAGAAGGCTAAGAAGAAGAATAGGCCCCCCATAACTCTTCCAGTGCTCCATCTCCACCCTCATCTTCCCGCTCTACTTCAACCCATCCAAAAAACTAACTTCCTCACTTTTAGTGTTTAACGAGACCTGGTTAAAGCCGGACATCCTTAGTTCCGAAGTTTTGGCGGTCGGTACAAAGGAGAGGTCCTCATTGCAATGGACTCAAACTTTACGTCGGAACATTTCATAGTCCAGGCTCAACCAGACCTGGAATTCCTGTACTTGAAACTGATTCTCCCAGAATTTTCCATTTTCATTACTTGCTCGTATATTCCACCTTCCTCGGATACCTTAATATACGAGCATCACTTGTCCGCTTTAAAAACTGTTTCTTCCTCGCTATCAGATAAAGACCATATGATAGTTCTTGGCGATTTCAATTTGCCAGGTACTGTTTGGTCTTCGGTTAACGACGCAAATAACCTTGTGCCCATGTCACGACATGACTTTATCGACGGCTTGTTAGACCTGTATCAAGTCAACCATGTGAAAAATTCCTTGGGTCGATTGCTTGATCTGTGATTTGTCTCGGATCCGACCATAGCGACCATAGCGTAACCCGAGCCCTTCCGCTCACTATACTTGAAGACTCCTACCATCCTGCATTCGAAGTGGGCCTACTGTATTGGATCGAACGAGTAGGCTATTTACGAAGCTTAATAACCTCATTAGGGACTTTGATTGGTCCGCTCTGTACTTGTGCTCTGACGTTACGAAAGGCACAAACATATTTTAAAATGTACTTGACATACTTTTTGATTCTTGTGTCCCACTTTCTTGTCCAGTTAGATCTGGAAAGCCTCTTGGTTTACCACAAATTAATTAGAGTTTACCTCTTTTATCATTAAAGGCTTCCAAGGTAACTTTCAAACGGATGTCATTACACCCTCTGCGGATGTTCTCTTGAGAGAATTACATTGGTTGATGATCTTGGTGTTAAGTTAGACCCCAAGTTAACGTTTTCTTAACACATTTACACCATGGTAAATAAGGCCATGGGCGTGCTTGGTTTTATAAAAAGGTGGCCAAAGGAGTTTGAGGATCCCTATATAACGAAGACTCTCTATATCTTGCTTGTTCGTCCGATTTTAGAGTACGGCTCTTATGTATGGTGCCTCCAGTACAAAGTACAACAGAACCGTATAGAAAAAAAAATTAAAATTGTTTTTCTCTGCGTGGCCTCAAGTGGGATGCAGGTGTGAGACTGCCATCTTACCTTCGTAGACTGCTTTTAATAAACCTTCCAACCTTAGTTAGTCGTAGAAATCTGCTTGGTGTGATTTTTATGCACAACCTGATCAAGGGTGACGTAGAAAGCCCTGACTTGTTAAGACGCATAAGCTTTACGATTCCTATTAGATCTACTAGAAACTTTATTCCTTTGTTCCTTTCAATTTGTAGATCAAATTATGGTTGCATGAACCGTTTAGGGTCGTATGCACGGACTATAATTCTCTCTACCTTATAATATCCACCACTAATTCCCCTTCTCTTCTTAGTACTATTTCTTAGCTATCTATGCCTGTTTAGCTCTGAAATAATATTGCAAACAGTTGATTTGAAGTTCGCAGGGAAAGCTTGCCCGGCACGGCCCTATCTATTGTGCATAGGATAAGACGCTGCTGCTGCACTACACAACAATCACGCACACGTATATTACAGTGGTGGGCACCAATACAATGTTCCGTTCCAAAGCCTTGCCAATGGGCCGTTACAAAACGCTCTGACATAACACAGCTTTGAAGTTTTCTAGTCTGGTGCGAGAAAATATGAGTGCCAAAGAAAGGTGGAGACACAGGGTCCCACGGGCCTTTCTTTCAAAGAGGGCAGGGTTATATTAAATGGGTGTATATGTAGGTACACTCAGAGAAAAATGGCATACTAAAAAGATACGCACCTATTGAAGAACGCAGTTTTTATATACAAACATAGTTAAATTTAAAATAATTAACTTTGATGCACACACACATTCGTATGTAAATATCTGTATCCATATTAAATATAAATTTAAAACACATGTGTGTATACATAGTTAATCTAAATATGGAAATATTTTATTTAAATACTAGCGAGCAAGCTCCTGCGCACTCGCTACGCTCGCTGACCTGACATACTATTTTTTGCAGTCATCATTTTGACACTAGCCGACACGATTTTTCCTCAAGGAACTAAACTCACTTTTTCTGGTAGGCTTGGAGCTTAGAAATTGTTCGTGCTTCTATTTTTACCATTCTGAAAACCTGATAAATGCCGCTATTAAGTGGACCTGAACTTTTTGTAGCTTCAACTTACCGTCTGGGAAAAAAAAAAAAAGTTTTAAAGTGCAAAGTGATGATTGTTGTGCGGCTTTTTTTCAAAATTTTGACTAAAAAACTCTGGAAAGTTAAAAAAAAATAAAAAATGATATCCTGTGTTGCTATATTTTTTTTGTGTAATGCATATAATTAATTGAGCGTCGTGTAAAGTAAATACCGCCTAAAATAGTAAATTTTGCATTTGAAAGCTTAATATTTCCCAGAAGGTAAGCTATAGCTACACAAAGTTCTGTTCTAATGTATGGCTGTATTAATTAGCTTTTCAGAATAGCAAAGATGATTGAAACCAGATGTAAAATACTTAAGTTATGTGAAAAAAGCGCTACCTCCGGAAAAAGCATAAAAATATAATTTTTTAAATAAAAAATAAAAAGTTCTGCCACAAAAAAAAACATAATTTTAAAAAAAACGAGAAGGAACGTGAGTTGCTTCTAGTCGCGACTCTACTTTTATATCCGTACTCAGTCAGTATATAAACTTGTGAGCTTATAATGGAAATTTAAAAAAAATTTAAAATTTTACATTTTACATTTTTTTGCTACATTTGTTAACTACATCTACACCGGGCCGGACTAAGGTGTCATTCGACCTGTGCCGAGAGTCAGCCTGGCTGGGGGCCCGGTATAAAAACTAGCCAAGTCGCAAACGAAGAGCTCAGGGACTTGGCAGCCCCTGTTCTTACCTCGGGAACGTGGAGCTCTGACGGGGTGGACCGTTTCCCTTCTCTGCAGCTCGTGGGAAATATATGGATATATACGAAAAAATACAAAAAAAACACAACAAAAACGAGAAAGGCACTCCCCAAATGCCGACTGGGAGTACTCCCAAGCTGGACAAGGAAGCGGCCCAAAGGCCTGTCCCGACCAGCTCTAATGCAGGAAGGCCCTGCACGGTGAAAGGCGCGGGTATGAGCCCGGGTGGGTCCCATCCCAAATCTGGGATAGGTGACAAGTCCACTCACAAAGCGGATACCATAGAACGGCAGCTAAGCAAAACTGCGGCTGCCCAACCTTCCGGTGAAGTTGCGGGGGCTGGCTTGGCATCAACCAGCGCCCAAGCCAAAAAATATAGCTACGCCAAAAGGAGGAGTGCTGGGCACATACTCCGTCGGCAAAACGCTAGCACGCAAGCCAGCCCAACAACAGACTGGCTGAAAAAGGTTGAGTGGGCCTCGACGGTGCTGCCCAACTTCAGTGTTGAGCCACCTAAGGCTGCTCAGCCAAAGAGGCAGCGCTCGCAGGAGACGCCTGGACCGGCTGCAAAGCGGTCCAGAGTGCTGCCTAACATATCCTTCGCGCAGATTGCCAAGGAAAGGACGCTGATTGGCGTTCTCGACAACGGCTGAGCGGAGGGGAAGATTCCACGGAGCCAATGGAAGTGGGTGGAAGCGGCACTGGCCGACCGCTGCTTCGAGCTCCTCGACAAGGACCCCGGGCCACCTCCAGTCTGCAAAGACATGGGGTGGTTTCAGGGGAACATCAAGGTAATAGCCTGCGAGGATGAGCGCTCCGTGAAGCTCTATAAAGCTGCGGTGTCGCAAATCGGCGAGGTCTACGCGGGGGCGAAGCTCGTCGCTGTAGACTGGAGCGAGGTGCCTAGCAGGCCGAGGGCCCGTATATGGGTTCCGGCAACCTTTAAGGAGCCCGAAAGGATCCTCACGATGCTACAAAGATGCAACCCGGCTCTTCCAACCAAGGACTGGAAGGTTGTGAAGGTGGAGGCATCGAAGGGCCCAACGAATCAGGCGGTGATTATCCTGAACAAGGAGTCACTGGCCCCGATTGAAGCCGCAAAAGGAGAACTAAACTTCGGGTTCAGCTCGGTGACCATTAAGGTCTATAAATCGGATGCAGCGGCCGAGGCGCGTCCTGTCAACAATCCAGTTGAGCAGGACGTCGCCTCGGAGATCGAGGCACCCGAGGTAGACCTGGAGCTGGACCGGGAGGGTTACTCCTCGGACACAGAGCTGATGCTCGATTTCGAGACGTTGTGTCGGGACGAGATTCTCGACGACTCCAACGCCGGCACTACAGTAGTGGAGAGTGAATCTAATGAAGTCACTTAGACTTCTGCAGATAAATCTCCACCATTGTAAGGCAGTGCATGCAGTACCTGCATTCTGACAAGAAAGCATCTAAATATCTTTCTGCTCCATAATTTTAGCAATGGCGACAATACGGCGGCTAACCAAGAGCTACAGGGGACACACCTACACCTGGTGTCGTCCTACATGGCTCACGAGGAAAGCGATCCTCCCAGTGACCTCGTTCGCAAGATAACCTGCGATAGCGAAAGGTCGGACACAGGCCTATTAATAGGCTGCGATGCCAACGCTCACCACACTCAGTGGGGGAGCTCCGACATAAATGTAAGGGGTGAGTCACTTTTCAGCTTCATCCTTAACTCTAATCTAGTTATCTGCAACCGAGGTAACGACCCTACTTTTATTATTAAAAACCGACAAGAGGTTATCGACCTCACCTTACTGTCTCACAAACTGTCAGACGTAGTCAAAAGTTGGAGAGTCCTAGAGGACCACTCCTTCTCCGATCACAGGTATATCGAGACAGTACTATCTCTCGAGAGCCCAAAACCTGATGACTATGTTAACCCCAGGAAAGCCAACTGGGATTTATAGGGAAAAAGAAACCCCTTTGGTGGTCAAGGGAAATAGATATTCTACGCAGAGACTGCAGAGCCAAAAGCGGCAGCGAGGAAGAACACTGGGAAAACTGCAAAAGTAGTCTTGCCCTATACAAAAAAGAAACTAGGAAAGCGAAGAGGGCCTCTTGGCAAAAATTCTGCTCCGACATTGAGGAAGCCGCAAGGCTACGAAAGATTCTCTCGAAAACAACACCATCGGTGGGATACCTCAAGCGAATGGACGGTACGTGGACCAACTCAAGTGATGACTCCCTACACATCCTATTCGACACCCACTTTCCTGGGTGCACAAACATCGAGCCTGCAGATCTCCCAAGCAAGGGCTCAGTAGCCTCGATGGCGCACATCCTCACAAGACGGAAAATTAGCTGGGCTGTAAACAGCTTCAAATCCTTCAAATCACCTGGTCCTGATCAGGTCATTCCGGCTCAATTACAGAAAGCAGGGAATATGGCCATTAACTGGCTACAATGCATCTTCAGGAAGATACTCGTAGTGGGAAAAATCCCCAAGCTCTGGCTCAAGGCTAAAATAGTCTTTATTCCAAAAGCAGGGAAAGCCTCACACACAACCCCCAAAGACTTTAGACCAATAAGTCTATCGTCCTTTCTTCTTAAAACCTTTGAGAGACTAGTCGGGCTACAGCTGAGGGCAACCATAAATCCTCAGTGGCTGTCAGGCGCTCAACATGCCTACCGGAAAGGAAAATCCACGGAAACGGCACTCCATGAAGTAATCTCAGCGGTGGAGAAATCCATAGGCGTCAAAGAATACTCCTTAGTTGCGTTCCTCGACATCGAGGGAGCATTTAACAACGTCACTCCGGGGGCCATCACGGATGCTCTAACTGACCTGGGGCTGGATCATCACTTGGTGATGCTCATTGATCAATTGCTCACATGCAGGACGGTGACATCATCGATGGGATCATCCACTCAAGCAAGGTATGTCAACAGAGGCACCCCGCAAGGCGGTGTCCTGTCTCCCCTTCTATGGAACATAGCAGTCAACAAGATTCTACGTAACTTGGAAGGGGGGGGGGGGGCTGCAAAGTGGTGGCATACGCGGACGACGTTGCCATAATCTTTTCGGGAAAATTCCCTCAGACACTTTCCGACATAATGACCGCAAAGCTCGCGCGACTGTCGGAATGGACAAAGTCGCGTGGATTGGGAGTTAATCCCTCAAAAACTGAACTTGTATTGTTCACAAACAAATACAAAGTCCCGCCTCTCAACCCCCCAATTCTAAACGGATGCAGACTCTCCTTTAGTGACAATGCCAGCTAATTAGGGCTGGTAATTGACAAGAAGCTCTGCTGGAATCTGAATATCAAAGACAGAGTGAGGAAGGCCACGATAGCCCTCTACACTTGTAAAAAGGCCATAGGGATGAAATGGGGCATGAACCCAAGAAAAGTCCAATGGATATACCTAGCAATAGTTAGGCCAATACTACTCTATGGAGTTACCGGGTGGTGGCCTGCCCTATCAAAAAGGACAATCACCAACCAACTGGGCAAGGTACAGCGTACTGCCGCCCTATGCATCAGTGGGGCTTTACGCACCACACCTAACGATGCGCTAAACGCCATTCTATGCCTACAGAGCCTTGACCATGCGGGTATGGAGAAGGCAGAAATGGCAGCAATTCGTCTAAGAGACCCATTGGGTGTCACAGCACATTGGTCACGCCTCCATCCTTAACGGAAACAATATCGTCCCCACAAAAACGGACTACTGCGTTCCAAGGGAGTACATAGACACTCCTTTTGAAATAAACATCCCCCAGAGAGATAAGTGTGGCTCGAGGGACCTCCTGGCCCAGACGGAGCCATACAAATCTTCACAGATGGTTCGAAACTGGACAATAAGGTCGGAGGGGGTATATACTCCGAACAACTAAACATAAGACACTCCTTCAGGCTCCCAGATCAGTGCAGTGTCTTCCAAGCGGAAGTCATAGCGATCAAGGAAGTTCTGTACTGTCTTCACGAAGCAGCCACTACGGCAACTAACATAAATATCTACAGTGAAAGCCAAGCCGCGATCAAATCGCTAAATGCGATAACATCAAGCTCGGCTACCGTGGCAAACTGTCGCAAATCTCTTCACGAGATGGCTCATCAGTTTGCAATCAGCCTAATATGGGTTCCGGGCCACCAGGACATTGAAGGCAATTGTTTAGCAGACGAGCGTTCCAGAGCTGGCACAACAGTCCCCCTTCTCCACGATAAGGAGGACATTCGTATGCCAATGGCCACCTGTAAGCACATAATAAAGGAGCACTACAAGCAACTCACAAACGATAGATGGCAAGCAGTGTCACTATGTCGCATAACTAGGCAAACATGGCCTTATATAAATAAGAAGCGCACCGATGAGCTCTGCAAGCTCGGCAGGAAAAGGTTCAGCTCAGTCATACGCTCCCTTACGGGACACTGGCTAATAGGCACACATGCAAACAGGCTGGGTGCCCCCTACAACGACTTCTGTCGTAGCTGTAGAGATGAGGACGAGGAGGAGACAGTGGAACACCTGTTCTGCTTCTTTCCGGCTCTCAGCAGAAGGAGACTTCAATACTTGGGCACACCTTTCTTAATTGACATCTCAGACATGTCTGCAATGAGTCCCAGAAGGATCGCAAACTTCATAAGGGCATCCGGATGGGACAACGGATAACATAGATTCACATGAGGGGAGGGGGAAATGCTCCTTGCGGTATCACAACGGGCCGAAACCGGCCTAAGTGTGTCGGGTTCCTGGCGATCCCGACAGCCGCATCAACCTAACCTAACCTAACTACATGTAAAATGTAGATAATACATCTAGAACAAATATTCTACATCTACCATTTAGATTCTACATCTCCTCCGCTAGGGGTTGCTCGCGCGTTGCACAGGGCAGAGTGTGTGCGAGCGAGAAAGAGAATGAATAGCCTCAGCAACGCCAGAGGAGGTGGGGGAAGCAACTGAAAATTAATTTCTTCATTCTGGCCAAACTAATGATCCGATCTGTACCAGATTTGACAATCTGGTAGATATGGTCATTTTTTACGATACTGGGTTTTTAGTTTTATCGTATGTTTAAAATTGTGGGTGCCACAGATTTTCGTCTTTTATGAAGGCGGAAAGGGGCGGGGCGAAATTTCGAAATACACTTGTAACAGTGTGATATCACATAAGTCTGGAAAAAAAATTTCGTTGCTTTAGCTTTTATAGTCTCTGAGAACGAGGCGCTCATGAGGACGGACAGACGGACGGACAGACAGACATGGCTCTATCGACTCGGCTATTGATACTGATCAAGAATATATATACTTTATGGGGTCGGAAAATTTTCCTTCTCTGCGTTACACACATCCACTTTTACCACAAATACAGTATACCCCTTAACTCTTTTTGAGTACGGGTATAATTAAAGGCTCAAATCTATCAAAAAAAGTCGGTTTGGTTCGAGGCGTAAAAAAAAGTAAAATTTTGTCGAGTAGTGTTATAGAAATATAATAATGCCCGTTGTAATGGGCTAAATAATCCGTTGTGATTGGTTCGGGAAAGTTATTCCCGAATAGAGAGGGTACTTTGGGCATCGATTGTAGATTTATATTTATTCACCATTCATTCTTTAGTTCACGTATGCGTGATGCGTACACTTATTGCGTGCCGGTTTTATTCGGCGGGGACTGCCGAAAAACCAAGATACACACTCGTAGTTTTAAGATAAAAACATAAATTCCTCTTTACGAGTAGGTAGGTAATTGTGTATAATATAATACCATGTGTAGGTGCATAAGTATGTATGCAATATATAGTTTTGTCTTTATGTCGTTTTTGCAACGTTCCACATGGAAGCTGGTAGGGACAGCCGTTGTTCCAGCTCCCATTCGGCGCTCTCAGCCACTCCAGCCCCAGCCGTTCGCTATCGCCTATCACTTTTAATATACACACATTACATGTTACGAGTGGAAAAACAACGACTTTAGTTTATGTAAGTTGTCGTTTTTGCTTTTATTTTTTCAGCCAAGGGGTTTTTTTTTTTAACAACAACGTGACATCTTTTGCTTTGGTTCTCCCTGCACCATAGTTGTTCGCCAGAGAGCTGATCGGTATGAACTTACATATGAATGTACACATATATGTAAGTATGTATGTATGCATGTACGTATATTTACTTCACTTTGATCTGCTTGAGCTTCAAAACTGACACCAATACAAAAAGAGTGTAGATGTGCAAAATAAATGCATATCTAGATTGTCTGCGCGTAGTTTACCGTGTTTAGTTTGTGTTCTACTCTTGCTTCGGATGTTTTTCGATTTTTCTCGACCTACTTGTTGGAAATACAAATGAGTACTAAATGATACCCGAGTGGGAAACGAGTGCTGTGGCGCCAGCGTACAATGCTTTGCTGAAATTTGCTCGCCCTGCATTGCCAGCTTCGGCTTTTATCGTTCGGCATTCATTCATCGCTTCGATATATATACATGTACATATGTATGCACGTATGTATGTACATACATACAATACAACGTTTTGGTCTCGCCTTAACCCTTAGATAGCGTCTTGTTAGCTTTGAGCTTGAAGAAGAGCATGACACTGGGTCAACTGTTGCTATATTATTAACCTACTGTAAATATAGGTTTTGACAGCTGTTTCGTGGACGTTTTCTTAGATACCCGCACCCCCCAAAACTGAACAGTCCTCGCTTCGCAATCAGCTTGCATAAACCTCTTTTCGGCAGCATGTGGCTGTGTAACCCTCGGGCCCTGCCAGTGGGTTAAGAAGCAGCAGCGCAATCAGTCGGGGAAAAGAAGCCGACGCATCTGGCTTCGATTAGGCACTGGCACTGGGGGTGTGTTGTGGTTTGTCCGCAGGGTGAGAATTTGGATGGGCGCTGCTTTGAAGGCACATTGAAAATACTTTGTGTTTGAATGTTGTATGTTCTACGGGGGCTCGGGCGCTTGACTGTATGATTGCAAGTGAGAGTATTTTTGTAGGTCAGTCACGCATCTGAGCCACGTGAGTAACCGGCGGGCATTGCCGGCGCGCATCACCATCACATCACCTCCCACTGTTTCGCCCTTCGCTTTGGCACGGGCTGCTGCGACCTACATACATACATACATATGTATATATGTATACATAAATACATATACATATATACATATGTACATATGTATGTACACTCTAGCTTCAGTTATTTTTTCGATGGTATCCGAAGGGAGTGTAAGACACACACCCAGTCTGAGTCCCAGCCGGACAAAGTTGTGAGAGCCGATTGATAGCTGCATTCATTAGCTTTTCCTAATTTCGAAGTCCTAGCATATTCAATTTAAAAAAAAACTTAAATATAAAGAAAACAAAAATCCAGGGAATTGATACTGTTTAACCATTTTTTGGATACACGATACTCTTAGAGTTTTGTGATATGAGTATTAGTCTTGTGTTTCCGACCTCATAAACGGGTCTTGGTGTCTCCCTTTTTTCTCTGGATATTTTCCCATTCTCTCATGACAAGTGCGCTATACCAAAATTTAGCATAACGCCTAACTTACCGTTTCGAAAAGTAAATCGAAAATTTTTTCGAATTTGAAAACCGGAGCCTGTCTAAATGTCTCTCTCTTGCGAACAGAGATAGAGATATAAGGAGAAAGAGAGAGTGAGCATGCGGCAGTTATCGGCTCCAATACCAATTCCGGAAGTTTTATACCATAAAGTATATTGTATAGGTTGTCCTAAATCATAAGATTACATAAGAACATATGTACATACATACATATGGTCAAAAACGCAGAAAACAAAACCACCGACTAAGTTTTTTTTTTAGATTTCGATGCTTCTAGTTAAATTTTTTGGTTATACTGCCTCTACTGTATCATAAAACACAATGACCTATTGGTAGTTTCGAAAATTTTCCAATTCTTCGGCCGATGCATCGGGGCTAGGTAAAGTCACTTAAAACATGACACGTGCATTTTGTACTTGCTCATCAACATTTTCTAGAAGAACTAAGTTATTTAAAAGTAGCTTTATGAAATATTTGACAGATCAAAATGTTGACTGCCTTTGTAATGTACAAAATAATTCAACCGCAATTTATAGTATAACGTAACAGTCCCAGATTATGAAAAGTTTTTTTATGCAAAATATATTGCATTAACAAAATACAATAAATACTTCTCTTTAAGCATTTTCAGTTTACTTTTGAAATAAAACATTAAGTCAGTAATATACTCGTATTAATTTCTTCCTTTGTTCTGAGACTTTTTTAGTTTCATTTTGTTGGTTCATTGTAAACAATTATCACAGATAATAAAGTACAATTACTTAACGTTACTCTTGATTGGCAATTTTTGTTGAGGGCCAAGGACAATTTCTATTTACTATTTTAAGTTAAATGCGGGACCAACGGACGACAACGGAGATTGTGCAAAAGGAATTCCTGGTGTTCCTGGTGGCCAAGGCGGTCGGATGGATGCGGTTTAACCTTCGCTTGGTTCTGCTGGCTCCTTAGTTCTGGTGGCTCCTTAGTTTGGTCAGGTTTCTTGTGCCTTGCTAGTTAATAATGTCTCCTCACTCCAAGGTCCTTGGCGATGTCTCTATTACGGACATACCAATTAGCACCAGAGATCTGTCGGAGGGTCTTGTTCTGGAACACCCTGATCCTGTCCAGGCTAGTTTTCGCTGCGATGCCATAGACCTTGATGCCATACCTCCACGCAGGCGCCTTATCTTGTTGGCCAGCCTGAGCTTGTTGTTGGACTTAAGAAGCCAATAGTGTTTTCTAGCCTTGCTTTCCAAGGTGCTTCTGACCATCCTTGTGTGGCTGGCAAAGGTCCAGCGTGATTCCCAGGTACTTATGTTCCTTCCGCTGCTCCAACAGCTCGCTATGAAGAAAGACCCCAGGACACGTTCCATTCGTTAGCTTGTGTGTCACTTCCACGTACTTCTCAGGGCTCACACTGATATTCCACCTACATGCCCAGTTCTCAAACCTTTGAGGTACCGCTGGAAGTTGTCCGTGGCGTTGACAGTTGACCCTTGACAGCACTGCTGTGTCGTCAGTAAAGGTGGCAAGTTTCAGATCGATAGGCTGGGACATATTGTAAACGCTAGCTTTAGGCATGTCGTGCGTGAAAAGGCTGAACAGTGTTGGCCCTAGCACGCTGCCTTGCAGAACTCCGGCTACAATCACCTTCACCGTGGACACTTCTCCGCTTTGTGCGACTTGGAACTTCCTGTCCTTTAGGAAGCTTCCAATTATCAGGAACAGCCGAGGGTTTATCAGTGGTTTTATTTTCGCAAGTAATCCGTCGTGCCAAACTCTGTCGAATGCTTGCTGGATCAGCGCGGCTTTCCATGCTTTTGGGAAGTGTCTCAACCTCAGCGTTGCATTCAGTATTTGCAGTCTTTAGCCTTTAGTTGCTGGAGCGTGATTGGGGCCATTGGGAGCTCCATTTGGTGGACTTAATCCAGCTGAGGCCGTCCTAAATGGTCCGAATCTGCATTCCAGGTCACCTGCAAAGGCTTCCACCCGGTCCTCTGCTGACTTCGCCCATGAGCCGTCTGCCTTCCTTACTGGGAAGTTAGGGGTGTATTGCCGTTTGTACCGGGTCGAGTGCACGTCTGCAGTTTGTCGGGGGCTTCGGACTTTAGCTTGGCCAGCTTCTTTCTCAGCCTGTTGGCTCTCCTGAAGAGCCTATCCACCCGGGGGTTTTTGGTTCGGATACGAATTCAATATATAAAGTCTAACGTATTTTTCATTCATAATCAAATATTATGATATTACTAGGGGGCAAGCCCCCTGCTCACTCACCCCCAAGTCTTCTATAACATTAGAATTTTTCTTAATTAAATTTAATTCTTGTTTTTCATGACTTTAGACAACTACCCATGATATTTTCTGTTCAATAAAATAGTAGTGCTGGGTTAAATACCTTTTTTAAATGAAAAAACAAAGTAAATTAATTTTAATAGGCCGGGCACGGTCCAACACGAAATATTATAAAATTTTTTTGTATACCTTTAGTAACATTGATTTTACCTACATATTTGTAGGTTCTTATTTACATATTTTTATATGAAAAAAACAGTTTATCAAGGCTAGAGCTTAATAAGCGTGTACAGGGTTCATTTAATATTTGTCCCGAGGTAGAAAACACCCTATCGCTTGTACCCGAGCTGGCTAGAATGGCTATGCAGCTTTTGGGATTTCATGTTCATGTTCATCTAAACACACTCAAAAATCACAAAAAAGGACAATCGGTAACACTTTAGTTTTTTGCTCGTCGTGTTTTTTCGTGCCGATTTTGCTCTGAACGAACACGCACGCCCATGGACAATATATAATTTTTCAACACGCACGGGCGCCCATCGTGTCACGACGTGACAAAAATACTTTTGACTGATGATACTAAAGTTGTATTATATCGCAAGATAGACTCCAATTAAAATGTTTAGCATTCACAGAAATGCGATTACCACCCAAAGTTATGAAAAAAATAGTATTGGGCATTGGCCCTATGGGGCCCAGCTCATATGAACTTGTACTTTCTAGCCTGACGTTTGAGTATTGAGCAAAACTGTGTATGTAGGCATACTTTAGAATACATTACATTCATATTCCAGTTAAAAGGATCTTTTAACAAGATAATGACCTTAAACGCATAGAAAAGATCGCTAGAAATTGCGTTTCCCCCGAAAAGATTGACGTTTTGTCATGTTCAACTGTCCAACTGCATCTTAATCTGATTGAAATCTTATGAGGGAATGCCAATTTTATTGTAGCAACTGCAAATCCGTCAACGAGAGAAAAGTTTTAGCAAGTGGTTCATGGATTATTGGCTCAAATCCTATTGCAGCGTTGGCAAGAGATTATTGACCCATGTCCGGCCGGTGCAAGTCCGCAATGAAAACAAAATTGATTAAAAACTAAATTTTAAAGCTATAGAAACATGAAGAACATACAAAATATGTTTTCATTTTAGTTTAGTTGTGTTTTCGATTTTCTAAGCAGACACTACTATTTCATTGAACAGCACATTTCAGGTGTATTCGGCTTACATATGTCATATAAAACAAGAAGATGGAATTCAAATGAATGGATATTTCTTTGGTTTTCTAATGCTAACATTCCAGTCTATTTAAAAAGTATCATCTGTTCAATTTGGATAACTGGAAGTTTCTCAAAAAGAGTTTTGAAAGTAGCGAGGGGCGGCACTACTTTTTTAACTAAAACATACATCTGATGTTTACATAAAAATAAGCAAGGCTCAATTTGAAACCCCACTTTTAAAAGGAATAAACATCTAAATAGACGCGTAGCTCAAAAAAATCACAGCCGCTCGCAACAAAATATTGCACCAATTAATCGTTTTTTCTTGCCTCATCCCTTTGAGGAGACGAAATGAACGAGAGTAGAAGAGTTAGGGTCGAATGCAGACAGAGAAAACTAAAAATATGAGAGAGGGAAATCTGCAGCAGTTGAAGCTGGAGAGAATTTCATGCTGACGTCGACGTCGCTGCCTTTGTCGACGTCGCTGCCTTTGTCGACGTCGAGCCTGAACAATTTTTCCTATGACACTTTCATGTCGTGACAGCCAGAACTGCAGGGTGTCGATATGGATGTTTAAATATGAAAATTATAATAATAATGAAATAATGAACTAAAATATGTACATACATATGTATGTTCACTCTTTTATACATTCTAATGAACAGCAATGACTTATAAGAAACTTGGGTGAGTGATATGCATTCTGCTGACAATAGGTAAGTGACGTAGATGCGCAGAAATAGCTCTATCTTGTTTCGCTGTACGCGTACCGTGATCTTGTGTCTATCTATCGCTGTCTAAATTATAGCGTGTTATGCAACTTACCAGGAAACTCTTTGTGAACGATGAGACTCAGTCCATGATAGAGATACGGCCATCAGGTAAACACGACGACTTTTCCGGTTTACAGCGAAGGGGACTCTTTGCAGTTACAAATTAACTTACATGCCAGCTAGCCACACGGCAAATTCACATTGGACAGCGTTTCGTTAGTTGTTACACGCTTGCATACGGTCTTATTATTTGAACCAGATGTTTTCAACTCACAGACGGAAGAATATTCGAGCCCAAAACGTAGACACATATATGTAAGAACATACTCTATATTCAGGATGATCAAGGATTTAATTTTGACACTAGTATTGAAACCATTTAATGACACGAACCCTAAGAAACAAATTTGTACTGTCAAAAAAAACAGGAAGTCCATGTCCATTACATATATGTGTTAAAAACGTTTTGGATCGTCATTTATTCAGATATCGACCAATTTGATGCAACCTAATGTATCTGAGAATATGAAACTTATTTGAATGTCTCAGGAGGAAAACGATCCGAAGGACAGCATCAAAGTTACCAAAGAGTCGTTCGCTGCCAATAGAGTAAATTCATTGGAATGGTCGGATCGATCCCCCGATCTCACTCTAATAGAGAATTTATAATGTTATGTAAGAAGAGAAGTCTCATGAATAACACAATCAACTTTGGGACGTTTTACAAAGGTCCTGGAGGACGATTTCTTTAGAAAGATACCAAAATTTAATTAGCTCCATGCCAAAGCGTCGTGCAGACGGTAGAACCAACATAGGCTACTCAAATAAATCTTAAAAGTTACTACGAATATAGAGTTCTTATACTTCTACTAAAGAACACGCTCAGAATATTTTTTTAGACCGTAGTCTCTTATGAACTACTATTCGTTTTTTGAGGTGCTTCAACATTTAAATTTAATTCTGAAAATGTTGATAGTTTTATTCTGAGTTTTCTTTCTATTATTATAATCTGCAATTAAGGTAGTCTCTAAAAAAACTAAATTTATTTTGGAGAAGTACTTCTAAGTCCTTTTTTTTGAGGGTATATGAAAATTCATACTGTCAATACTATTATTTTGACCGCAGCTGTACATATGTATGTATGTATGTATGTCTGTTTTTATGCAAACTAGTCCATCATTGTACCATTCCTATATTTGACTGAAATCATTGTTTAAAACAGACTACTATATAATTTAGCTGCCTTAGATACCTTCGGGTACCTCGAAGCTAGTCTCTGTTTCTGGTCTGTCATTCAAAACCTATCCCCCACCCTCACTTCCATTGCACCCTTTCATTCACACATACACTCTCACTGAATTTCGCTCTCTCTGTCATCTTCTAGCTAACAATTAAAAGGCTGTTAGGTGGAAGTACAAGTACAAGCGGTACATATAATATAAAGAAGAAATAAACAATGCTAGGAATAAATGTTTTCATCTGTCTGTGTGTCGGTCTTGATGAGCGCCTAGATCTCAGAGACTATAAGAGATAGAGCAACCAAATTTTGTTTCGAGACGCATGTGATATCACACTGTTATAAGTGTACATATTTCCAAATTTCGCCCCGCCTCTTTCCGCCTCCACAAAGAACGAAACTCTGTGGCAGCCACAATTTTAAAGATACGATAAAACTAAAAACGCAGTATCTTAGTAAATGACCATATCTACCAGATTGCAGAATCTGCGTCTGATCGGGTTATTATTATAGCAAAAAAAAGGAATTAATTTTCGGTTGCTTAAAATTCTGAAAAATCTATATACTGACTGAGTAAAGGTATAAAAGTAGAGTCGCGTCCAAAAGTGACTCACATGTTCCTTCTCGTTAAAGCTATATTTTTAGTTTAAAGGCTTTAATAGCTCCCAGTTCGTGGAAACTCGCTTAATGATCTCGTTTCACGTGGGCCCTTTTCACTTAGCTGGCTTGGAGTGCGCCAAAAGTGTGATGTTTCGGAAATGGCCCCAGCGGTCGGCACACACACACGCAAAGGTTTGCAGTGCGCTAGTGTGCGTATACTCAAGTTATCGGTAGAAGGGCAAGCTTACCTATAAAAACGAGAAGAAACCTGAGTCGCTTCTAGTCGCGACTCTTCTTTTATACCCGTACTCAGTCAGAAATTTTGAAGTAATTTTAAAATTTTACATTTTAAAATTTTACATTTTAAAATTTTTTTGTTACATCTGTTAACTACATCTACATCTAAAATGTAGATAATACATCTAGAAAAAATATTCTACATCTACCATTTAGATTCTACATCTCTTGCGCTAGCGGGCGCTCGCGCTCGTAGTGTCAGCAGCGTCGTAAGAGGTGGAGGAAGGGGTACTTGTAGCAGTGTGATAGCACATGAGTCAGGAAACAAAATTTGGTTGCTCTAGTGCTTAGTCTCTGATATGTAGGCGCTCATCAAGACGGACAGACGGACAGACGGACAGACAGACAGACAGACAGAGACTCGGCTATTGATGCTGATCAAGAATATATATACTTTATGGGTCGGAAACGTTTCCTTCTCTGCGTTACACACAACCACACCACAAATACAGTATTAACTTAACTCTTTTTGAGTACGGGTATAAAAAGTTGATAGACCGCGATTTCTAAACAATTTACGAGCAAAAACTATTTGTCAGTCGGATATGGTTCTTTATGTACACTCGAATGTACTTATTTTAATAGCTTATAGATCATTATACACTTTCATTTAGGGACCAGAGATATGCGATCGACTGACTTCAAGTGAGAGTGAGAGAGCAATTGCCTAATTATGCGTTGGAGTCACTGCGTTGACGTTGCTGCTGCTGTTTCTCTTAGCTGCTGACTCCCACACATATCAAATCACATGTATCCAATCAATGTTGGTGAATTTCCATTTACCGTTGCTTTAGTCGCGGAAGAGCATCTTAAGACCATCTTTAGTCCTTCAGCTACGTAGGCATAATTAGCCATTGGCTTGCATGATTTCCATGATTTTGCCGCTGATTAAACATTGACTGGGATAGGAATTGTGCTTGCAGTGCCGAGTCACGCACTGAGGATCGAGAGACATTGAACCGTGCGCGGGCTCGTCAAACGTCTCGCCTTGAACTCGGTAGGAGATATGCATGAGGTGAGGTTTGGGCAAGGAAAATTTCTCACATACGCTTATTCTTACAATGGCGCTTACAAATTTGAGAGAAAATTGCCAAGCGGAATATGCAGCGGCTGAAAATGAAACTTAGTCAACTTAAATACGGCGATTTGGCGGAAGATCTGCCTAACTTTTTGAGAATGCAGACAATACATACTTGTATGCATGTTACACGGCATGTGGAGCTACATAGGTTTCTCGGTGAATAGCTTGGGAGACTGGAGGCCGCGGCGGCCTTTAATGGCAGCATTATGTGCTAAACAATCCCAGACCTGCTCTACCTACGAGTCACCACCAGAAATGTACGTGTTGGCGGTAGCAATTTCTCACGCTCTGCGCCCCATTGTTCCCACAATTTTCCATTCATTCGGTTTGCTTGCGATCTGTTCCTACTCGGTAATAAGTTTTTCTCTGCCTGGAATAAAAACCCACACACACAGCGACCCAATCCCGAACCAAAGCCAGAGCTAGAGCCAGTGCCTAGAGCCATTGCTGTCATCATCGTCATCATCACCACCATCACCGTCGTCGTCGTCGTCGTCGTCGTCGTCGCTGGGGTAATGAGTCTGTTTTATATGGGGTTAGTAAGTAAGATATAGTCTGTATTATACCCACGTTTAAAAAAAGACTTTAATCGAATTTCTTCTAGGCTCAGGATACGAATACGCTTCTGCTGATCCTGAAATTCCACTGCCAAAGAGATGTGTACATATGTATGTATGATGTATGTATGTACATATGTACATATATCACTTTATACTTATACTCACCTTTTTGTTTTTTTGTACTCAGTTGATGACAAACTGTAAATATGATCTTATTCCTAACTAAAATTTAATTAATAATTAACAAACATTTAAAATACTAAAAGTTACAGAAAATAAAAAATTCCCACCTCTGCATGAAGCTGTGTTTGCCGGTAGACTGCGAACCCCAACATGCCCTTGCAATGGAGCGTTCAACGAAAATCTAGATGGAATTTGTTCCTGCCGCGTGTGCTTTTCCAATGACGGAGATATACATACATATGTGTTCACATGTATGTATGTATGTATGTATGTACATTGGTGTTTGGTTTGTGCCAGATCTAGGTAATTTAATGGGAGTGGCATACTTGTGTACTAGTACTAACGTATATTGTCGGTTGCAGTGAGCGATGGTGTCTAATCACTTTCATTATAATCACGATTATCCGATCTCCACTTCCTATGGCTGCGCAACGAGCACGTCTTGGGCCGGCTAAGAGTGCTGTCCGAGGTGTGGTCATAAAATGATCGGGCCCCTCGCATAATTGTCACTCTCTGTTTTGGTTATGCTCAGACCCCGACCCCTGGCCCGTACGTTTGCTAACGAACATGCGAACTGTCCGCCTGTGTCATCTATGTATGAAAGTGTTCTCTTTGCCTCTGCCACTGCGCATGCGGCCGCGGCAGAGGCCGTGGAAGAGCACGAACCCGAGATCGCGACGAAGACCGAGTCGAAGACGGCCACGGAGGCCCAACTTCGTTTTGCGGCTGCGTCTACTTTCGCTCAGTCGACTTCCGTAACGAAACGCGCTCGGACGTGCGTAGTGTTGCCAGCAGATAACTACCACTAGAATAAGAAGTTGAGAAAGATGAAGCCAGCAAATAGCTCGAACATATTTACGGTTTAAGGTTTTTGTTTTTGTGCTCGTTCGGTGGTGTCTGTTGCTCTTTGTGTGTCCGCAGTGGCGCGTAACGGACAGCGTTAGCCCCGAGCTGAGTTTCGACAGCGTTTGTCCTGTACATGTTCCCAGGATGCGCTTCACTGCCCTTCCGCACCTGTTCTCCCCACTCACCCATGGTCTTGCAGCAAGTGAAAACGATACAAACAAATATTCACTCCAAAGCGTGTGAGTGTGCGTGTGTGAATTGTGAACCCTAAAAACAGAAAATGTTTTAATTTATGCAAAATTAAATGATGGAAATTTCAATATTTAAAAACAGAACTCAACTGGTGAAGATAACCTGTTGTGGGAACTGCCAATAAGGAAAATTCCCACACGCTAGCGATTCCCAGTCGATCCACGGGAGTATGCAATTAGTCTCCTGGCTCCTGGTTCTCCTCTATCCGATGAATCCAATATGATCTAATGGACTACTTTTTGATCGGGTGTCAATAATAAGCATGCTGATTGTGGACATGCTGACGCTGGCACTAGCGACTGGCTTGGAGCGGGACAGGGAGCGCGAGCGAGGGCGGGAGCGACAGCAGCGGGTGGTGGATGGCCTTGCCTCAATTTGCAGCAAAATGACAGTTAATGTGGCCAATAAAGCGTCCAGTCAGAGCCAGCAACACACTGAAAATGCAAATTGTAAGAGCAGCAACAGTAATGGCGATAGAAGTGGCATTGGAAATGGATATGCAAGTGGTAGTGGCGGGGAAACAGGAGCAGTCGTGCCGCCCAACATGGCTAATGGTGGACTAGGCCCGAGCGATGGTCATTCGGCATGCAAGGCACGCAGCTCCCGAGACAATGCTGCTGGCGGCGAACCATGCGAGGCGCTTCAGCGGCCATGGATACAGCTGAGCGGCCAGTTGGTCGGACAGGGGCGGGGGGCGTGCCAGTCAGCAACAGAGGGAGCGGATGACGTACTGAGTGACATATTGACGCACGCGCGTGCGCGTGCTGTATACAGTTGCAACAACAACAAAACAGCAACGGAAGTGGCTACGAAATGTGAGTACGCACAAGTCGAGCGTGAGAGCCAGAGCCAGAGACAGAGTCAGAGCGTGAGCGCAAACGCTGGCCAACAACCACCCAGCAGTGACAGTAACAGAAACAACAAAAAGAGTGGCAACGGGTGCAGCGCCTGCTCAATACCTACAATTGGCAGTGAGCTTTCCACAGCCAACCTTGTAGTAGCAGCACCAGCGGCAGTCGTCGCAGCTGAGCAGCAGAAGCAGCACCAGCATCAGCATCAGCAGCACCAGCATCAGCAGCATCAGCAGCAGCATTTTTTCACATCCTCAAAATTGTGCAAACTGTCCAATTGCGGTGAAAATTGTGTGGAAATCAATCAGGCTAATCCGCGTGCTGGACTCTACTCGGGACAGACGGAAGCGGAAGAGCACCAACGGGCCACAAAGAGAAGAATCTGTGCTCACAACGCGAACCCCGACCCCAACTCCAACTCCAAATGTGACGACGACGCGCGACGTACAGAAAAATTTGTGGAAAAAATCGGCCAACACGCTTTGTCTGCTTGTGTGGTAGGTGATTTTTTTTTTATTTGTGAAAATGTGCAAAGTGCCACAGAAGAAGCTGCAGCAGCTGTAAAAGCAGCAGCGTTTAGCTGCCACAGCGACGACAAGTCCAAGGAGCAAGAGCAGCAGAAGCAGCAGCAGCAAGAGGAGTGGCAGGCGCCATTGTCATTGCCATATCTGCAACTAGACCCCTCCAGTTTATCCTTGGCTGGCAGTGTTGATAATGTTGCTAGTGTTGCTCTTTTCCGCCCACCACAAAGTGTCCCCGTTGTTGTTGCTTGTGGTTACGTGGATTACGTGAAAAACGTCACAAACAACAAGGCCGCCCCAGGCCAGCCATCGGAGCAGCCCCCCGCAGCAGAAGTAGCTGACAGAAGGAGCCAACACCGTGAGGAAGCACAAGAAAGCGGCGCGGCAAAGCAGAAAGCATCGCTGAAATCGGAACTTGGTGATTCGGCTACATTTGCAGCATTTGCAGAATTTGAGAAATCGAAAAAAGAGAAGCTCGTAGACTGTGAATCATTGGACCCACTTGTATCTGTTGTCAATTTGGCAATTAGCTCGACGGAGAACTGCATCAGAGGAAAAACAACAGCAACATCAACAGCAACAACAACAGCAACAAGCTGCAGCGAGCCCGATCTCATTGATTTTGACGATTTGGGCGAGGATTTTGTAGCCAGTCAGCGGCTGAAACGCTTGCAATACAATTTTCAGGGACGCGTGAGCAGCAACAGCAACATTGATTGTGTAAAGGCATCCTTGAGGCTCGAACAACAACTACAGCAACAGCAGAAAACAACAGGCATAACAAAGAAACTACCCTCAGAGCCAGGAGTAGACCCGAACCTCAGCCCCAGCTACAGTCCGACAGCCACGACAAGCACGACAGCCACGACAGCCACGACAAGCACGAAAGCCACGACAGTGACGACACGCCAGTGCCTCCCCCAATGTCACCCCGCTCGAGACAATAAAATAGTTAAGGAGACTGTCGCCGATAAAGTTGCGGCCGTGGAAAGCTCAAGTGCAATTCAATTAAATGTAAATTGTATTCGAGTCGAGCAATCGCCAAGTAAGAGCGAGAAAACTCCAGCGATTGGACAAACAGCTGAACAGCAGAAACAACATTCGCTAAATACGCGTACCGAGTCGACACTGCGCCGGTGCGGAGAGAGCCAGAGTCAGAGTGCGGGCCAGATTGGGGCGCTCACATTGGCAGCTGCCAACGACCAAGTGGTTATTGAAATCGAAACGGACACGGACATCGACATCGAGGAGCAGGCGGGGACGGACATAGCCATCCGGAGCGCATTCGTGCCTACCCAATCCTCTGACGGCGTCCGCTTTGTCATTAGCCAGGAGAAGACCGCCGCCGGCGTCAACTTTGCGACACCGCTCAGCGAGTTTGATGTGCAGCGGTTCAGCGAATACCTAACTGCAGCCCGTCAACTGCAGTGGGTCGACATTGCCATTATCCAGAGCCTGAATCAGAATCAAAATCCGAATCAGAATCAGAATAAAACCCACATCCAGCATCGGAGGCAGAAATCATTGGGCCATAGTCAGGTGGATAAGAAGGCTGAAAACTTTCAGTGCTACGACGAACTGCTGGCAGAGTTCGTAAGCGAGCAACAGGAGTACGACATCGACAGAGACATCGATAGCGATAACGATAGCGATAACGATAGCGATAACTACAACGATAAGGACAGCACATGCCAGTGCCATGAGTGCCTAACCATTTTCAAGGATAGCCAGCAGAACACGGCCAGAGGGACACCAGATAGCAATTGCATCACTTCCACAATAACAGCCAGGAACACATCTACCCCATCCCTCTTTGCTTCGGAAGCAGCATCCGGGGACGGCCTGAATATGCGCGAGGTCAACGGTCAACTGCGTGGACTTTTGAAGAAACCCAATCGACCGCCGCCGGCCCGTAAGAACCGTGTGGTCTTCGATGAGACGCGCAACGAGTTTTTTGAGGCGGACTACATTATTTTGATCCGCGAGGACTGTGCCTACGATGAGGAGGACGAGGAGCCTTGCACTTGCGGCGAGCACGAGCTAGTGCGGCTCTGCTGCGAGGAGGGATGCCAGTGCAACTACGCGGTGAATGTCGCCGAAGCAGGCGATGGACGAACGCCACAGGTGAGTGCATGAGTGGATGAGTGCACGAGAGCAGGGAACTTTAACTTGGGGAAGGGAAAGATATTAGATTTCCCACTCGAACAGCAACATCAACTACGAGTATAAGCGCATTAGTAGTCACTGCACGGTGTCTATCTCTAGCTTGCCACCAGACCCGCAGGGCCAAAGCCCCGTCCACACTGCACCACGAAGGTGGAACCAACAGACAACAACTTTTTGCACGCCATTCCCAACAGACTCCTCTAGCTCTTGTATGTATTTTCTTCCCCAACTTTAGCTCTCCATACAGAACGGAATGCTACTCGTGTACAAGATGTCAACGTACTCCTTTTCATGAGCAGAATATTTGCATCACTACGCGTAGGTAGTGCAGAACATCATTCCGCACTGTAGAAACAATGTAAACACCTTACACCTTACAAAGTTGCCTCGTTTTTTATTTATTACTTAATTTACATTAATTCGAGCGGAATTAGAGTAAATTTTTCACCCTTAAATGGGTTTTCCCATATTGAATGCTCAGGAAGATTCAGAATAATTTTGACTAGAATGTTTAATGTGTATGTACATATGTACATACATACTCGTTTGTAATAGTCCAACCTAAGGTTATATTTCTACAAGCACATACATACATATGTACATATGTAGTTCATAGTTTGCTTGTACGAGTATTCGCCCTTTCCTTTCTAACAATTGCAATTAGTATTGGCTCTGTTCGAAAGACCAAGAAGGACACCAGATAAGTAGAAAGATTTGAGCAATGAGCAAATTCGATGTGCTTGGTGCTTGCAAATGGAACCTCACCGATTGTAATGGCTTTCTTTTGCAGCCTCTATTTTAGTTTTTATCGCTTTAGTAGACGCATTTATATGTGAAGGACACTGTGAGACTGAATCTACCATGTTGAAGTATTGACACATTTCATGTTGATTATTGCAAACGTCATCTAACTTTTAATATCAATGTGTGAACGATTGAAGCAACAAAAGCACAGCTCCATATCCAGGATTGTCCTGGTATCTTGCCTCCAAGTCCCGCTTCAGTGTGGGGGTCAAGCTGCAAGACTCACACACCCACCCACCCACTCCTAATGCGTCCCGTCACCCATGTGTATGTGCATGTGCGTGTGCATGTGTATGTGTATGTGTATTTTTGTGTCTATAAGTTTTTCCATTCTTCCTCCATGGGAGGCAAGTATAAATCACTTAAAAACTTTTGTTCAAAATGCTTTCTTATGCCAGTAGCTGAAACTCGAAACTGCAGCGGCAGTATCCGTTGCCGTTGTTAAACTCTCTCCCTCTCTCTCTCTCTCTCTCTCTCTCCGTGAGTGGGTGTGTGCTATCATGATGGACGCATTTATATGTGAAGGACATCGGGAAAGGAAAGTTACCGCCAGACCGGCTGATACTTCCTTGAATCGGGAATTCCTGTCTTGTTCCTTCGCTAATCTCTCTTCGGCCTGCTTCCATCGCCCTCACCACACCGCATTACACACATACTCGTACATATGTACATGCAGTACATATGTATGTGCATGTACATATGTATGCATGTGTGTATGGATGGATGTACATACGGATCGATGCTGAGCGGCCCTCGAGTTGCGTTTAAATTTCAATTTGCTTCTTCATAACCGACACTTAAGTGGACCGCTTTTTGCTTATCTTTGTTGGTCGGGGTCGGGTCCTACCGGTAGGGGCCTGCCTCGTCTGCTCCTGTCTGAGAGTGAATGTGAGAGGGGAAGGGCAATTTCTGACGCCCAAGGCTCTTGACTTGGGGCTGCTCAAGCATCTATCCGTATGTCTGGCAATGCTCGTCCTACCCTGGTCTTTTCCCATCTCTGAGTTTGTTCTCTCTGAAGACTTTAATATGCATTTAGTGAATGTAAAAAGTTTACTGAAGGCGTTGCATAACTCACAGCTACCCCAGGAAAAACTAAATCATATTCGCTCAGAAGTTTTCCCATTTCAATGCAAAGTTCCCGAGTCTGGCTGGCCCACATTTGAAGTAAACAAAACGCAAGTCTCGACGTTTCACATAAGCAAAAATGTTGTCGCTCTTGTTTTGAATTTGGGGAATGAATTTTGAAGCTTTATAGCACTATAGATTCTTGATAATTTATTCAAAAGCATATACATACATACATATGTACATATGTATACATATGTACAAGTACAAATTGAACCTCCCATTCAGCTTATAGTACAGCAATGCAGTTGACATACTCTAGTACATGGTGTTGCAAGTTGCAACGATTTGGAGTATGTTGCATGCTGTAATTTTTGTAATGCTGGTTTATGCTACTGTTATACAAACACACATGCATATGATGTATACATTTGTATGTACATATGGGAATTTCTCTGACGAGGTCCACCGAGACCAAAAAAATTGATTGTCTATAAAAACACATTTCCATATGATTCTGATGCGGTATTATGGTCTAAATTTAATGAACGACAGCTAATTCACCCAAAGGACATATAATTTCATTAACTTTGATGTAAAAACCTATTCAAATAAGCAAAAATTCACTTTTTCATTATATTTTGTTATTTTTTGTTTGGGCTTAGCCATGTTTTCCATTACAATTATCTCATATAAAAAAGTAGATACTTGAGAAAAGTTGTTCCCCATAATCTTTCTAACGTATAAGGATCTCTTAAAAAAATACGAGAAAAATGCTTCAACCACTGCTAACGGTATCTTTTTAACTGTTATGAACCTCGGAATTTTTGTCCCGTGCGACATGTCCCGTGCAAATATGGTCTTAATTAATTTAAAAAAAAACTACGAATCATATTTGCTTATAACTATTACCATTTTAAAGAGACATCAATGCATAATATGTATAGAAATTGCATGATCATAGTGCCTTAACTTTCGCTGAAATATGAGATTAAATTGAGCGCCGCGAAAACCACTTCCATATTTGTCCCGTGCGAATGCCTCGGTTTTTTGAAAAAATATCGAAAACGAATGGTGGCCAAAAATCGACCTTAACACCCACTTATAGGGCTAATCAAGAGGTGTATCATAAAGGTTAACATATCTGGAAAATCCGTCTTTGTTTAACCTTTCTACCACTTGCAATGTGTACGACTGTCCCGTTCGACTTCAGAGAAATGCCCATATGTACATATGTATGTGCAACATCGTAAGTTAAATCAAATATTTAAAGCGATATTGGCGTTAAATTGATATCTTACACAAATTGAATTACTCAATGACATAAATACATATGTATGCACATTATACATATGTACATACATATAGTAAGCGCAAAATGTATTCCCACACCCTTATCATTCAAGTTTGATAACCTTAAGTTAAGTTAAGTTAAGTTAAGATTAAGTTAAGCAACAAATATTCATTTATGTTATATGTAGGTAAGCATTTCTATTATTTTTTGTACACTGGTTTCCTTATAAATATTAACTAAAGCAAACAGTCCAACTAAGGACAGTCTTCAGGTTCTTCAAGAAATATTCGAATATTCAAGCTGACAACAAAACAGTAGCGGAAGGTGCCGCCTGAGGACATTGTTTGTTTTTGCCTTATAACTTTTGACCAATTGCATATTATACAAACATACTCGTACATCAGTGATGCCATTAAAGCCTTTTTCAGGAGAGATCTGTCCGTCTTCATATAATATAATAATATAAAACATCCCCTATCCGGAATTCTATTCTGCTTTATGTTCGCATTGGCCTTGTTTTATCCTTTTTTATTGGTTAGATAGAATACTATGTGTGAGCTTAAAAGCGTAATATCTTCCAGACGTGAAGCTGAAGCTACAAAGTGTTTGGGTCGGACTTAAAGCTGCATTTGTCAGCTTTTAAGGACTGCAAAGATACATGCAATCAGATATAAGATAAGTTAAGTTATGTGAAAAATAGAAGCACTACCTCTGGGAAAAAACATGAAAATTTAAAAAAAAATTTAAAAAAAATTTAAACAAAAAAAAACCATACAAAAAAACAATAATTCTTTAAAAAATGTTAAGTCCTAAAATCTATTGGAAAAAGTCATTTTGGGCCACAGCGGAAATGTCGTGTTGACTAGTGTTATCATTCTGTAACTTCTGAGTAAAGGGACAGATGTATGTATATGTAAATATGTATGTATGTACATACATCATACATAAAATTATACAAGGTGGTGTATTCCCTCCAGGTGTATCCCGCGCTCTCTCTTCGGGGCCTATTCTGCAAACAGTCACAGTTAAGCTGCATGTGTGTAAGTGATGAATAAGACCCGAAAGTGAGGGAATACAGCACCTTGTATAATTTCATCATGGTGACAACTACGAATACTTATAACCTGAGCTAAATGTTTTATTTTTCAAATATGTACATTCATTTGGGCACAATATGAGTTTTACATACATCATTGTGCAGTGTACAAGTAAAATACTATGCCCACATTAGCATCCATATGTACATATATGTATGTATGTATGTATATGCATATGAATGTATGTAATGTATGCAAACAATCGTAAACTAACATTTGTTACTTTTTCCCCGTTTCGTTTTTATACAGAGTCCCAAATATCAGCCGCCAATCGAGTTTGTTGACGATGCTGCGCTGAGCCCGCCCGACGGCTACAAGGACAGCAGTCTGAAGAACACGCTCGGCGGCGCGCTGACTGGCCACATCTTCGGGGCACAGCATCTGCAACAGCTGCAGGTGATCCAGCGCCTGCAGCAGCAGCGTGCAGCGATGCTGGCCGCCCGCAACAGCACCAGCCAGATACCACCTCCGCCGCCTCCTGTGGGTAGTGCCCAGCAGCAACAGCAGCCACAGCAGCCACAGCAGCAGAAGCCGCAGTCGGAGGAGGAACTGCAGGGCGTGTGCACGCAGTGTGCCGAGTGCGCAGAATGTGCCGCCAAGCAACTACAGGAAGCAGGTAAGCAGCCAGTGCGCATCATTAAGCTGGTAGCTGGCAGGAGGTTCAGGTCCAGGCAGACAGACTCACTGCAATTAGGGCCATCCAGCTGGGTGCTTTATGTTCATTCCGTGTCTTATGTACAATCGCTTTCGTTTGCCTTTGTGTAATCTGACTATGAATTATTTATGCAAACACAGCCACAGCTCAGCTCGCACGCCCCCCCCCCCGCTACTCCGACAGCAGCCCGTTGACAATTTGCTGCGGAACCAACGCGGGGCTGAGTCCTTAAATCGGACGCCATTTTGATTTTTGTTTCCCTAGTTCGCTTGCCTCGTCCCACAGCCCTGACACGTAAATTTTCTGGTTAATTTCATTTTTAAATTGGAGTGTAGGCTCGGCCCGGTCAATGGCGAGCGCGTCCCAGACAGAGTTGATTGACGTTCGGGCAGTGCAGTGTTTGGGCATCTTGTTATGTTCATACATACACACTTTATATACTCGTGCTCAGAGAGTTAAGGGGTATATTGTATTTGTGGTAAAAGTGGATGTGTGTAACGCAGAGAAGGAAACGTTTCCGACCCCATAAAGCATATATATTCTTGATCAGCATCAATAGCAGAGTCTCTATCTGTCTGTCCGTCCGTCTGTCTTGATGAGCGCCTAGTTCTCAGAGACTATAAGAGCTTGAGCAAACAAATTTTGTTTGAATCATGTGATATCACACTAAAAAAATGTATTTCAAAATTTCGCCGATGTAATTTACAGATGTAGCAAAAATAATGAAAAAATTAAAAGTATTTAAAAATTCTACATAAATCATAAGCTCAAAAATGTATATAATGACTGAGTACGCGTATAAAAGTAGAGTCGCGTCCACAGAAGCGACTCACACGTTTCTTCTCTTTTTATACCCGTACTCAAAAAGAGTTAAGGGGTATATTGTGTTTGTAGTAAAAGTGGATGTGTGTAACGCAGAGAATGAAAATTTTCCGACCCCATAAAGTATATATATTCTTGATCAGTATCAATAGCCGAGTCGATGGAGCCATGTCTGTCTGTCCGTCCGTCTGTCCGTCTGTCCGTCCGTCCGTCTGTCCGTCTTGATGAGCGCCTAGATCTCAGAGGCTATAAAAGCTAGAGCAACGAAATTTTGTTTCCAGACTCATGTAATATCACACTGTTACAAGTGTATTTCAAAATTTCGCCCCGCCCCCTTCCGCCCCCACAAAGAACGAAAATTTGGATGGAATTGGTTGCCGAGGCAATTTATTGCTTGACTTAACCCCTAGAAGGATGCATTTGCATTAATGTCGGTGGTTACGCTTCATTGACTGCCAACCTGAAAATGAATGGGACAGAACAGAATGGACAGTTCGGACGGGGAAGAAAGCGGGACAGTCAGTCAGTCATTAATTGTTGCGCCTAACGAACCGCGAATGCAACAAGCCCATATACATATACATACATGTATTTATGTATGTATGTATGTATGTATGTAAAATGTACATACCTAGCCATAGCTATGCCCATACCGATCCTTGAAGCGCACTTCCGCTTCTCCCACTTCTACCAATTGGGAGCTGCAGCAACTAATCAGCGGAAATTCGTTTGTAAAAATACAAATCTTTGCTTCCGATCCATAATTTTATATATGTATGTATGTATGTCTTGCCTCATTCCAGAATGCAGCTCCCCGCAGTGCCCAGAGGAGATGACAGCACTTGGGGTGCCGGCAGTGACCCTATTGCCCCTGCATACCAGCTCACCGGAGCGTCGCATTACCCAGAAGGAGATCATCGCCGGCGAGGAGCGGCCCAAGTATGTGCTGCAGTCCCAGTACAAGGCATCGCCCACGGCAGGTACGGTACAATCAATGCATCCCACAGCCCGCCCTCTCCCAATCAATCTCAAGCCGGATCCAACCCATCTCTGGTCATTACCTTTATAACGTACATATGTACATATATGCACAAGCATACTCGTACATACATACATATGTACATACGCCACGCCACCATCTGCCATCTGTCACCTGCCCCTGGCCACATTCAAGAGCGACCCCGGTGATTATTGGTGGTCCAGTCTGGGTGTATCGGGTGTCGTGGCATCGATTAAATCCCATCCAGTCGAGCTCATCGTCAGTGTCAGCATCAGCATCAGCGCATTCATTGGCCTTATCGAAATTTCATATCTGAGCATTGGAAATTGAATAAAAGGCAAAGCCCTAAAATTTGGGGGTTTAGTGGAGTTGGATTGGTTCTATGCCGACAATGTACATCATACCTACAGCATACCTACATCAAAATGTACACATGTCTTTGTAGTACGAGTATCTTCTGTTTCAATGAATACTTTTATATATACACATATGTACATACATTGTGAAATATGAAGGAAAGGGAAAAATGTCAGTCACAAAAGAAACGTTTACGAGTACTTGGCTGCTATGCAACTGGTCTGGTGTAATGTATCGTGTTTAGTGAAATAAATTTTTGTAAAAACATCGATGTCGATGTAATCGATGTTTTGAAAATTAAACATCGATGCTGAGTTGATGCATCGGGTCGAAACTTCGATGCATCGATGATCATCCAATGTTTTAAGACCTTCACATTTTCTTAATATTCTTTAACGAATTTTAAAAATCAAACAGCATGTATATTTTTTTTTAATGTTTTCCTAATGTAGGCTTTCATAGCAGTCTTAATTGTTTGAAACAAGGTTAAACTTAAATAAGGATCATACAAATAATGCAAAAAAAAATGTTTCAAGAACAAAAGTATGTCAAGCCTTTGCTTGTAAAATAAAAAGGAACATAATTTAATAAATTTACTTACTTCGGCATTGTAAACACAACTTAAAAGACCACAAAACCACAGAACAGAGCAAACACAGCAAAAAACTAAACAGTAAAATAAATACCATTCGACTTACACTTTTTAACCCGATTATCACTTCAGAAT
The DNA here is from genome assembly GCA_035043285.1 of Drosophila subsilvestris. Lineage (NCBI taxonomy): Eukaryota > Metazoa > Arthropoda > Insecta > Diptera > Drosophilidae > Drosophila > Drosophila subsilvestris. Next base: position 465,683 of record JAWNNB010001875.1, read on the forward strand.
ATACCACATAGTATTAAATATACAATAATCTGGGTAATTTATAAATAAAAACGATGCATCGCTTCAGTATTCGATGCATCGCTTCCAATTCATCGATGCATCGGAATTAACAAAAACATCGGAAAAATCAGAAAAAATCGCAAACAAAGCATCGATGTTCGATACATCGATTTTTTTTTACATCACTAATCGTGTTCGAATGCAAATGTCATATGAAAATACATTCATACATATGTACACACATATGTACATATGTTACTTTCTATGATACATATGTACATATATGTATGTATAAAATTTATGCATTTGGATTGATCTGTCTTTTGACTGTCTGTTGCGAAATATTTGGCAATATTTTCAGAATTCAATATACATATGTATGTATATGTCGCAGTGGAACCAAAGACAATTGAACTCTAAGATAAATAACGCCATACAAAATTGTTGCAAGCGAATTTTTCATGCTGGCTCTAGAGCTGGCTGCAGGCTCTCTTGAAATTTAGTTGAGAGAGCGCTCTAGAGCCAGCGCTAGAGCCAGCCGCTCTCTCATATGTATACAGCATACGAGAGCGACTGGCTCTAGAGTGCTGGCGCTAGAGCGCTCTCTCAACCAAGACTGTATGTGTGCACACATATTCTCAAGCACTCTACATCTGCCGGCATACATACCACTATGGGAAATTTGAACACTTTTTGTGGCAATAATTAATAACTACCAAACGAAATAATATTTTTTGGTTTAGTTTTTTGATATAAGTTAATAACAACATGAGAAAGGTATTTTGAAAAAATGGGCGTGGCAACGCCTTTTATTTAATAAAAAACATATTTTAATTTTTTTGCTCAAAATGTAAAAACACAAAAATGTTGGGCGTACGTTGGGAAATTTTTATTTTATCCAAGAGGGCGTAGCACGCCTTAAAATCAATGAACAACAAGAAAAAATTATTATTTCAGGTATTTCAAAATTTGACCAGAAAAAGTGGTCAAATTTCCCATAGTGCATATTTTACAGCGCTTGAGAAATATACCCTTCACTTTATAAATGCTAAGTTAATATTGCAAGACGCTTAGCACGAATATAAAAACTCCTATTTTGTATAACCTTTATATGATAATTTATTTTAATATAGTATATTCGATAATAATGAACGGATATACATATATAAAAATACATAATACCTCTTTAATACATGATTAAGGTCATTAGGGTATTCAGCGTGCACGTGTGAAAAAAATGCGTATTCGCTTCTCAGCTCAAAAATGTGTTTGCTTGAAAATCGTCTGATTCGCACAAGTACGCACACAAACGCTCTTGCTCTCTGTGTGTACTAACACATGCAAGCGGATTCTGTTTTTTAGATTCGTACGCTCTCAAATTTTGTGCGAGAGAGATGGCGCGATTTTCGCCGCTTGCTGAAAAATTGCTTGCATATTGCAACGAAAATGTATGAGCGTTACTTATCTTATAGTTTATATTGTCTTCGGTGGAACCATCTTGAAGCTGTTATCGATTGCCAAACTAAATATTTGAATTGTACATCGCCATCGGACATCGTATGCATCTGCATTTGTACATACGTAGCATCAATCATGTACATGTATACGAAGATACATGCAAACAGACATTCCTGCATTCCTGCATACAATTCATACAGATCACATTGTTGACCTCGATCCAATCCAATATCCACGAACGCTCCTCACTCTCTCTCTCTCTCTCTCTACCACTCTCTACAACTCTCTACCACTCGCTCAATGCCAATGCCAATGCTCTCTTTTGCCCCACAAATGCCGCTCGTCGCCGGTTTGTTTTTGTGTGCGTGTACGTGTCCATATCCGTGTCCGTGCCCGTGTCCATGTGTGTCCATTAATCAGTCAAAGCTAGAAAGGACTCGGGCGTTGGCAAGGCCAGCTCTCCCGCTAGCTTCGGCTATGGCCCACCACCAACACCACCAACAGTCCCGGGCGTCAGTAGCTCGACCAAGAATAAACGATTTTTTGTTGAAACTATTACCACTATGACCACAGTGACGGAGCGGCGCATCATCCGGGAGGCACACGAGGATGTGGCAAGTGGGGGTGTGGCTCCATCTATCGTTTCCGCTGCTGTTGCCCCAGGTGCGGACATGCAGCCACCCGCTTTGCCAGCCAAGACGAATACTACGGTAATAGCCACAGCCGCCGCTGCCGCCTCTGCCGCCGCCGCAACATCTGTCACTCTAGAGAAGGAGCCATTCGAGGAGGAAATGCCACCGCCCATACCGCCAAAGGAGACGTCGCCCACCCAGATTAGCGGAATACTGAAGGGCGGAAAGCTTTGGAAGCAGGATTCAATCTCCCAGGTGAGTAATCAAGTCCACTATCCACACTCCAATCTCCAATCTCAAATCTCAAATCCAATCTCCAATCTTCTGTCCAATCCAATCTAATAACCAACAAATTTACTCGAGCAGCAGTCGGATGACCAGAACAACACTTCGGAGGAGGAGAGCGGCACCATTAAGCGCTCGGTGCGCTTTGTGACGGAGGAACAGGCGAATGCCGGCGGCGACAGCGACGCCCAGTCGCTGGCTGAGGATTTGGACGACAGCGAAAACCAGATCAACGAGCTAATCCCCATCAAGAAGCACTCTACACTTTTCAACAACGCCTTGCGTCCCAACTCAGCGGTGCGGCAGCTGTTCCCCAGCGTTTCCGCTCACCAGGCTCCCGTCCTTACCTCGGAAGCACTGCGAGCCTTTGACGAGTCGAAGCGGGCCGGCTGCCTCGTGACCCACTTGCCCGGAAGCTGCGGTGACTCGGACACCCTGCGGCGCAGCATGGAGCGCAACATCCTTCGCCGCTCGTTGATCAAGTTAGTTGCTGCAACGCGCACTCGCCAGTTGCCCTGTCCTGTCCTGCCCTGAAGCCTTCTCGTTCTAATCATTCCATCTCGCTTCCAGGAAAAAGGCCGTCAAGTCGGACATATCGCTAGAGGACCGCATCAAGCAGCTGACCTGCGATATCGACGAGGACCTGGCAGAGGAGCTGTCCCGGGACGTAGACGAGGACCCCGACCCCAGCGATCGGGGCTCCGACGAATTGGCCCAGCGCGACAGTCCCGCCGGCGAGGAGAACCCCAATCCTGCGCCCAGCTCGGCCGCTGGCCAGAAGTTCATGAACGGGGAGAAGAGCTTCTCGCCTAGCAGCTCGGTGTCCAGCTCCTCGAGTGGATCGTCGGCTTACAAGAAGATCGCGGACATATTCAACCGCGACAAAAAGCAAGAGAAGATCATGGAGCTGGAGGAGAACCCGATTGTCATCATACCACAGGTGGGTGGAATACTCTCCTCTGTCCAAGACAGCTCCAAGACCTCTAAGCTGAACCTCTCTCTATTTCCATTGTACAGGAGTGTCGCTGTCCGGCTGCACCCGACCTGGGCATGGGCATCCAGGTGCCCGTGGTCCACACCCAGATCCACCGTACCCCGCCCCGCCACACCGAGCCAAAACGCCAATTTCTCTCCTCCACCCTAGCTCCGCTCACCGCCTGCGTGGCTGGGAACAAGGACGACCTCTCTTCTTACTACACCCTTGCCGCCGGAGCCCACACACACACGCACGGCCATAGCCACGCCCATGCCGCCACCTACGCAGTCGCTTCCGCAGCCGACTTCCATATGGGCCAGCTTTTGGGGGCGGCCACAGTTGCAGCCGTTTCCGGGGACCCGGTTGCGCAGCACGCCGCGGCCATGGCAGCACAATCCCTGGGCAGCGTGGCTGTCGGGACAGGAACAGGTGGGGCTGGGCCTGGGCCTGGGGCTGGGGCAAACGCACTTTCGGAGGAGGTGCGCAAGGTGGCGCCGGACGTGATCGCCGGAACACCCGGCCAGGAGGCCGCCAGCCGTCCCGAGCAGGACGAACTGGCCGTCTTCGTCCAAGCGGAGGCGAAGCGAACAGAACAGCTGAAGAAGCGCTACACGGGAGGGGCAGACCAGTCGCAGGCCAGCAGCGACGACGATGAGCAGAACGACTACGGATTCAACAAGCGGCCCTCGGTGCGCGGTATCAAGCCGAAGTTCAGCTCAACCAACGAGATCCTCGCCCAGATGCAGGAGCAGCTCAACGCCTCCATCCCCATAGTGGTCAACAGCCAGCCGGTGCCGCAGGCGGTAAAGGGCTACGCTATGCCCAACACTGCCAAGCTGAATCCCTCGGCCCAGAATATTCTCCAGCACCAGCACCAGCAGCAACAGCATAACCAGCACCAGCATCAACAGCAGCAGCAGCATCAGCAGCAGCAACAGCAGCAGCATCAGCAGCAGCAACAGCAGCAGCAGCAGCAGCAGCAGCAGCAGCAGCAGCAGCAGCAACAACAGCAGCAGCAACAGCAGCAGCAGCAGCATCAGCAGATGGCGGCAGCGATGCAGGCGAACACGATTGCCCAGCAGAAGACGGAACAGCGCACTTGGAGCTTCTACAGCGAGACCGGTGAGCAGCAGCGCTTTCCCATCGACGCGGCCGCCATTCACCAGACCTACTACCAGACCCTTCCCGCCGGCACCATGTTCCGCCAAACGATGATCCAGCAAGGCGCGGCTGGCGACGAAGCCTCGCTCCTCTATGCCGCGGCTGCCGCCCAGAACTGTCAGAGCGTCACGGCCACTGCCACGGCGACGGCAACAGCCACAGCCATTGAGCAGAGCAAGCACAGTAGCTACAGCAGCCACTTCGCACGCAGTCCCACTCGGCGGCCGGAGTCGCCGCCGCCGCTGAGGAACTACCACCAAACCATGGTGCTGATACCGTACAATGCGGAGACGTACTCCCAGTTTGCCACCAGCAGTAGCGTGGACCCGAAGCTAGCCCACATTCAGCGCCAGAACATCCTGGAGTACCAGCAGGTGAGTGTCAGCGAGTGCTTGGACCCATTCTTGCCATAGATTCTTTCCCCTTTATCGTCTCCATCGCTCCGTTATCACTCTGTCCACTCGCAGGTCACTCAGCAAACGATACGGGTGCCTATCGGGTATGCCCTGCCCGGCATGCAGCTGCATGTGGTCAGTGGTCGCGGCCACGCCACCCACTATGGCCAGCATCAGCAGCAGCAACAACAGCAGCAACAGCAACAGCGACTGATGCCACAACACTATCAGTTTGGGACGGAAGGTGGCATTGCGGGCTTCAGCGAACGTGGCGTGCCCGAGGGAGCCGCCACTGTCTCGCACAGCGACTGCAATGCCATGGTCTCCCCAACAGCAGCAGCAGCATCGGCACAGCAGCAACAGCAACATCAGCAGCATCAGCAGCAGCATCAGCAGCAGCAACAACAACAGCAGCAGCAGCAGCAGGTCGGAATCGGAGTTGGGGCTCAGGCCCAGCCACATGCACAGGGATCAGTGTACTACGCGATGAACGTATGACCCGCGCTCGAATAGTCGCTGCCAGCGGCGGTCATCGTCGAGCGCCGCCAGTGTCAACGCGTCGAGTTGTCAGCTACTTCAGTGCATTTGGGACGCGGCGGAATGGACGGCAGCAGTGGCAGATGAGCGCCTGCCCGACACCGCCTAGCTATTCCATGTAAATCCTATTCGCTGATTTTAGTTGCCCTTAAGTTGATTCTAGCGAGCGTTTAGTCATTTATATTCCTGTTGTGCGTCCTGAGCCGTGCTCTGTAACCGTATTCTGTTACCCGTTTCTGCGTGAGTCTCGCATGTCTGAATGTATGTATGGCTGTGTGTGTGTGTGTGTGTGTGTTTGAGGCTGTCCATGCCCCTTATCCCGTGTGCTAAAGCTTAGTTTGCATAGGACGATGCTGAGGATTCGTTGCTAAGACTAAAAATAAACTAACGAGAACCTGTTTAAGTATGTACATACACACATACATACATGTGTATGTATGTACGAGTATTACCGACAAGGGAAATTATTTCACTTAATGTTGCACTATATTCCAAAAATGAATTTTAAGTTATTGTTCTAGATTCTAGGGTAGAAAATAAAGGATGTACTGGTATAGCAGAAAGAGCGGGGAAGATGTACTAAAAGCCTAAATACAACCAAATCAAATGAATTTATTTCGAGCATGTACAGTGCTGGGTGCTAGTAATGCAACAACAACCACAAGAACACAAACAAAGAAAATGTATTTATTAATAATTATAAGATATTCAAATTACATTTAGCTAAGTCAAACTAAAATGTGTTACACACACACACACACACACACACACAAACATATACATATTTATACTTTTTTTGTAACTCCAATTGTTTTTTTCTGTTAGCCAAGAAAACACAGTTTTGCTCAAGGGAACGTGAATTTGGTTTTAAGCGACTCTATCCATAATTAATTCGATGTACTATACTCGATGTACATATGTACATCTGAAAAAGCTTACATATGTATGTACATATATATTACATGATATTCAATGTAGTGCAATATTTTGATACAAAATCATAATCTTATAAACACTTTAATTCGTATGCATCTTTATTATTTATACGATAGAGTACAATACAATACGTTTAATTATAATTATTTTTAGATCTCTTTTTTTTTACTATTATAATAAAATTGAATGTGCCCTACACACATTAATATGTACGTACATACATACATATGTATTTGCATACATACTACATACAAATGTATGTTTTTATGTCTGCATTTCGTGTGCTTCAGTTTGTTTACTTTTAGTTTTTAGATCTGCCACCCATCAACACCCCTCGTTACACCATTCCCACCCATTGCATCTCTTTCACTGAGAGTAACAGTGCCAAATTCGAGATATGTATGTATGTATACATAGTAGCCACATGCGCAAATGTTAGGGGACACTCAAAAAAATAAAGAGTAAACTGTCAATAAAAATATACATACACATATATGTATGTATATATACATATGTATGTAGATATTTATACATATGCAGGTAGCTAAAACTATGCATACACATACATATGTAAATACTTACTCATATGTATACAAATATTGAAAATATTATATTTAAATTTAGATATTGTGTTAACTTCTATATACATACATACATACATACAATCATATATATGTACATATATATTTATATACATATATACATACATATGCATATACATACATTGATATATGGGACAGAGCAGAACATACTGAAATTATTGAAAAGCAAACACGATAATCGAGTGCACAAAATTGATGGGAATTACCGATTATGTACTTAGCCGGAAACGGAAATGGAAACGGAAACGGACTGTAACTCGAACAAAGACAACGCAGTAAAGTGAGAGCGCTAGAATGAGAGAGATATATTGTGGGCCAGCTAGAAAAGGTCAACGGGATTGGGGCTAAGCACGAAGACGAATATGAGGGGGCGCATAACGAACAAATGTAGTCATATACGAGTATGTAGGTATGCGTACGTACGCATCTACATAGATACACAGATAGAAACACACATAAACAATAAGGGACGATTAGCATCTAACGATAAATGCTAGACGTTAACTAAAGTGCAGTTTGGGCAGTTCGATTTTTGTTATTTGTTTATACACGTGAAGGTACCATCACTGTAATTGACAGAAAGAGCAGCGCGATTTGCATATACTTATGTACATATACATATACACATATTAATATGAATATATGTAGTAAGATAGTAATTTACATAATAATAATAATGGAGCGAAACGAAAAAGGAATTAGAACGAGAGCAAGGCGCTACATACATACATATGTATGTACATATGTATGTAAGTATATGCACATGGACATGCATGTAAACATGGATATGGATATTTACTAGATGTTTATGAAATACATACATACATGCATGCACAAAAATAAACTCTAAGAAAATTGCCCCAAGCCCAAGCCCAAGACCCCAAACCCAATCGAAATCGATCCACATGAGTTACCGTATATACATACATATGCACATACATATGTACATATGTACGTATGTACATACATCACATGCATGCATCCATCCCCTCGTCAAGAAGAATATATAGTATTGTGTTTCAATGTACGGAATATACCCAAATCTACGTTAATTTTTTTTACGCAAATGTAGTGGAAATTACATACATACATACCTACATGTAAATCACACACAACTTCGAGTACTACGAGATATACATTACATACTTAAACACTGGCCTTCGATTGATTGTAGATTGAGAGCTACAAAAATTATTTTCAGCATGAAAAAATAATAAATTGAAAATACAGTAGAAAACACAAAGAGCAAAAAAGAAAAGCTGTAAGGGGAATACATATAAAAAATGTGTAATGAATATATGTATGCTCATATGTTACATGTGCATGGAAAAGAAGAACACACGCGGAAAACGAAAAAGAAGTTGATTTGGACGATCGATCCGAAATGAAAAATGAGTGGACCGAGTATGAGTATATAAACAATTTTCAACAAATAAATGACCGAGTCAATGACTCAAAATAAATTTTAAACACAAACAAAACAAACAAACCACAAATATATGAAAAATACAGAAATTGTAAGCAAATAAGCGTTTCATTTTAATTTATTATTTATTAGTATTTAGTAGTACATATGTATGTACATACATATGTACAAATAGGATGAATTGGGTCGAAGCTACTAGCATTATATTCCCAAATTTGTTTCGCATTTTTCAAATATTTGCGTTTCATTCCACAGAGCATGCGTTGAGCCAAATCTTTCGCAATCACGAAGATCTCCATAAAAGAGACCATACCCAGAGGAATAAATTATCCACAGCAGCCAAGTACTTAGATCAGATGCAGTTTGGGACTAGATAAGTGTTATTTTGATTAAGAGTATAGATCTATTAGTTTTGTGTGTATGCGTGTACACAGAAAGATACGAGAGAACGGAGAATTATACAGAATGCCCATATCTACTTGACTGCAGAACTTAGATCAAATGGGATCATTATTATAGCCATACTGTAGATGCCAATGTGCATATTTATGATTGGGTCTAATCCAAATTTAACGTCATGACATTCCATCGCAGCAAGCCTTACCTTTACCTACAAGCAAGGGGCTTATAATTAGAGCACTAGTCACTAGGTGTCACATTAGTTTGTTAATAAACTTAGAGCTAAATTAATCTTTTAATATGACATACGAATAATGGTTACATTTGTTGGTTTGTGTTCCTTATTATAATATTCGTGTTTTTTTAATTTTAATTTTAATTTAAATATAATTTAATTTTTAAATCTTAATCTAGTGTAAGGGTTGGCTCCTAACTGTGTTTTGAATTGTGTAAGGTTTCGTATTGTTTTCATGTGATGTGGAAGTTGATTAAATATGCGAATAACGTTCACACAGAAATGTCTCTCAGAATTTAGTGTTTTATATCGTATGATGATACTCGTAATATTGTTTGTTCTTGCGGAATTGTTAAATCTAAGTTTTTCATACATTGTCTGGTGAGGACTATTATATGTAGGAACTTTTGCCTGTTTGCGTAGCCACAGTTTCCAAATGCCTCAATCCCATAAGTTAGTACAGGTACTAGGTATGCTTTTGCTGTCTGCATCCGGATGCTTGCTGGTATAAATTGCTTACTAATATTAAGTGCTCTTAGAATCCAATAGGTATTTCCAACTGATTTGCTCACATGATCATCCCACGACACTGTTTACTGTTTATTATAAAGCCTAAATTATTTATCTTCTCTATGTACCTAATGGGAGTGTTTGATATTTCTAAGCGTCTTACTATGGTTTCGTTTATTTTGTTCTTGTTTTTGTATATAAAACTACTCGACAAAACTGAAATTTTTATTTAGGCCGTGGCCCAAAATGATTTTACTCATAGACTTCGGGATTTAAAATTTTTTGAACAAAAATTTTTTTTTTATGTGTTTAGTTTTTTTTTAAGAATTTTGTAAAATCTGGAATTTTTTTTCAGTGGCAATGCTTCTATTTTCCACATAACTTAAGTATTTTATTTCTGGTTGCATGTTACATTGCAGTTATGAAAATCTGTTAAATGCAGCTATAAATCAGACCCAGACACGTTGTAGCTGCAGCTTAACGTCTTAATATCTTCCAGCTTTCAAATTCTAATTTGATCATTTTTTGCGGTATTTTTCCATGAAATGTTGACTTTAAAAACTCAAGAAAAGTCTTGGCGAACATTTTTGGTTTTAGATAAACGCATTAATTAGGCGTCGTTTAAGGTATTGCTTATTAAAATCTATGCAGAAATGGTGGAGCTACAGTTCGTTAGCGAAACTCAAAAAATTAAAAGAATTATCAAGAATACCTTTTTGACGGTGCTGACACAGAGAGTAGGATTCGCATAGCTTTGCGATGAGGATGCGATGGTCAAAGCTTTAGTGTAGTCAAGAAGAGTTAGGAACGTTACATCTCCGTCGTCCATTCTTTCATGAATATCCTCTAAAATTTGTATCATTGCAGGTGTACAATTTCTATTTATTCTGAACCCAGATTGATTGTTGTTAAGTAATGTGTGCTCTGTAAGAAATTAATTTATTTGTTCAGCTACCAAGGTCTCGCATGGCCTATAGTCTGGAGAGTTTGCTTTTTTGGGACTATTTTAGCCTCCTTCCACTTTTCCGGGAACGTTGATGTCATAATGGCTGTGCTAAAAGTGTGAGTATTATTCTAAAAGATCTTAAGAATGGATTCTAGAACATTACAAGGACTAACAGAACAAAAACTAAAGCTAGGAACAGTATAAGTACAGGGCGCTGATGTCAAGTTCATGGTTGGTGATGGGTCCGCTACAACTAATTGCAAAATTTTTTTTATTAACTTCATTAACGCCCATGTCAACATGCGCATTTCTGGTTTTTTTTTTTACCAATTCCTATACTTTTAATCATTTGCCATTTCTGCTTGCTGCACACAGGGTTCTTAAACTTTGACGAGTAGAAGGCGGTCTTGGCAGAGTTTATTAGTTTAGTTACGTATGATCTTAATGATTTGTACATATTAAAGTGGCTTTCAGTCTTTTATCTTTTAAATTTTTTAAAGGCGTCGTTTTATCAAGCAAAACGCAGCTTTATCTCCGGGTTGAACCATGAGCTATCTGTTCTTTTGACTGTCGTTCTGTTAATAGGTGCATGTTCACTGTAAAGATAGTCAATGTTTGATTGCAAGCTGAGAATTTACAGTCAACATATAGTGTATTTGTTGTTAATAAAAACATTGCTTGTTTTTAGGTTTAAAGTAATACATGTTTATTCTTGAGATTTTTAATGCTCTTGTCGGCGGCTCGTAGACAACCACTTGAGTCCGTGAGATGATATTATAGGGATGAGTAGGAACTATCGATACCTATAATTTGATACAATTCAACACTTCCCCTCAAATTTTATGTTTAACAATCTATCCGTAAAGCCTAGTACTCAGATGCGCTAAATTTTCCGTCGACCGAAAGTGCTGTATATTTCGCTCGGTGCCTAGTGAACAAAGTGGTCAAACTGCATGCTATACGGTTACACTGTTTTATGTTTGTTTACAAACAGAAATCTGTTAAAATTGTATATATTGTATTAAAGCCAGAAGAAATGTCTTATATGTGGGCGCTGTGGAGCTGGATGACGATAATGCAGACTGCAATATTGGATAAATCCGATCCTGCAGGACATCTCTTATCTCTTTTTAAATGATTAAAATTAGTACCGGTTAGCTTTTCTAGTATGTATCGAATGGCCTTTTTTCGGAACTGAGTACCGGTCTGCGAAACGCCTCCTGCGAACTTTTAGTCGACCGAAAAACAGCGATGATTTTTTATCGGTCTCATACGAATATCATCCCTGATTTCGGTCGACGGAATATTTAGCGCGTCTGAGTACTAGGCTTAAAGAATCGAAAATTGTACTTTAAGTCATACCCAAAACCCAAAATGAATTCACTACGTGTGGTCGTTGAAAAACCTTTGGTCAACACATCTGCTCGCATCTTCTCGGTTGGAATGTACTTGATGATGACTTCTTTCTTCTCTACTAGCTCACGAATGAAATTATGACGAATGTCCACGTGCTTAGTCCGGCTGTGGAATACTGGATTTCTGGTCAACTCGCCAGCGCCTTGGTTGTCGTTGAATATTTCAACAACGCCATCAGAGCCTAAAACTTCTTTCAGGAACAGTTCGGTGGATTGATCCCTTTCATGCGTCAGATATCGTCATGTATTCAGCCTCGGTGTTAGAGAGTGCCACTTTGCCTTGTTTTCGTGGCCCCCAACTGACTGCTGCATTATAAAGCATAAATGCAAAGCCTGCGAATGATCTTCGATCGTCGATGTTGGAACCCCAGTCCGCGTCAGTGTAGCCAAAAAGGTTCTAGCCGGTTTTCTTGAATACCAGCCCTCTGTCGTTGCTTGCCTTTAGATAGCTAAGGACCCTCTTGGCCGCCACCCAGTGCTGTTGAGAAAAATTTAAATTAAATTGACTCAATAAACTTACTGCATAAGCTAAATCTGGCCTAGTGCAAACTGCTAGATACATCAGAGAACCTATGAGATTCTGATATGGTACATTTTCCCTTTTTGAATGTTTTTTCTTCTTTAGCCTCCTTCGTGCTGTGACTGTGTTGGAGTTTTCCATACCGAAACGTTTAATTTGCATATTTGCGTTGATTCATCTTGATCTCCTTTTTCTCAAAGTCTTGTTCAAACTCAATACCAAGGCAGTACCTTAGAAGTCCTACATCTTTCATATCAAAAATGTTGGCTAGCTCAGCCTTTAGATCGCCGAGTGCCCTTGGATCATTGGATGCAATCATTAAGTCTTCAACGTAGATTAATACAACTACTAGTATATCATTTTTATGTATGGTGTATACACAAGGATCTGCGCTAAGTGGTTGCATGCCTAATGCTCTTAGCTTTTCATCTAGTTTCCGGTAGCATTGCCTTCCGGACTGCTTGCATACTTTTTGCGACGTGTATTTACGGCGTTCGTTCATGTCCAAAATTCTTTCAAATTCTTTCGGTATCTCTATGTAGACATCTTCGTTTATTTCTTCGTATAAATATGCGCTGGTGAAGTCTAATTGTTGTATCTGCATACCAAGTTCGACAGATAAAGCCATGAGCAATCGGATAGAGCTCATGCGTGCCACAGGTGCGAAAGTTTCATTATAACTCATACCTGGAGTTTGAGCAAAGCCTTTTGCGACAAGCCGTGCCTTTCGCCTTTTGATTATTCCATCATAATTCCTTTTTGTTCGTAGAACCCATTGCGTTTTTATGAATTCAGCATTGTTTGGTCGATCTACCAAAATCCATGTATTCTTTTTTAGTGCTTGGTACTCCTGGAGCATTGCTGCTTTTCATTCTCCACTTTCAGGGCATTTTAGTGCTTCATCTGCGTTGTTTGGGTCGCTCTCTTCTACATTGTTTGCGATGTACTCGCTTGCTTCTTCTTCTTCAACTGTGTCTTCTACTGGAATGATTCTGCGCTTTCTTGGGCGCCCACGACGTCGTTTTGGAGTCGATTCCACTTCGGTAGTGTCATTGTTTGTTGTGCCTCCTGAATATTTTGTTATTTTTTCTGTGGAAATTCCCCTTTTTGGTCTGTGGTCTGGGCCAGTATTTCATGATTTGAACTTTTCGAAATGTTTTCTTTAACAAAGTCTTCATACTCGTTAACGTGTTTTAAATTATCAAGGAATTTTACATCTCGGCTTTTGTAGATTTTTTCCTTCTTCCACTTCCACTTTTACCACAAATACAGTATACCCTTTAACTGTTTTTGAGTACGGGTATAAAAAAACGAGAAGGAACGTGAGTCGCTTCTAGTCACGACTCTACTTTATACCCGTACTCAGTCAGTATACAAAATAGAAATTTTAAAATTTTAGATTTTACATCTGTTATTCTGGCTATAATGATAATCCGATCTGATTCAGATTCGGCAAGGTCATTCTCTACGATACTTTTAGTTTTATAGTATCTTTAAAATTGTGGCTGCCACAGATTTTCGTCCTTTGGTGGGCGGAAGGGGGCGGGGCGAAATTTTGAAATACACTTGTAACAGTGCGATATCGCATGAGTATGGAAACAAAATTTCGCTGCTCTAGCTTTTATAGTCTCTGAGAAAAAGGCGTCAAGCAAGACGGACAGACGGAGTCTGCGTTACACACATCCACTTTTACCACAAATACAGTATACCCCTTAACTCTTTTTAAAAACTGGTATAAAAAAATGTTGTTAAAAAAATGTTATATCGCGAAATCTATCAGTAAAATTATTTTGGGCCACAGCCTAAATAAAAAGTTAAATTTTGTCGAGTAGTGTTATAACCGCACCGGTACGACGAAAAATAACTTCAAAACCGTGATCTGTGATTTTTAGCACCGACATAAAATTTGACCTTAGCTCGGGAACATAGAGGGTTTCGCCTAGACTTGCCGTCACGACCGTGGTTTCAAGAAGTATTTCACCGCTGCCTAGTATTGGAGCACATTTATTATTTGCGAGTTTTAAACTTTGCGATTCATTTTTTAGGTTTTTAAATTGTTCTTTTTGAGCGCACATATGCGATGTCGCCCCTGAATCGAGACACCACTGTCCTTCTTCAACGAATGCTTGCAATGCTACCGCTGCGTTGCTTTTTGCGGTATCTCTATCTTCAAATTTGTATTCTTTAGATTTTATTATTGATCTACACTCTCTGGCCTTGTGACCGGTTTTCCACAATTAAAGTACTTAAGCTTTCCAAATTGATTTTTGTTTTGATATTTTTGTCCATACTTTCTTGTATACATTGCGTCTTGTAGTGTTCTTCTATCATATTTGTTTTTAATGCTTCTGGATTAGGTAGTTTGTCCTGCGTTTCTATCGCGATTCTGAATTGTTCGTATTCTTCGTTAACACTGTACAACAACAATATTGTAGATATTGGATATATAATCCATTATTTGTATATCCATTTCATTTATTTTGTCGAGAATGTCAAAAAACTTTTGTAGATGACTGTGCATGTCTTCACCGTTTTGCATTTTTAGTAATATAAGCGATTTTAATAAATGCACCTTTCGCGCCGGACCTTTTGAATGATACACACTTTCTAGTTTTTCCCATAGTTTTTTTGATGTGGCACAATTTTGTATTTGTCTTAATTCTGTCATTGCGATTGACAAAATTAAATCTGATTTTTCTGTAGCATCATTTGTGTCCCACTCAGTTTGTGCTGATGGATTTCCGTTCACATATTTCCATAAATCGTTTTTAATTAAAAGGGCTTGCACCTGTATTTTCCATGTATCATAATTTTCCCTTCCGAGGGGATCTATTTTTATGTTTGCGTAACTCATTGTTTCACTTTGTACAGCTTGATAGGCTATTCAGACTGGGGCTGCGTCATGCTTCTTTGCGTCTTTCCGGAGACGCAGTTTTTTAAACCCGTACTCAAAGAGTGAAGGGGTATATTGTATTTGTGGTAAAAGTTGATGTGTGTAAAGCCGAGAAGCAGAAAGCATAAAGTATATTCTTGATCAGCATCAATAGCCGAGTCTCTGTCTGTCTTTCTGTCTGTCCGTCTGTCTGTCCGTCTGTCTGTCCGTCTTGATGAGCGCCTACATAGATCTCAGAAACTTTAAGAGCTAGAGCAACCAAATTTTGTTTCCAGACTCATGTGATATCACACTGAATCAAGTTTCTTTCAAAATTTTTCCACGCCCCCTCCGCCTTCATAAAAGACCAAAATCTGTGGCATCCACAATTTTGAATATACGATAAAACTAAAAAAACAGTATCGTAGAGAATAACCATATCTACCAGGTTGCCGAATCTGAGTCAGATCGGATCATTATAATGGCCAGAATAAGGAAAATCATTCAGTTGCTTCCCCACCTCCTCTCAGCACATCTGACTAGAGGTGGGCATGGACTGTGTTTTCTTCGTGTCACGTCGTGACACGATGGGCGCCCGCGTGTGCGTGTTGAAAAATTAAATATTGTCCATGGGCGTGCGTGTTCGTTCAGAGCAAAATCGGCACAAAAGAACACGACGAGCAAAAAAAAACTAAATTGTTGTCCGTTTTTGTGATTTTTGAGTGTGTGTTTACAACTAGTTTAGTGTGAACATGAACATGAAATCCCAAAAGCTGCATAGCCATTCCAGCCAGCTCGGCTACAAGCGTGAGGGTGTTTTCTACCTCGGGAAAAATATTAAATGAACGCTGGTACACGCTTATTAAGCTCCAACCTTGATAAACTGTTATTTTCATATACAAATATGTAAATAAGAACCTACAAATATGTAGGTAAAATCAATGTTAATAAAGGTATACAAAAAAATGTATAAGATTTCGTGTTGGACCGTGTTCCGAAAATTTTTAGCCGTGCGTGCTAGTGCGTGTTGGAAATTTTCATTTTCGTGCCGTGTTGGGTCGTGTCGGAAAATTGCAGTCCTCGCAGTTCTCTTTCTCGCTCGCACACACTCTGCCCTGTGCAGTGCGCGAGAGCCCTCTAGTAGAGGAGATGTAGAATCTGCATTATATACACACTGTAGAATATAAATGTTAGATGTATATTCGACATTGTAGATGTAGATAACAGACAAAAAAATTTTACATGTAAAATATTTTAAAATTCTCACAAATTTATATACTGAGTGAGTACGGGTATAAAAGTAGAGGCGCGTCCAGAAGCGACTCTCACGTTCCTTCTCGTTAGTTTAATCATATCTTAAAAATTGTGGATGCCACAGATTTTCGTCCTTTGTGAAGGCGAAAGGGGGCTTGGCTTAATTTTGAAACAAAATTGATTCAGTGTGATACCACAGTCTGAACACAAAATTTCGTTTCTCTAGCTCGTACAGTCTCTGAGAACTAGGCGTCAAACAACACGGACGGACGGACAGACAGACATGGCTATATCGACTCGGCTATTGATGCTGATCAAGAATATACATATACATATATACTTTATGGGGTCGGAAACTTTTCCTTCTCTGCGTTACACACATCCACTTTTACCCCTTTTTTTTTTGAGTACGGCTATAAAAAGATACCGAAAGAAGTGTATACAAAACACATTAATGTTAGTGAAAATTTGTGCCAATTGGCTAAATCAATTGGCTTTCAATCAATTTATAAATGTTTGTTTGCTAATATGTATGTACATACATATATATGTACATATGTACCTAGGTATAGTTAGTGTTATGATTATTGATTATGGAAAAGCAATTTAGAGCCTTCTTCTTTGTGTTGCAAATTTGAGGGTGAAAAGTATTGCGAGTAACGAACCATTTTATTTTGTTTTTTTTTTTAAATAAATCAATAATAGATCGGTACAAGAATCGAAGAAGCAAACTACGTGCATCAAGTGAGTTCCGCAACGTCACCTCCAGCACCTGATAATCAACTCAACACTATGTGCTGGACGGGTACTCTTGGCGAAGTGATGATCAGCTATTCAGCTGAGCGACAGATCAGCGACTGTGCAATCAAATGGAACTGGGCGATAGCTAACGTTGCTGCTGCTGCTCTTTTCTTGCTCTTGTTATCGCCTCGCCTCGACAGGGGCTTGGGTTAGTCTGTCAGCGTACGCCACCCGACTTGCTTTAAACTGCGCTACTATAATTATAATGAGCTGTCCCTATGCAGGAAACGGGTAAACTACGCCACGGGTCGAGACCACGTGCAGACTTATCACTGATTGGCGTGGCGTTGCGTGGTTTCCTTACAGAAACGACCATGATGAAGCTGCGGTACCGCTGTCCACAGAGGTGGGCAAGATATACGGGGAGTACTTGATGCTTGACAAGCTGCTGGATGCCCAGTGCATGCTCTCCACGGAGGACAAGAGACCGGTCCACGACGAGCATCTGTTCATCATCACGCATCAGGGTAAAGAATTACAATCCAGTCCAACCCAATCCAATCCATTCCAATCCGGTAGACACTAACACCTTCTCTGTTTTGGCCAGCATACGAACTGTGGTTCAAGCAGATTATCTTCGAGTTCGACTCCATTCGCGACATGCTCGACGCGGAGGTCATCGACGAAACTAAAACTCTGGAGATCGTCAAGCGACTCAATAGAGTTGTCCTCATACTGAAAGTAAGACACTTGCGCAGGAACCATATATGGTTTACGAGTATGTATGTACGAGTATGTACATGGTATACTTGATACTCAATATATTTTGATGATGAATCCCATAATTTATTCGATTGAAAGCTTTCCCTGCGACTTCCAGTCCAGTCCAGTCAAGTCAAGTCTTCCATGTATAAAATTATGACTTAAATGCCCGTTTTGCGCAGCTTTTAAGGTATCACTAAATCACGATCACTAAATCCAACTTAAACCAAGAAAATATCTTAAAGCTGATTACCTAAAAGCTGCGCTAAAACGAGTGAGCGACTCCATTAACCGCTGGCTATAGAGCAGCTAGGCCCGCGTGTTTAATGACAAACAGAAAAAAATAACAATTTCCTAAACAATTACGAACCTTGTAAATTCTATGAAAAAGCTGCTAGTGGACCAGGTGCCCATATTGGAGACCATGACGCCACTGGACTTTATGGACTTCCGAAAGTATCTAGCGCCGGCTTCGGGCTTCCAATCGCTTCAGTTCCGGCTAATCGAGAACAAGCTTGGCGTACTTACCGAGCAGCGTGTAAGATACAATCAGAAGTACTCGGATGTCTTCGGGGGCGACGAGCAGGCGCTGATCGCTATCAGGAGCTCCGAGCACGAGCCCTCGCTACTCGAGTTGGTGCAGCGATGGCTGGAGCGGACGCCCGGGCTAGAGGAGAGCGGCTTCAACTTCTGGAAGAAGTTCCAGCAGAGCGTCGACCAGTTTCTGGCCGCCCAGGTGCAGATCGCGATGGAGGAGCCGGTGGAGCGAGCCAAGAACTATCGCCTGATGGACATTGAGAAGAGGCGCGAGGTTTACCACTCCATCTTCGACCCGGCCGTGCACGAGGCCCTCGTTAAGCGCGGTGATCGCCGCTTCAGCCACCGGGCTCTCCAGGGAGCCATCATGATCACCTTTTACCGCGACGAGCCGCGCTTCAGTCAGCCCCACCAGCTGCTAACCCTGCTCATGGACATCGACTCGTTGATCACCAAGTGGCGCTGTAAGTTCGACTTCGTCTTTGCGTTGATACCGATAACTATCTCTAAGCTGCTTTTCCCACTTTCCGCAGACAATCACGTGATCATGGTTCAACGCATGATTGGATCCCAGCAGCTGGGCACCGGTGGCTCATCCGGGTATCAATATCTTCGCTCCACTCTCAGGTAATCCCCTTATCGGCGGAACGCTCATCGAACTCCACTGATCTTTTGTGTGTGTGTTTCCAGTGATCGGTACAAGGTGTTCCTGGATCTGTTTAACCTGTCTACGTTTCTAATACCTCGCGAGGCGATTCCCCCTCTGGATGAGTCCATTCGCAAGAAACTTATCCACAAGAGCGTCTAACGGGGGGCGTCTAACCAATCCAACCAAATAGACCCAAGCTAAATAAAGCCTAAGGCGCAGTTCTTGTAATAAGTTCGACCCTGCCTATGCCATGTCTGACATCCATTAGTACTTTTTGATGCTTTTGGTCTTAATGGGTTTCCACAGCCTGAAAGTATGCTGTCCATGTCCCGCTTATCGACCAGGGGCAGACTGAGGCTGGGCCTTATGGCCTAAAATGGTACGACCAAGTGTCGAAACATCTCAATTGATCGATAGCCAAGGGAACAAATGGACTCTCTACAAAGGGTCGAGCCCTCAAGCTAAATTGAATGCGAAAATGGAATGCAAAGAAGGATATTTTGTAGTAGTAGTGCGTAGCATCTTCATCTGTATGAAGATCATATTTAAAGGCACAAGATAATCTCTTTTATATGTACATACATACATATATGTATATGTTATCTTGATCTCTTATTTAAAAATTATTTTTCCCAGAGTGTTTCTAGACTTGTCTTTCGTCGCTCCCATTATAAGTATATGCAGGTAGAATTACATACATACTCGTATGATACATACATATGTATGTACTCTCATCCCCGAGTAGGGACTCATCTAAAGGCGCATAAAAACATAACCTTTGCCAGTGGCCTTTCTGGAGCTGATAAGAAGGCCGATTTTTTGTTCTATTCCCGGTACGCTAAGATTGCGAGTATAGAAGTGGAGTATAGAGTATTAGATTCGTGTGGACGTATGTACATATGTATGTACATATTTATGTAACGGCCAGTGGAAAACGTTTCCTGAGTAGCATCAATAGCCGCTGAGTAGATATACATACATGTATGTACATATGTACATCTGTAGCCATGTCCGTATTAATGGGCGAGTGCACGTATGTACATACATATGTAAATATTTATGTACATACGCATATGTAGTATAGTATATATATATACTAGACTGAGTACGATGTATTTGTAGTGTCGCGCGGCATTGGTTCAGATTCTAGTTTTCAGTTTCATTATAATTTATTAGAGGGGGACGGAGAGAGACAGGGCGAACGGCCAGCAGCGCTTTGCTGGACGAGTGCAATTAATTATTGTTGTGTTTGTGTAAGGAGTGGATTCGGGTCGTCTTGCGATAAGGCGGTAAATAGAAAGAGAGAGTCAAAGTTCCCAGCCATTATGTAAGCAACATTTAATTGGAACGACACATTTGTGCAAATCAAATTCAATTTGCACCACCCCGCCTCCCCCTCCTTACCTTTCGGTGATGGTTAATTTTTGACTATTTATGGCTTGTTTCTTCTCGGCAATTATAGGGGCTAGACTGCCTCCTGATAATTACATTGTTCCCTACTCCCACCATCAATCCCACAGCCCGTGGCCAGCTCTACTGCATTCACGGACAGCCCGGCAGCACCGCACTCTGAATGTGCTTCGGCTCGTACCACAACGTGAAATGATAATGCAGCTACATTTGAGTTGATAGAATTATCCAAGTGGAACAGGAAGCGAAATGGTTAATACATAGTATTACTTATATGTATATGTACATTATGTGTATATAAATATGTACATACATATGAAGGTAAATACATACATAATGTAAATAAATAAATAAATTTTTAAATTAAATTTCCCTATTCAAATTATTAATTTTCAGTTTTAATGATGTATTTATTATTTGTACTTAATTATCCATAACATAACACATTTTTTTTCGCTCAAAATTAAACTCAAAGATGAATAATAAAGAAATTTGGTGGATATGGATGGATTACCATTAAAATTATCTATTGGTAGGTATCTTTAATTCTGATGTGCAACTATTCTAAGTGAAAGATTTTTTGGTTACCAATTTAAAAAAAAATTAATTTTTACGGCCCCTGAATTATTCCCATCTTTGGATTCGTGCGAAGTTTACACAGACTTGAAGAAAGCTTTTAAAATTAGAATTATTTATTCATAGCCTAACTAGTACATTGATATACTACATATGTATGTACATAAAGTAGCTTTGACCACTTCACGGTAGTCAGGCAACCGATATGACCCATCCGAATAGGTAAGGCGCAACCCGCTAAATTCTACCGGCGCGACGATCGCGACGTCAGCTCATTAATAAAACCAGCAACAGCAACAACAACGACAACGCTCGTGAAGATGTAGCCGATGCCTATTCCGTGCCCGAGTCCGAGACCGAGTCTTTGTCTGTGTCTCGCCTCAGTTGCGCACTGAATCTGTGACTGGTCAGTCGCGTTGTGTCTGGTCCCAGCAGCAGCAGTCAATTTCAATCCCAGCCGAAGAGGCCCAAGGCAAAGTGCTAATATCCCAAGTGCGAAATGCGGTACCTGTCATTGAGTGCGTTCATCGTGTGCTTGGCCCTTGCCGGGCACTGCCAGAGCGCAGGTAAGTGGAAAGGGACGGGAAGGCCGTAGGCCGTAGGCAGAGTACCAGAAGTTCGGGTTGAGAGTACTGACACATTGCCAATATCAGCAGGCTACAAGAGCGAGATCGAGATCACGCCAGACCCGCTAGACGCAGTTGAGGCTACAACAAAGAAGTCCAGCTGGTTCGGCGGCTTCAAGAAGTTTTTTGGCAGCAGTGGCGATCCGTCCACCACGGAGGTCACAACCAGCACCACCTCGACGACGACCACCGCCAGGCCAAGTTCTGTAGCTGGCACTCCCGCGGCCGCCCAGAAGCCCCCGCCACTGGTAATCTCTCATGCCCCTTTGATGCCGTTGGGCCCTCGGCCTGACACCCCCAGCTCCTCCCCCTTGGGAGCTGCTAGCAGCCCCGAGTGGCCCACAGACGGAGTGGGTGTCAGTCATTTTATTTCCAGCACCAAGCCGCCCCATCAGCCACCCCAGGGACGTCCACAGGAAGCAGGTGGAGCACCCAATTTGCCACCGGGATTCGCCCCCTACCGCCCCCAGAAGTCACAGCCAAACAGTTACGATTTGAGCTACGGCAGCGGCAGCGGAGGCGGTGGCGGTAATGCGGGACGTCCGGGACTAAATGATCCGCTAGCTAACAGCAGGGCCACAACCACCACACAGCGGCCCAAGACGCCCAATATCCAGCCCGGATCAATCGATGTACGCTTCGGAACATCCACAGCCAAGCCACATCCACTGAAGGAAGAGTTCCCGGCTCTGCCCGGTCCCCGTCGCCCATCCGTGAAGGATGACTACCCGCCTCTACCTACGGTCCGGTCCCCATCAGTACCTTCCTCTCCCACAGCTCTTCACACTCCCACTCCCAATCCTAATCCCATTCCGACTCCTTCTTCGCCCACTGCCTGGGCATCGCCTCTGCCCACGCCCGTGCACCCAGCAGCGCCCGTGCATCCGGCTCAGCCCTCGACCAAGCCAACGGCTGCCAATGGAGTATCGTTTGTGCCGCACACCGGGGGAACGGGAGGACAAAGCGGTGCAGGAGGAGCTACCACGACCACAGTTCGGCCGGGCTTCCAGTCGTCAGGCAATTCGGTGGCCAGCGACGATGAGATCCGCCAGCTGACAGAGCAGCTTTACACCAAAGAGAGCAACAGCCAGATTAGTCTGGTCCAGGTGAACCTGCAGGGGCGAACGCGCTCCATCGACAGTGCCGACGAGGCCCCCAGTCCGTAAGTTGGTCAGAGTTCGTCGGGCAGAGGATATAAGATAATAGCATACAGCATAAATGGAATATTTTCAGTCTTCTCCAGGTGGACCCCAAGGCCTTCGACCCTCCAACCATTGCCAAGATGAAACTGCTGTTCAACAACTACGAGCATGACACACTGGTCAACGAGCACGTGACGGCCAACGAGCGAAAGGAGGAGAACGAGTTCCTGGACGCGGTGATGGCCACGTCAGTGATGCGGCATGCGATGCAGTTCCTGCAGCAGAAGGGCATGGTCACGCCCGATTCCAAGACGCACCGCGACCTGGTCAAGGAGCTGTGGTTCACGCAGTACTCGCGCGGTCAGGGCAAGATCGGCAGCTCCGGCTTCGAGCATGTGTTCGTCCACGAGGTGAAGAACGGAACTATCATAGGGTTCCACAACTGGGTGTACATCAGCGAGGAGGAGCAGGCGGGTCGCCTCGACTACAAGGGCTATATGAAGGAGCAGGACATTGGCACGGTAAGAGGAACTAGGCTCCGTCTTAAATGATGCCTCATTTATCCACACATCTGCTTGCAGAAAGGGAAGGTGCTGAAGATCCGCTTCTCGCACCAAGGACAGAACAAGCCCGTGAACACGTTATTTGTGGGCACCTCGCCGGAGCTGGAACTGGCCCTATATACAGTCTGTTTCCAGCTGCGTCCGGACCGCACATGCCCCATCTCCCTGGGCAGCAGCAAGTTCGGCATTGTCACCTACTCCTGGCGCTACCGAGGGAAGAACCTGATTGGCAGCGCATACCCAGAGATTTGAACAGTTCCCCCTTCCTTAAGTCCTACTATACATATGTTATCCACACTATGTTATCCTGACGGTGCAATAAATAATACAAAAATGCACATGAAAAGTGCACAAATATGGACATTTGTTTGACAAGTTTCAAAAATATTTATGAATATTTCAAAAAGATATTCAATGTTCATTTTGTACAATGACTTTTCTCGCAGCTACACCCGAACGTTATAAATGGTACAAAAAAACTGAAAGCGCAGAATCGTTATTAAATATACATATTATCTACTAGATTGGTTCAGCTAATTATTACAGCTAGAGCATGGACGAAAATTCGTGTGGCTTATTCCCCACGGAATGCCCCATGCCACGGATAGATCTTCCTCGTCCATTGTGCGCCACTAACGGTCGGAAGGAAATTCTTTGGTGTTAAGAGAAGTGGAGAATATTGGTCATTAGATAGAATACAGATAGACGCAATAATTAAGATTCGAACATATGTACATATGTATCCCGTTTGTGTTCTGTTTTAACAGGTACATACATATTTGTAAGTTTATGATTTTTGTCGAATTTTTTATACATCTGGCTTAAACTGGCACTGCAAATTAATTTTATCATAATACATACATACATATGTGATCCGATATAAACCAGATTCGGCAGTCTGGTAAATATGGTCATCCTCTACGATAATTCTCATATCTTCAAAATTTTGGATGCCACCGATTTTCTTTTTCTGTGTTGGCGGAAGAGGCCGCTGCGAAATTTGGAAATACTCTTGTAACAGTGTGATATCACATGAGTCTGGAAACAACATTTGGTTGCTCAAGCTCTAAGATCTAGGCGCTCATCAAGACGGACAGACAGAGAGACATCACGAATATATGTATGTACATATAAACTTTATGGGGTAGGAAATGTTTCCTTCTGTTTTGTTACACACATCCATTTTTACCAAAAATCTACCACCTCCAACTCTTCGAATATGGGTATTTAAATATATAGAGATGTGCGGTCTGCTTTGTCCATGTCCCACCAGACACTCGCCCGCCTTCCTGCATTTACCGACAATCTCTTCCTTTTGCGAACAGTAAAATGGAATGTTTCCCACTGCCACGATTTAATTCGGAAAAAAGATTTAATATTTTGTTGGTTTTTGTGTTTGACTTAAACAGTTCAAATGAGCGCGCGCAACCGATAGCTGTTCATCGATACGCCTGATTTCAATTTCTGAGCTGGGAAACCTGTTTTTAGCCTCGCTCTCTGCGAAGTCGTAACAACCTCTCTTCGGATCAGATCAACAGGTGGGACAATCTACGACTGTAAAGCCGCTGTCTCAGTTTTCAGTTGCTGTTTGACTGCAGGAGGAGTTTGTAGTGAATTTTTTTTTGTTCGCGGCGTGCCACGACTTACTGCTACGACCACTAGCGAAACACACACTCTCACACACAATCACCAGTCACAACAAGATCTGTTTTTTTTTTTGCAACTCTACGCGCCTGTCTCATTCAACTATAATTGTTAAATGTAAAACAACTTAAGCTTGACCATATTTAATAAAAAGAAAGAACAAGAGCCGCAGTCACAGCTACAGCTTCGTCGGCAGAAAGCGGAATCAGACTCAGTAATGAAATGTACATACATCATACATACATACATACATACATACATACTATGTTATGTTCTGTGCGGTGACGAAGTGACGTTAAAAGCAACCAAGAAGAGGCAGTAATAGAGAGAAGGAGAGAACAAAACGACGAAACGAGCACAAAACACATTAAAAACACAAACACAAACGCATACCAGCAAACGACACCAACAACAGCAGTAGCAGAAGCAGCAGCAGCAGCAACAGCAGAACTGTTAACTGAAACGAAAAGAAACAACAAAGCAAGTGAGTAATCGAAAGAGAGAGAGAGAGAAGGAGAAGGAGACGGAGACGAAAAAAGATATGCAAAACTAAAACAGATATATGTATGTAACCCTTTGCCATACCCAGTACCGCTCGCTCTCTTGTAATTCAAATCCGGATTCCTGAGATAGGCGTGTAAAAGAGAAATTGGTAAGGAGAAGAGATCGAATTGGAAGACGCCCTGGAATTAAGCTTTTGTGGATTCCCTCTCATGACCGTTAGGAAGTGGAATGAATAGTCGAAGAACACATGTACATATGTACCTATATACATATGTACATATCCACAAATCATCTTTTAATCAATGCATCCCACAATTCATTTTCTTGGCAGATTATAACTTTTTTATCCATCCACACCCAATCAGATTGACTTTTCTCCAAGTGATGCAATCAATGGTGTGGATATGAATGGAATGGAGTTCTCCCTCCATTCCATTATGTGCACGTGTGTTTTCAGGCTTTGGGATACCCTGCAGTTCCAAAAGTAACTTTTCACTGGTGATTCATTTGGGGAATCACTCATTCCATGTCCGTAGCCTGTAGGGACTCACTGGTGAAACTCCAGATGAAATTTGTATGGACGTGTCCGCATTTTTCACTCATGAAAATTCAAATGAAATTGTCACTGAGTTTTCCAGTGACTTCACCGGTGGCTTATACGTACAAGCGATGAGTGATTTCACTCGGGACAGCCACCAGTGATTTCACTCGGGACAGCCACCAGTGATTTCACTCGGGACAGCCACCAGTGATTTCACTCGGGACAGCCACCAGTGATTTCATTCGGGACAGCCACCAGTGATTTCACTCGGGACAGCCACCAGTGATTTCACTCGGGACACTTTCGAAATGTCCCCATATGAAATCACTGGTGACTCGAAACGAAATTTCACGGATAGTTTCATATGTGAAACCCACCCAAAAATTTCTTTAAACACTTCATTCAAATAAAAGTAAATATATTTATTTAACTTAGTTTTGTAGATTGTTTGTTGTTTTAATTATTTTAAATTATCTGTAGGGCCTTCCTTAACCGACTCGATCGGGTTAACAAGCACCAATGCTCCTGAAATGATATAGAAAAAACAAATATTTAGCCACGGAATGTAATATTTATTGAACTAACTTCTGAGTTATGTTGTGATTTGTATAAAGCAATACACATATGAAATTGGATTTTACCTTTGAGAACCGAATATAGTCCGGCTCGGCATTTTAAACATTTTTTTCGCAAGTCCCGTCCAGGTTGTACTCCTGGACTACTTTTTCGTCCAGCACACTTTTGAGGCAATGAGTCCTTCTCCAGCAACTTCAGAAATGTTTTGATCTGTAAATGATTAAGTCAAATTGCACATATATATATTTGTTTAATTAAAAATGCTGTATTTTCAGTTACATGGGTTTTCTCGAGAAAAAACAAACACGCGCAGCGACGCACTTGGTTAACGAGACCACGCGGCTAGAATGTTCTAGAATCTAGATTCCAGACATATTTTTTCTTGCGAAACCCATGTAACAATTTAATTTAACTAACAACGCGCACTGTAATCACTGTAATCCACTTACCTGACTTTAAAAACACTGAAAACCCACTTTTGAAAGGAATAAACATGTAAATAGACGCGCAACTACAAAAAATCAAAGGCGCTCGCAACAAAATATTACACCAACTAATCGGTTTTTTTCCCTTCATCCCTTTGAGGAGACGAAATGAGCGAGAGTAGAAGAGTTATGGTCGAATGTAGGTAGAGAAAACTAAAAATATGAGAGAGAGGGAAATATATGGATATCTGCTTCTCTTTCTTCCGCGCCCGTTTCGATCTGCAGCAGTGGAAGCCGGACAGAATTTCATGCTGACGTCGACGTCGCTGCCTTTGTCGACGTCGAGCCTGAACAAATTTTCCTATGACAATTTCATGCGGTGACAGCCAGAACTGCAGGGTACCTACATATGTGCATACATACACACATATATACATATATGCATACATACATAAGTTTTTATGTACGTACATACATATGTACATACGTAGGAACGAATGCGATCGATTTGTACGTGTGTAACGGCATGGACAAGCCATTTCCATTATTATGTTATACCCGTACTCAAAGAGTTAAGGAGTATATTGTATTTGTGGTATAAGTGGATGTGTGTAACGCAGAGAAGGAAACGTTTGCGACCCCATAAAGTGTATATATATATATTCTTGATCAGCATCAATAGCCGAGTCTCTGTCTGTCTGTCTGTTCGTCTTGATGCGCGCCTAGATCTCAGAGAATATAAGAGCTAAATCAAGCAAAATTTTGATTAACGACTCATGTGATATCACACTGTTACAAGTGTATTTCAAAATTTCGCCCCGCCCCCTTCCACCCCCACAAAAGACGAAAATCTAGGGCAGCCACAAATTTTAAAGACACGATAAAACTAAAAACCCAGTATCGTAGACTGGCGAATCTGTGTCAGATCGGATCATTGTTATAGCCAGAGTAAAGAAATTAATTTTCAGTTGCTTCCCCCACCTCCTACGGCGCTGCTGACGCTACTCATTCTCTTTCTCGCTCGCACACAATCTGCCCTGTGCAGTGCGCGACCGTTTCGGAGAAGATGTAGAGTCTGCATTACATACACAATGTAGAATATACATTTTAGATGTATAATCGACATTGTAGATGTAGATAACAGATGTAGAAAAAAATATAATATGTAAAATATTTTTAAATTCTCACAAATTTATTTACTGACTGAGTACGGGTATTAAAGTAGAGTCGCGTCCAGCAGCGACTCACACGTTCCTTCTGTTTTTTTTTTGTCTTTTACTTGTTATAACAACAATAATTATTGGAAGGGATCGTCCCAATCGGATTCTAGGCGTGTTCGTTTTGAATTCTCTTGGCTACGATTCGATTTTCTCCGCAAACGGACAGCGACGGCAACGATTTGGCAAGAATACCAAGAACGATTTCAACGGTAAAGCACGGAAAACAGTTAGACGTGCAAAGAGAGAAAAAAATCGGCGAAAACCAGGCGAAAAGCTATGTACATACAATAAAAAATTGGTGGTGGAAGCATAAGAAAACTGGTTCCGGCCATCGGGGAATGCCGCATCAGCCACTTGGTTGAATATTTGTCTGTTTCTTTCTGTTTGTGGTGTGTGTGTGTGTATGTGCGTCTGCGAGAGTGTGTGCGGGCCACTTCCGTACATCAACGCCCCAGTGCTGTTTCTTGCTTGCACTTGCTCTTCGTCCCACCACCACTCTCGTTTGCGGCTTCCAGGTTTTATCCGTCAGTGTTCTTGGTTCGTTTTCTCTGCCTCATCAGCAGCTTTACCTAATATCGCTCTGGTCGGATTAAGTTTATTTTTGTAGGAGGCCTTATTATTAAAATGAAACACAGCCGGGCGGTTAATTATAGGCTACGGAACAATTCGCCCGATTTAATCGTTGTCTGTTTTTATTCCGCTCAACACTTCTATCGATGCTCGTTCTCTCAAAAAGTGCCGGCCTCGATCTCCCGCTCCGCCACTTGACTCCTCGATAGTTCTTCCACGAAGTATCCTCTTATATAATATGGGTATCTCCACTGCTTATATCGATTAGCGAGAGATGCCAACGCGCGCTACATATTACTTAAATGCTATTTCCCTGCATAGTTACAGTGCTACTATTATTTTGCTACATTATATTGCTACAATTCGGCCATCCTGACCGGAGTGCTCCTGAACTCCTTACAATTATATTTGTTTCTTTACAGGTGGACATATTTTAATTTTAATATCCTTAGTTCATGTGTTACCAACATTTTGCTCATAATTTTTCCCTGTGACATTTGCCTCTTTGCGTTTTCCTAACCATGGCTTCATACTCCCAAACTCCTTTGTACGGCATCCTTGACTGCTGAAATCCTTCTACATCTTCCAACACGTATGTATCTATCATTTTTTAACACTTTAGTTATTCTATAAGGTCCTTTGAACTTCGGAATGAGTGTTTTAGATACCCCTATATGGGTATCGAAGTTTTTAACCATCACTAGATCGTTGTCCCTGTAGACATGTGGCTTTTTCCGTCTTGCGTCTGCTGCTTGCTTGTTATAGTCCTGTACCTGTTCCTGATGAATGTTTGCTTCTGCCCTAATCTATTCTAAGTCCCTTGTTACTCGTTGATCGGTTAGATCTTTTAAACAGTCGCTTAGTAGATCTGACACTTTACCTCTCTGCCTGACCCCGAATAACATACGACTCGGGTGTTCGTTAACTGTCCTTTGAACTGTGTTGTTAATCGCGTGTTCAACTGTTACTACTACTTTATCCCAGTGTAGACCTTTTTCCAGATCGGCGAGCTTTGCTATCATGGGTCCTAAGATTCTGTTAACTCTCTCTACCTGTCCGTTGGCTTGTGGTGATCCTGTAGCTATCGTTATATGCTTAACGCTCTGTTCTGTTCCAAAAAATCGCCGAACTCTTTCGACGTGAAACAGCTCCCTCTGTCTGACACGATGCATCTAGGCCTGCTGTAAGCTCGAAAATAATCGTTCATTGCATTTACTGCTCCCCTTGAGTTAGTTGTTTTCGTTGTATAAAGCCTTACGAACTTAGTGAACGCGTCTATAACCACTAATATATGCTTGTTCGCCCTGCTTTTGTCAACTGGACCAAAATGGTCGATATGTACCACATCGAATGGTACCGATCCTTTTGGTACCTTGTGTAAAAATCCTTCCTCTTTTCCGTGCTTCGCCGAATACGCTTAACACTTGAGACAGTTCTCTATGTGCTTTTTGGCTTTCTCCCTAACGCTTGAGAACCAGTAACTCTTTAATATAGCGTCGGTCATTTTGTCTATCCCGTGGATTCAGTTCTTTCTTGTTCAGTGTCATGGTTAACGCATTACAGTCCGTTACTATTGTTTGGTTACGCAGCCAAATAGTGGACTTAAATACATAGATTCTAGACAGTGGTGCAGCAGTAGAGTAAATCCTTATTATTGTTCGTTGTTTGCACTGCCCACTGTATTTAATTGTCATCTACCTACAAACATATGTAAATATTCATGCTCCCGCACCGCAGCATGCCTATGTAGGCGTTCTCTCGCTTCTTCATCACGCACCTTTCTTTCTTTCGCCTTCGATACCACTCTCTCTCTCTGTCTATCAATCGCTCGTACTCGGCTAAGCAGCAGCCCGAGCTTCTTTCGCTTCTTTCGTTCTCTCTTTCGCTTGCATTAGGGCACGGGCAATTCGGTCCGCCTGCCCTCTTTTAGTCTTGTTATTGCAATCACTTCTTGCACATCGTCTTGGAATCGATCTATTCAACCCGACACCGTCTTGAACCGACCCCCGCGTCTTCAATCTGACCCCGTATTGAATCCAGCTAACTATCCCTTCTAATCTACTACACTACAATAAACTGTTAATATATATTACTAAATAATCATCGTCTTTTAGTAACCTCGCAAAACAACGCTACTGAAAAAGCTCAGTAGCTCAACAACTATCTTAAATGGTATGCCTTGGACATATATTCTGAACCGTTGTAGGGCGTAAATTATCGCTAGTGTCTCTAGCTCAAAGCTGTGGTATTTTCCTTCAGTAACTGTTGTTCTTTTAGAGAAATAGAACACTGGGTGCATCTTGTCATCACTCTTCTTCTGCATTAGTATCGCTCCGAACCCTAAAGCACTCGCGTCACAATGTAACTCTGTTGAATCTTTGGGATTATATAGTGCCAATATTGGCGCTTCCAACAAATTACTCTTCAGCTGCTCGAAACACTCTAACTCTGTGGTCCCGAACTCAAATTTTCAGTCTTTTTTGACGAGATCATAGAGAGGCAGCTTTTGTCAAAAAATCCTTCACAAACCGTCTGAAGTAAGAACATAGACCTAAAAAACTCTGCACTTCATTCGTTTTCATTGGCACTGGGAACTCTTTCACTGCCTGTAATCCTCTAGAGTCTGGTTTAATCCCGTTACCCGAAATAGAGTAACCCAGGTACTTGACTTCTGACTGTAGAAATTCGCATTTATCTAACCTTAGTTCAAGTTTGTTTGCTACCAACCGTTGCATCACTTCCTGTAAAATTTCCATGTGACTGTCACTATCTATCGTTGCTATCATAATGTCGTCCATGTATATTATCACTTTGTCTTCCTTTACCATGTCAGCAACAAATATTGTTAGTGAACCTTTGAAACACCGCTGACGCATTGCGTAGTCCGAACGGCATCCTTAACCACTCGTATTGTCCCATCGGGGTCGTGAAAGAGGTATAGTTAACTGAGTCGTTGTGCATGAAAACGTGGAAATATCCATTCTTCAAGTCTAATTTAGTGAACACCCTTTTTCTGACAGTTTATCCAACAGAGCGTCTATCAATGGTGTCGGGTAGTTATCTTTTATCATTCCCTTATTGAGTGTGCGATAATCGACGCATAACCTTAACTCTCCTGATTTATTTTTTATTAGTACAATTGGTGACACATACTCCGACTCGCTCGCTCTGATGTAGCCTTTGTCTGTGTACTCGTCTAACATCTTTTGCACCTGCGCCTTCTCGCTATACGACAGTCTTCTGGGCGCGCAATGGAACGGTTTTTCGTGTTCAAAACTTAATTTCATCTCCCACTTTGTTTCCGGGTAATTTGGTCTGTTCGGGTCCACATAGTACGCTCTGAACGTGTTTGTCAGCCTTTCTACGAGTTCCTGGTTACAGTCTGCTCCTACTTTCAGTTCACACTCATCTTTTACAGTGGGATATTCGTTCGGCAGATCGCAAAAGTTGATCCGGATATTCTCGCATGTGTCATTGCATTCCACAATACCATCTTCTGCCCCATCATTCCCTTCGAAACACTCATTTTCTACTTCACATTCATTTTCTCCTAAATACTTGTCTTCTGCTTCACCTTCTTCCTCTCCTTCACACTCATTCTCTACTTTACACTCATCTTCTTCTAAACACTAATTTTTTCTTTCACACTCATTCTGTATTTCACACACATTCTTTCCTAAGCACTCTTTTTTTTTCTTCACTTTCTTCTTCTTTGCAAATGTCACTTACAATTTTAAATTTAGTCCAAGTTTAGTCCAAAGTATGTATGGCTTGTATTTTTATTAACAACATATGTAGGCTTCTTCATTTCATTGCCATATTCAAAATTTCATAAACTTAACTTTCCTTCTTGTACTTTTGTCACATTATTTTCCGTTTCTTGGCTGTGATATGAACTTAATTCTATTTGATTAATATTGTGTTCCTTTGAGAGGCACGACATCTTCATAAAACTTATTGGGCTCCCTGAGTCGATGAGGCAATCTAAGGACAAACATACGTTACTAAAATCCTTAATGAATATGTTAAATTTACGTATGTATTCGTTATGTACCTTATCTTTACGCTCACCGCAATGTGCTACCTGGTGGTTCATGCTACCGCATCCGTAGCATGCTCCCCTTTCGCGCTTGGTCTTTCGACAATCCCCTGCCATGTGGCCCAACGAGTTGCAGTTGTAGCATCGGACCGGTGTCGAAGATTCTCCCGTGTTGCTCCTTGCTCCTGGTGACGCGTACTTCTTCGGCAACATGACTTTCTCGAAGGCCCTTAGCAGCTGGTATGGCGCGACGAAACACTGCATGTGGGCTTGACGTCGCAGCGTCTCGTCCGGAATACCTTCAACGACGCCGTCGATTAGCTCTTCGGCGTCAATGGCTATGCGGGACGCTAGCACCATCTTGTCGTTGTAATAGCTGCAGAACTCCTCGTCGCGCATCTTCAGCCGTGACTCGAACTTGCGACGGAGTGACAGTTTGTTTTCCTTGTGTTGAAATGTACATATTCTCCATTATGTTTAATAGCTGATCCATGGGCATGGACATGTGCTGAACCTCAGAATGCAGCCACATTAGGGCATTGTCTTTCAGCTTCGACATCAGCAGCATCAGCAAATTCTCATACGACAGTTTGTTTATCTTTGCCGTCGCTCTAAACTGCGCGATCCAAGCCGTGACGTCACTATTGTTGCCAGCGGTGTTGCCGTGGTAGTTTGGCATCATGTCTTTCGCAACATTAAGCAGCGCAAGGCTAGACTCATTGTTGACAGCCGTTGCTGCACTCTCCACTGTGTTCTCTCTCTCTCCTCCCTTTTGTAGCTTCAGCAAGTTGCTGACAGCAACTCGATTTGTAGTTTCAAGACCTCGATGTCGCCTGCTCGATCCGTGGCGTTTCGTAGTCCCTTTTGTGCTTCTGGCGTGTTGTTGTTTGCCGGCGATGCGATGGCCGACTCTGCATTATCGGTCTCTCCTTTTTCCTCTCCGTTATAATACCGTCTGACGTCGTCTCTTGTCGAATCTGGATTATTCTGGAACAACTCGTCTTCCGTCTCACTCTCGCACATGTCTGCTGCTGGCGGCCCCTGCTCACGTGTTTCAACTGGGACTTTATTTAATCGGTCTGCCATGGCGGCTTTGGTCCCGTTCTTTGCCAATTTAAGGAACTCAAGCCACTCCCGCAGTTGTGCCGCTGAGTATTGTTCTGCTCCAACCAAATCCGACATTTACACTCTGATTTTTCCCGTTTTGCTTGTAGCCGGCGTCGTTTAAGGGTGGAAAAAAATTTGTGGACTTTTTTCTTGTGGCGTCTTTGGTTTTGATCCCACTTCTGAATTTGTAGGAGGCCTTATTATTAAAATGAAACACAGCCGGGCGGTTAATTATAGGCTACGGAACAATTCGCCCGATTTAATCGTTGTCTGTTTTTATTCCGCTCAACACTTCTATCGATGCTCGTTCTCTCAAAAAGTGCCGGCCTCGATCTCCCGCTCCGCCACTTGACTCCTCGATAGTTCTTCCACGAAGTATCCTCTTATATAATATGGGTATCTCCACTGCTTATATCGATTAGCGAGAGATGCCAACGCGCGCTACATATTACTTAAATGCTATTTCCCTGCATAGTTACAGTGCTACTATTATATTGCTACATTATATTGCTAAATTTTTTATTTTTTAGAATATAAGAATTTTCTTATTCGAAAATTTCATTGCGATTATTTAATATATAAGCCAAAAATAAATACTTCAAACTCGACTATTTTTTTGAATAAAGCAATTTTTATTATTCAATGGATATTGACTAGAACATTCCTTTGCGTCGCTTTTAAATATTTCTAAAGCTTCAGTCGAAAAGTCTTTTAAAATATACTAAACCGTTCGAACAATTGCGCAGAATGACGGGTGACAAATTCAGATATTCTCAATATTCCATATCCATATCCATATTCTCTATATAATTATAATTGATTATAAATCTGTATGACTATAAATTCCGCATATTAATTGAAAGTCCACCGAATCAATATTTTAGATACGTCGCACCTCAGCCGAAAAAGGCTAGTACAAGTCAAATAATTTGATTAGCGCTTTGTTTAAAATATATGAATATACGCAACCAAAGGTTGCAACAATTTTCAAGGTATTCGGACATTTTGCTTAGGAGATATGAGAACTGTAAGTTGAAAAATGTTTCAGCGTGCAAAAATTTTTTAAATTGTTATTCACTTTTTAATTTAGCAAACTGAAATAGACAAAGGCTCCACTGCACTATGGTTCAGAAGCCCGTTTTTTTGGCATTAAGTCGAAATTTTAATGTGAATGTACAGTATTTTTGATTTGAAAACTAAAAGAAAAGCTCTAAAAACTTCACGGGAGCCTTTTTGCGAGCTTCCAAAAGTTCACAATTTGTCAGCTGATTATGAGAAAAAATGGGCAGAAAATTATTTTTGTAAATTTTTCTTTGAGACTCGGGTAAATTTGTGCGAATAAAAACGGGCTTCTGGACCATAGTGCACTGTGCGAACGGCATGCATTTTCTTTGCTGACGCTCGTCGCTGACGAACAGACGAAGCCATCGGGCAGCGGGCTCGTGATCAGAGACAAGGCATAGCCGAAAAGGGAATCGAAACCCCGCGCGCTCCCTCTTTCTATAGGGCGTAGTGATAAATCCCGCAATAGAACAGCTTTTTGTTCGCTCATGCAGCATCTTGGTATTGTATAGTCTTTGATAAAACATACAAATGGCCATACAAAAATTCGAGTAATTATGTAGATTGCCTTTGGCTATGCCATTTATTTAATTTTGTTTTCCGACTCATTCATTCTAACTCATATTTACATACATATGTACATATAACTGAATTTCGAACGTTGTTAAACGCAACCACACGATAAATTCATATATGAATGTACATATGTATGTAATACATAACATGTGTGTTTTCTTGATTCCATGTTTTAATGATATTTTCTGAATGGGGCACACCTTAATTTTTTTATTTTTGGGGTAGATAGTAATGATTTATTTTTATTTGAAATTTTGTTTGAGGTTGCTACAAAATTTAAGAAAATTGTAAACTAAGAAAATTAAACATATATATTTTGCGCCATCAATTAGAAACTGCTTTCAAATCTATTGGATTTATATCAATACCATTAATAACACTAGTCAACACGACAATTCCGCTGTGCCGCAAAATGATTTTTTCTGAAAGATTTCGGGATTACAATTTTTTTTAAAGAGTTATGGTTTATTTTTTTTTAAAGAATATTTTTATGTTTTTTTTTAGAGGTAGTGCTTTTATTTTTCACTTTACTCAAGTATCTTATATCTGGTTGCATGTAACTTTGCAGTCCTAAAAAGTCAGGAAATGTCGAAAAAAAATGATATCCTGTATCCCGCAACCTTCCAAAAGGTATTTTTTGCTCATTTTGTAGGTTTGGTTAACGAATTTTAGCTCCAAAGTTTCTCCATAGGCTTTAATGAGCAATACCTTAAACGACGCCTAAATAATGCAGCTATACACAAAAAAATAAAGAACACAGGATATAATTTTTTTTCGACGTTTCCTGACTTTTTGAAATCAAAATTTCGTAAAATATACTGCACAAAAATCATAATTTTTACATTTGAATGCTTTATATTTCCCAGACGGTAAGCTGAAATCACAAAGTGTTTGGGCTTTACTTCTAGCTGTTTAAATAATCTTTCCAGAATACAAAAGAATATAAACCAGACATAAGATACTTGAGTTATGTGAAAAAAGAGCGCTACCTACTTCAAAAATTGTTCAAAAAAAGGTCTGCCATAGAAAAAAAAAATATCATCAAACTATTTCTATTATAATAGCAATTCGGCAATCGTTTTCGTTTTATCGTATCTTCAAAATTGTGGCTGCAACAGATTTTCGTTCTTTGTGGGGGCGGGGCGAAATTTTGAAATACACTGTAGCAGTGTGATATCACATGAGTCTCGAAACAAAATTTGGTTGCTCTATGTCTTATAGTCTGTGAGATATAGGCGCTCATCAAGACGGACAGACGGACAGACAGACAGACAGAGACTCGGCTATTTAAGGAGTGGGAATCGTTTCCTTCTCTGCGTTATACACATCCACTTTTATCACAAATAAATCTTCGAGTACGGGTGTAAAAAGAGAGGTGTCCGTTTAAAAAAAGTTTAGTTGGTCAAATACTGGCCCAGCTTAATTCACATCCATTCATTCATATGTACATACATATGTACATGCTTGCACGCACAGACACACCAGACATAACCATGATAATGCGACAAAGATGTTAATATACTTTTACTTTACCTACACAAAGCAGTCACAGCGAAAACAAACAGCAAGGGAAACTGGCAACAGTAACGCGCATATTTAAGCTGAGTGAAATTTTTAATTTGCTTTGAGTTTTGTCGAGCACGGAGCCAAATCCATAGCCATCCTCTGCGTCATACTATGCTAGTGGCTCATTTTTTGTAGTCATCGATTTCGTTATTGGAGTAAAGGCATAATCATTGTTTTTAACGCTTTATAGTTATCTTCGCAAATAATGTTTTCGGAAAGACCGTTGACAATATTTAGTTAGTATTTACGTAATATGTACATTTTAAATATATGTACATATATAGTATGTACATACATATATCTACCGAAAACTGACACCGCTGCAACTAAGCCCGCACAAAATTGTTGAGCTTTTCTCGAATTAAGGTGAAGTTAGTTTTAATTGTCTCTCCTAGATCAATACTTTATATTTCGAGTGATTTTCTCTGTTCATTCTTACACCCCTCATCGATGACAGATCAACTCCATCTGCTCCAACGTTGCAGTATGAGCATATTATGTGGCCTTTGGCACGAATTAATTCGCCCCACAGTTAGAGTTAAGTTCGCCCCCATGACTCAGATGTCTTCGCTTCACGGATTGTAGGCGCTTCTGTCTGCGGGTGCGGCAGCTGCAGCAGCAGCGCACAACACACAAAATGATTGCAAAACTTAATCAAGCGGCACACCTCCGTCAATTGATTTTCATTTTAGAATATTTTATGCATTTCAGATGCTGCTGAGATTAAAATTGGGATCAGCAACAGAAGAAACGGCAACAGAAACAGAAGCCGCAGCAGCAACAGTAGAGGGACAAAAGAGCTAACAACTTTTGAAAATTTCCCTTTTCTGTTTCTGCATGCGCATACTCGTAAAGCTAATCGGCAACGTATGTATCTGTGTGAGTGAATATTCGAATCGTATCTACAAATGTGTGCTGTGCGGCTTTCACTGTATCTGTAATCGGTGAGCAACAGCAACACACAATTTGTGTCTTTACCTGGCAACACGGCTCGCTTTTTTTTATATTTTTCTCCAAAGGTTTATTGGCCTTTTGGCTTACTCTTGCTAGTTCTCTTCATGTGTGTGTATCGCCATTTTAGCTCGAACTTGGCTCATACCAATTGCCTCTGGCTATGGCCCTGGTGCTAGTGAAATCTTGTGTCGACTTGGGCTTTTTGCTAAATATTTCTTCTTTCTAAATTAAGTTATCTATTTGCCCAACTCGAAAAAGAAGAAATACTTGGGCCAGGCCAAAGCAGCGGCAAGTAAGCCACTTAATGCAACAACTCCAACATCAGGAGTAATATATGACAAGTCACTCCCTAGACAAGCCCAGACATGCCCAGAAAAGCCTAGACAAGGCATGCCCGACCACGCGATAGCTTGTTGAGTCTCTTGACTGTTTTTGGACAAAGCTTTTAGCCTGTGAGTCAAACTGTCAGTCAGACGGGCAAGAACAGTACATTGTGGACGTCGCTGTTGGGCCTAATTGAAATGGAGGCAACAATTGGACTGCACAAGTCCTGCACATTGTACATACACACAAAATGAATATCTGATTGTGTGGCTCAGTTTGACAGGGTGCGCACATTGTCGGCTAGGTTGAAAGAATCTGCCATATATCTGATCTGCTATAGCTGACAAAGCAATGACATACAATGTATTGATGGTAGATATCAGACAAAAATATAAGTCCCGAAATCTATCAGAAAAAGTCTTTTTGGGCCACAGCTGGAAAAAAAGTTCAATTTTGTCGAGTAGTGTAATCTAAGCTGCTCATTATGCTTGGCTTTCAGGGTTCTGAGCACAGCGAAGCTAGGGCAAGCAGTGTGCGCACTTGCACTTGTACTTGCAACGGTGCAGTGTGTTTTTTTTTTTTGGTTGGTATGTTTGAGAAATGTTTTGGGCTCCGCTTTCCGCTATGGTTTGCGCGAGAGGCTCTATCTCTGAGCACGCATTCGAGATGAAAGCCAGATCGCATATCGAATAATCATGTATTTATTGTTACTGTTTATTTAAAAATTGGAGAATGGAATACAAAAATAAAAAACCAACAGAAAACGAAAACGCTAAAACGCGAGCTGAAAGTAAATCGAAGCGAACCGACATTAATTGGTGCTCGAATTGCAAATGAAGTTCGTCAAACCGACTTGATTGGAAAACGCAATACTACTATGTGGAAAATAAAAGAGATCGAATCCAAAAAGCGAAAACAAAAACCAAAAGCAAAAATTAGGAAAAGCCAACTAATTAAAGATCGCACTTGGGCGTGCGTGTGGCAGCAGGTGAATGGTTGTGGATTGGGGACTGGGTATTGAGGATCGAGTGATGTTTGGTGTTTTTATCTATCAAGTTTCACTTCGTGAAAGCCGCACCCCTCCGCTCTCCGCACTACGCCCTGTCCACCGTTAAGGGCTATTCAGACTCTCAGCAATGCCAAGAATGTGTCAACACACGAACCTGGCTAACAAAAGTCATTCAACCAAACAACCACAACCATACACACACACAAAAACACACAAACACACACGAAACTCTCGCTTATGCATAACTTAACATTTAAGCATTTTGAGCACTTAAACAGGTGCGGTTCACGTTTCTCCGCCTCACTGTGTGTGTGTGTGTGTGTGTCAATGAGTGTGTGCTAGTATGTGTGTGTTGATAACTAATCATTTTAGAAATCGAACAAAGGGCTCCTATTTCATTTGGTCATGGGAACATGGGAGAGAGCATGTGAGTAAAAGAAAAACCTCTCCCATTTCTGCTGCAGTCTGGAGAATCGTTTTTTTTTTCCATGGATATTCTCTGAAAAGAGACAGAAAGAAAAAGAGACTTTCATACGAAGTTGACGATGACTTAGGCAACGAACTTGGACAATCGTGTTCGTTCCTCTGTTATGATTGTCGGGAGAAGAAATATAATTAATACAGAGATACATACATACAGTAGGCACACATATTATTCGGACACTCTTGTCACTCTAGTTTAAGCACCTATAACTTGGCGTACGGTTAAGTTAAACAGAAAAAGTTAATTTTATATCAAAGATCAACATTTCTACTATCCGTTCACGAAAAAATATTAAAATTTTCTACTATAGTTTTCTTATGAAAATTAACTAAAGCAAAAAGTAACTTTTTTACGCACTTAAATTATTCGGACAGTCGTTATTTTTTTCAAGTAATATTTGAATATTACAGCTAAAAAATAAAATATAATTTTTTTTTGCCACATTCATTCTTTATGATGTCTATAAGTCCTCGGCACACCTTTTCCCTAAAGGTATTAGTGCCATGTGCATTAATATTGACCCACTAAACTAACAGAGCCATTTTAAAGGATTCCTTCGACCAAATTTTTGGTTTCCGAATCCTTTTTCCAAATCTCTGCAAACATGCTTCATGGAACTTCAGTCAGGTAACTGGAGCTGAGTTTTCAGCTGGTTGCAGTGGAAAATGAGCAAGATTTGATCAAATAAAGATTAATTTTTTCGGTATTTTTTTGGCTGGTACAAGACTGTCTTCGGATTATGCCCAAATTTAATGGCACATGGATGAAATTTGTCGTTCAAACTATTATAGTTCATATCCTTGCTCATTTTACTAGTAAGGAAGACCATTCGTACTGCTCCATTTGCACCTATACACCCACAAACTATTGTGTTCCTTCAGCCATGCACTACAGTTGGTATCCCATTTTTCCCATCGATGGCTTAATTTAATTTTCGTAAAGTCCATCAATCCAAAATGTGTCCTATTTGGATTCACCAGTTCAATCACATACTCCATAAATGAATTTGGCTTTGTGTTCCTCCAAAAGTCTTGCGAATCATTATTATGGCCAAAATGAAGAAATTAATTTTCAGTTGCTTTCCCCACCTCCTGTGGCGATGCTGACGCTATTCATTCTCTTTCTCGCTCGCACACACTCTGCCCTGTGCAATGCGCGAGCAACCCCTAGCGGAGGAGATGTAGAATCTAAATGGTAGATGTAGAATATTTGTTCTAGATGTATTATCTACATTTTACATGTAGATGTAGTTAACAAATGTAGCAAAAAATTTAAAATGTAAAATTTAAAATTTTTTTTTAAATTTCAATCATAAGCTCATAAATTTATATACTGAATGAGTACGGGTATAAAAGTAGAGTCGCGACTAGAAGCGACTCACGTTCCTTCTCGTTTTCATATAAAAATATGTAAATAAGAACCTACAAATATGTAGGTAAAATCAATGTTAATAAAGGTATACAAAACGAGAAGGAACGTGTGAGTCGCTTCTGGACGCGACTCTACTTTTATACCCGTACTCAGTCAGTATATAAATTTATGAGCTTATGATTGAAATTTAAAAAAAAATTTTAAATTTTACATTTTAAATTTTTTGCTACATTTGTTAACTACATCTACATGTAAAATGTAGATAATACATCGAGAACAAATATTCTACATCTACCATTTAGATTCTACATCTCCTCCGCTAGGGGTTGCTCGCGCATTGCACAGGGCAGAGTGTGTGCGAGCGAGACAGAGAATGAATAGCGTAAGCAGCGCCAGAGGAGGTGGGGGAAGCAACTGAAAATTAATTTCTTTATTCTGGCTATAATAATGATCCGATCTGGTTCAGATTCGGCAATCTGATAGATATGGTCATTCTCTACGATACTGCGTTTTTAGTTTTTTCGTATCTTCAAAATTGTGGATGCCACAGATTTTCGTCCTTTGTGAAGGCGGAAGGGGCGGGGCGAAATTTTGAAATACACTTGTAACAGTGTGATATCACATGAGTCTGGAAAAAATTTCGTTGCTCTAGCTTCTATAGTCTCTGAGAACGAGGCGCTCATCAAGACGGACAGACGGACAGACGGACAGACAGACAGACAGACAGAGACTCGGCTATTGATGCTGATCAAGAATATATATACTTTATGGGGTCGGAAAATTTTCCTTCTCTGTGTTACACACATCGACTTTTACCACAAATACAATATACCCCTTAACTCTTTTTGAGTACGGGTATAAAAATGTATAATATTTCGTGTTGGATCGTGCCCGGAAATGACTTTTCATGACTTTAGACAACTACCCATGATATTTTCTGTTCAATGAAATAGTAGTGTTGGGTTAAATAAATGATTTTAAATGAAAAAAAAAACAAATTAATTTAAATAGGCCACCATCCCTAAGCTCAATTTAGATATCGAATAATTTGATGAAAGAAAGAAAGTTTTGGAAATAGCGGTACTTTTGATTTTTTACCGTTGAAGAAATCATTGCTCGGTCCAGAAAAGGAGACCTAAGAGTTAGACTAAAACCTTAAGGCAGGAGTTATAATTGAATTGAAAACTAAGTTATATGCACTCTCACTATTGTATTTAACCCAATTAACCATAACAAGTAGACAGACCATCGATTTTGTAAACAAAAAACTTCTCCTTTGGAGGAGGGTCGGCAATGGTCGAAGGCAAGACCAAAACTTCAATATCCTCAAAAATTATGAAATTGTATATCGCTCTGCCAGTGATGTGACAGTTTTTAGACGGTTGATTACACATTATTTCAATGCAAGAAGTGCCAGAAAGCACCGCGTTTGGGTCTGGGAGTACATGGGTGCACGACATCAGTTTTGAACGAGAAGGAACGTGTGAGTCGCTTCTAATCGCGACTCTACTTTTATACTCGTACTCAGTCAGTATATAAATTTGTGAGCTTATGATTGAAATTTAAATAGAAATTTGAAATATTTTACATTTTAAAATTTTTTGGCTACATCTGTTCACTACATCTACATCTAAAAATCGCATTTTAAATTCAAAGATGATTGTAGCTTGAGCGCCCTATACCGGAGGAGATGTAGAATCTAAATGGTAGATGTAGAATATACATTTTAGATGTATAATCGAAATTTTAGATGTAGATAATAGATGTAGCAAAAAAATGTAAGATATTTTAAAATGCTCACAAATTTATATGCTGACTGAGTACAGGTATAAAAGTAGAGTCGCGTCCACAAGAGACTCACACGTTACTTCTCGTTTTTTTCTAATTTCCTTAAATTTAATTTGAAGTACATACATATGTACATATATAATAATTAAATTTTTTGGCTGATTCGCTTTCCTTAACTGGTCTTCAGCTGATCCCATTCCTGCCTTGGCATCTATAAATATAAAATTTAAATATACATACATATGGTCAACATCGCAAAAAACGAAACCACATGAAAATTTGTTGCTTCTACTTTTTCATAAAACACAATGACCAGCACGAAACCTATTGATAGTTTCGAAAATTTTCACTTCGGTCGTTGCATCGGGGAGCGTATAAATGAACAAAAACATGGCACGTAAAGGCTTGTAATATTAAACAAAAATTATTGTTTACTTGCTCATTAACATGAGTAGAATTATGTTAAAAGAAAGTAACCTAATGAATTATTTGACACAAAAAAAAATTGGCTGCCTTTGTAATGAAAAAGAATTCTACTGCAATTTTTGGTGCAACGTAACAGTCACAGAATTTTAAAAGTTTTTTTATGTAAAGTCTATTGCATTAACAAAAAGAAACTTACTTTTCTCTAAGAATTTGTAGCCTAGTTTTCAA
Source organism: Drosophila subsilvestris (assembly GCA_035043285.1). NCBI lineage: Eukaryota > Metazoa > Arthropoda > Insecta > Diptera > Drosophilidae > Drosophila > Drosophila subsilvestris. The sequence goes on from JAWNNB010001875.1 coordinate 509,662, forward strand.
ATAAAACATTAAATTAGCAATATATTCATTTATGTCTTTGTTCTGAGACGAATTCTATATGTAACGTAACAGTCTTTTTCATCAATAATTAAATATTTTGATATTATATTGATTTTTTAAGCTCAAACGTACTTCTGATGCTTATATAAAAATCAACTAGGCTCAAAAGAATAAACTTGAACTATTTTGGGATTTCCCACAGGAAATGTTGTATCGGCGGGTATAGGCGCAACTACCAAAATAATTGTGGGGAAGCATATGTTGTCTTGTGAATGCATCGTCAAACTTTTCAGACTTTGTAGCTACATTTAATCGTTCAGAATCGAAAGTCACCATCGAAGTTACTGATTGTGATTTTTCTGATATAAATTACATTTTGAACACCCATGCGATGTTAATAGCGCGAAAAGTGTCAATGATATAACATGTCAGCGCACCAAATTGAAGATATTAATGGAGTTTTAATGCTTCAAAACAGGGATAAAATCTATAATTTTATTTGTTTTTCATTTGAAAAATAATTTTTCATGAAGTTTATAAATACAAATTCGCACATGTAACGTAACAGTCTTTTTATGTAACGTAACAGTGCGCACCTTTTTGCTTGTCAAAAAAGGAATAAAAATAGTTTTGGGCATAAATAAAATTTACTTTATTACTTCCATCTTTAAGCTAAAAAATGTTGTACTACTCGTTTAAAATAGTCAACCAGAAGAGCAGACTTTTTCGAAAGTGTTGTGCAACTTAAAAACATACTTTCCAAATTTGTGTAACGTAACAGTCAATTTGAGACGTTCATAATTCTTAAATAACAACGCGTACAGAAAAATCTATATGAACATACAATCTCAATACAGGTTTCAAATTTTGAATGCAAAATAATAAATATAAAAACAACACAGTTTCATGTGTTTTTGCGACATTATCCGTCAAAATAGCGTGCGAATGCAACGCGATGTTTCCCGTATTTAATTAACAACAAAATTAAAAAACAAACAAATAGCATACCAAGGATCCTTTCCAATCACAAGCACGTTTTAGTTTTTCTGCATATTTCATTATTAGTTCCTTCTTGAGGTTGCGTAGCTGCCGTTTGCTGTACATTGTTAATATTATGTACATTGCCTTACCTTTGCTTTAATGATATTATTTTTTAATATTCACTTTTTCACTAATTTTTTAGTGGAACTCATAAACGCGTCTTAACAAGTGCAGCTGAAAACGAGAAGGAACGTGTGAGTCGCTTCTGGACGCGACTCTACTTTTATACCCGTACTCAGTCAGTATATAAATTTGATAGCTTATGATTAAAATTAAAAAAAAAATTTTAATTTTACATTTTTTTGCTACATTTGTTAACTACATCTACATGTAAAATGTAGATAATACATCTAGAACAAATATTCTACATCTACCATTTAGATTCTACATCTCCTCCGCTAGGGGTTGCTCGCGCATTGCACAGGGCAGAGTGTGTGCGAGCGAGACAGAGAATGAATAGCGTCAGAAACGCCAGAGGAGGTGGGGGAAGCAACTGAAAATTAATTTCTTCATTTTGGCCATAATAATGATCCGATCTGTACCAGATTTGGCAATCTGGTAGATATGGTCATTCCTTACGATACTGCGTTTTTAGTTTTATCGTATCTTCAAAATTGTGGCTGCCACAGATTTTCGTCCTTTGTGAAGGCGGAGGGGGCGTGGCACAATTTGGAAAGAAACTTGATTCAGTGTGATATCACATGAGTCTGGAAACAAAATTTGGTTACTCTAGCTTTTATAGTCTCTGAGAACGAGGCGTCAAACAAGACGGACAGACGGCCAGACGGACAGACGGACGGACGGACGGACAGACAGACATGGCTCTATCGACTCGGCCATTGATGCTGATCAAGAATATATATACTTTATGGGGTCGGAAAATTTTCCTTCTCTGCGTTACACACATCCACTTTTACCACAAATACAGTATACCCCTTAACTCTTTTGAGTACGGGTATAAATATAACATTCCAGCAATAAACCGTCAGAAAACAGAGCATCTCAGCGGCAGAGCAGCTTAATTTTTGGCTACGTGCTTTCTTCTTTTGTTTGGTTTTTTTTTTTTTTGCTTAGTTTTTTTTTGTCTACTGGTGAGACGTTGCCGCCCCATCAAACTAGTTCGCTGGCTGGTGCGCGGTGAGCTTAAGAGTATACAGAGATAAAAATGTTTTACTCTTTGAGTGGTATGGCGTTCGCTTACCATAGGGTTACTTCGGTAAGTACCCATGTACGGACCAGCGTAATATACCCTGCAGTTCCAAAAGTCACTTTTCACCTGTGATTCATTCGGTGAATAACTCATGGCATGTCCAAAAAAAATCAGAAATTTGTATGGGGATGTCCGCTTTTCTCACTCGTGAAACTGAATTTTCACTGATTTCACAAGTGGCTTATATGTACGTATAAGCAATTAGTGAAATCACTCGTGACATGTCACATGTTCTATTTGAAATCACTCGGGACACTTTCGAAATGTCCCATATGAAATCCCTGGTGACTCTTTCGAAATGTCCTATATGAAATACTTGTGATACTTCTCATGAAACTTAACGGAATTTCACGGATAATTTCTTATGTGAAGGCCTCCCAAAAATACTTTTAAAAACTTCGATTAAAAAATAGTATATATATTTATTTAACTTTGTTTTCTAGATTTTTTGTCGATCGGGTTAATACGCACCAATGCGTTTAATGATATAAGAATGATATAAGAATGATATAAGAAAAACAAATATTGAGCCACGGAAGGTAATATTAAGGGATATACTGTATTTGTGGTAAAAGTGGATGTGTGTAACGCAGAGAGAGGAGAAATTTTCCGACCCCATAAAGTATATATATTCTTGATCAGCATCATCAAAGGCCGATGATCGATGCGAGCCATGTCTGTCCTCCGTCCGTCCGTCCGTCCGTCTGGCCGTCTGTCCGTCTTGTTTGACGTCTCGTTCTCGAGAGACGCGCAAAAGCTGAAGCAATCAAATGAAGTCCAGACTCATGTGATATCACACAGAATCAAGTTTTTTTCCAAATTTGTGCCACGCCCTCTCGTGCTCTTCACAAAGGGCCGAAAAACTTTGTCAGCCTACACTTTTGAAGATACGATAAAACAAAAAACGCATTATCGTGAGGCCTGACTATATCTACCAGATTGTCAAATCTGGTACAGATCGGATCATTATTCTGCCAAAATGAAGAAATCTCATTTTTCAGTTGCTTCCCCCACCTCCTCTAGCGTTTCTGACGCTACTCATTCTCTTTGTCGCTCGCACACACTCTGCTCTGTGCAAAGCGCGAGCAACTCCCTAGCGAAGGAGATGTAGAATCTAAATGGTAGATGTAGAATATTTGTTCTAGATGTGATAATCTACATTTGAGATGTAGATGTAGTTAACAAATGTAGCAAAAAAGCAAAAAATTTAAAATGTTAAATAACAATTTTTTTTTTTAATTTCAATCATAAGCTCATAAATAGTGAGTGAGAGTGACTGAGTACGGGTATAAAGTAAAAGTCGCGACTAGAAGCGATTCACGGTCCTTTTCGTTTTAACTAACTTCTGAGTTACATATGTTCTGATTTTGTAGCAAGCAATACAGCACACGCAAATTTGATTTGCACCTTTGAGAACCGAGTATACTCCGGCCAGGCATTTTAAACATTTTGTTCCGCAATTCCCGTCCAGGCTATACTCCTGGGCTACTTTTTTCGTCCAGCACACTTTTGAGGCAATGGAAGTCCTTCTCCAGCAACTGCAGAAAAGTTTTTTATCAGTAAATAAGTCAAATTGCATATATATATATATTTTTTTTTTAGTTAAAAATGCTGTATTTTCATTTACTTAGGGTTTCCTCAACCAAAAAAAAAAACACTCGCAGCGACGCACTCGGTTGACGGACCCATGTCACAATTTAATTTAACTAACAACGCTGCACTGTAATCACTGAATCTACTTACCTGTCTTTAAAAACACTGAAAAACCAGTTTTAAAAGGAATAAACATCTAAACAGACGCTCAACTCAAAAAAAAATCACAGCCGTTTGCAACAAAAGAGTGCACCAATTAATCGAGAAGTTTTCGCCTCATCCCTTTGAGGAGACAAAATGAACTGCGGGGTAGTTCGGCAGGGTCAATCGCCACCGCCAGTACTACAGGGTATGTATGTATAATGTATGTCCATGCATACATTCATATGCACATATATGTACATATGTATGTACATATTTGTACTGAGAGTTTTTTGCGTAACCACATTTCCGATCCATGCTTCAAAACTACTGCGAGCCACAAAAAATGTCGTATTTTTCTAGGCCGATGATCTAAGAATTGAAAACAAAATGGAATTCTTTGATTGTCATCTCCACATCGTTGGATATTTGCTCATTGATCGTGCTGTTGCTATTGTTGTAGTTGTTACTGTTGCTATTGTTGTAGTTGTTACTGTTGCTATTGCTGCCTTGGTATTAAACATGAACTGCAGGCAGCGACGCGTCGCGACGTCTTAGCATTGGAATGCGGTCGAACTCGTAGTTGAGCCAAGATTTTTGTGCGCCAATGTTGGTGTAGCCTATAAAGCCGCTCGGCAGCGAGAGCGATAAAGGGAAAGAAAACGAGAAGGAACGTGAGTCGCTTCTGGACGCGACTCTACTTTTATACCCGTACTCAGTCAGTATATAAATTTATAAGATTATGATTCAAATTAAAAAAAAAAATCTTTAATATTTTACATTTTACATTTTTTTGCTACATTTGTTAACTACATCTACATGTAAAATGTAGATAATACATCTAGAACAAATATTCTACATCTACCATTTAGATTCTACATCTCCTCCGCTAGGGGTTGCTCGCGCATTGCACAGGGCAGAGTGTGTGCGAGCGAGAAAGAGAATGAATAGCGTCAGCAGCGCCAGAGGAGGTGGGGGAAGCAACTGAAAATTAATTTCTTCTGTTCTGGCTATAATAATGATTCGATCTGATTCAGATTTGGCAATCTGATAGATATGGTCATTCTCTACGATACTGCGTTTTAGTTTTATCGTATCTTCAAAATTGTGGCTGCCACAGATTTTCGTTCTTTGTGAAGGCGGAAGAGGGCGGGGCGAAATTTTGAAATACACTTGAACAGTGTGATATCACATGAGTCTGGAAACAAAATTTGGTTACTCTAGCTTTTATAGTCTCTGAGAACGAGGCGCTCATCAGGACGGACAGACGGACAGACGGACAGACGGACGGACGGACGGACAGACAGACATGGCTCTATCGACTCGGCTATTGATACTGATCAAGAATATATATACTTTATGGGGTCGGAAAATTTTCCTTCTCTGCGTTACACACATCCGCTTTTACCACAAATACAGTATACCCCTTAACTCTTTTGAGTACGGGTATAAAGAGTGGTGAAGATGGAGATACATACATATGTACAAGGCGAGAGGGCGAATGTGTACATACGTGTTGGATGATGAAGCGGCAAGGCAGCAGCAGCAGCCGCAGCAACGGACTACCTGAAATGCTCGTGTCTCGCCGCTACTCGGAAACGGGTTACCGTCCCCCCATGGACACAGCTAATTCGTAAGCACTTGTCAGCCCATTAGGTAACTAACATCGTTACTGTGCCAGGCCCAACTCTGATTTTGATTCGGACTTAAACTCTAGCTGATCTACAGCCACAAATCCTGCGTCAAGCCGCATGAAAATCAAATGCAAATATTTGCAGCCACTGCAAGGCATTGAAATCTTAGGGATATACATACATATGTACATATCTAGAAGTTAGTTCTGGTGAAAATCTGTGAATTCCACAAGTTTGAACAGCTATGTACACCCAGCAACAAAAAAAAACCGCACTTTGAAATCTCATGCATTTGTGACTCTAGCCGCTGGTTTTCGCAAATGTTGGTCGATTCGTCTAGTTTTTTTTTCTTGTAGCTAGAGCAAGTTAAGACAAAAGTGCATATCATAGTCATACACTAAAAAAAATTATTTTAAAAACCCACGTGTGTAACGCTTTATCAGTAATTTTGACCGAACGAAGGGAAAAAACGAGAAGGAACGTGTGAGTCGCTTCTGGACGCGACTCTGCTTTTATACCCGTACTCAGTCAGTATATAAATTTGTGAAAATTTTAAAATATTTTACATTTTACATAATTTTGCTACATCTGTTATCTACATCTAAAATGTCGATTATACATCTAAAATGTATATTCTACATTGCGTATGTAATGCAGATTCTACATCTTCTCTACGATACTGCGTTTTTAGTTTTATCGTATCTTTAAAATTGTAAATGCCACAGATTTTTGTTCTTTGTGAAGGCGGAAGGAGGCGTGGCAACATTTTGAAACAAACTTAATTCAGTGTGATAACACATGAGTCTGGAAACAAAATTTTGTTGCTCTAGCTTTTATAGTCTAAGAACTAGGCGTCAAACAAGACTTACAGACGAAAGGACGGACGGACGGACAGACAGAGTCTCTATCGACTCGGCTATTGATGCTGATCAAGAATATATATATTTCATTTGGTCGGAAACGTTTCCTTCTCTGAGATACACCAATCAACTTTTACCGCAAATACAATATACCCATTAAGTCTTTGAGTACGGGTATGAAAAACGAGAAGGAACGTGTTTGTCGCTTCTAGTCGCGACTCTACTTTTATACCCGTACTCAGTCAGTATATAAATTTTTGAGCTTATGATTGAAATTTTAATAGAAATTTTAGATATTTTACATTTTTAATTATTTTGCTATATCTTTTAACTAAATCTAAATCTAAAATGTATATTATGCATCTAAAATTATATTTTACATCTACCATTTAGATTCTACATCTCCTCAGCTAGAGGGCGCTCGCGCACTGCGCAGGGCAAAGTGTGTGCGAGCGAGAATGAGAATGAATAGCGTCAGCATCGCCAGAGGAGGTGGGGGAAGGAACTGAAAATTAATTTCTTCATTCATGGCCATTCTCTACGATACTGCTTTTTTGGTTTTATCGTAGCTTTTTTAAAGCTTTTTTCAAATTTAGCGCTTTTTTTTTACATTACTACAGCTAAGAAATACAGATATGTATATGTACACATGTACACAAAAAATATAGGGACACAGGATAGATTTTTTTCCTAAGTTTTAAAGTCCAAATTTAAAAAAAAGCACCACATAAAAATCATAATTTTTGCATTTGAAAGCTTAATATTTCCCAGACGATAAGCTGAAACCACAAAGTGCTTATGTTGAATGGTAGAATGGCAAAGTTCATTACAACCAGATGTAAGATACTTAAGTTATGTAAAAAAACCCGTGCTACCTCTAAAAAATAGCATACAAAAAAATACCGACGACATGGAAAACAAAATTATGTCTTTACATATAAATATGCAAGAAATTAAATCTGTTTTATGTATTGACTATTCGACTGGGCTCATACATGAGAATATTGGCAAAGATTCTAGTTCACTAACTTTAAGCCGATGGGGCATTTCAAAAACGCATGTCTGTCGGGAAACATTAAAAACGAGAAGGAACGTGAGTCGCTTCTAGTCGCGACTTTACTTTTATACCCGTACTCAGTCACTCACTCACATTTATGAGCTTATGATTGAAATTAAAAAAAAAATTGTTATTTAACATTTTAAATTTTTTTGCTACATTTGTTAACTACATCTACATCTAAAATGTAGATTATACATCTAGAACAAATATTCTACATCTACTATTTAGATTCTACATCTCCTTCGCTAGGGTTGCTCGCGCATTGCACAGAGCAGAGTGTGTGCGAGCGACAAAGAGAATGAGTAGCGTCAGAAACGCCAGAGAAGGTGGGGGAAGCAACTGAAAATTAATTTCTTCATTTTGGCCATAATAATGATCCGATCTGTACCAGATTTGGCAATCTGGTAGATATGGTCATTCCTTACGATACTGCGTTTTTAGTTTTATCGTATCTTCAAAATTGTGGCTGCCACAGATTTTCGTCCTTTGTGAAGGCGGAGGGGGCGTGGCACAATTTGGAAAGAAACTTGATTCAGTGTGATATCACATGAGTCTGGAAACAAAATTTGGTTACTCTAGCTTTTATAGTCTCTGAGAACGAGGCGTCAAACAAGACGGACAGACGGCCAGACGGACAGACGGACGGACGGACGGACAGACAGACATGGCTCTATCGACTCGGCCATTGATGCTGATCAAGAATATATATACTTTATGGGGTCGGAAAATTTTCCTTCTCTGCGTTACACACATCCACTTTTACCACAAATACAGTATACCCCTTAACTCTTTTGAGTACGGGTATAAAAACGAGCAGGAACATTTTGAGTCGGACGCGATTTTACTTTTATACCAGTACTCACTTAGTATATAAATATGTGAGCTTCTGATTTATGTAGAAATTTAAAATATTTTATATACATGTTAAATTTGTTTGCTACATCTGTCATCTATAGATATACATACATACATGACAAAATGAGAATTACACATAAAAAATGTAGACTTAACATTTTCTCCGCCAAAGGTCGCGCACTGCACAGGGCAGAGTGTGTGCAAGCGAGAAAGAAAATAAGTAGCATCAGCTGCGCTGAGAAGAGGTGGGGGTAAGAAACTGAAGCTAAATTTCTGCATTCTGGATATATTGGTTGCTATAGCTCTTATAGTCTTTGAGATCTAGCCGCTCATCAAGACGGACAGACAGACGGACGGATATACAGCTGTGGCGTATATAATAGCACCATGGCACTCATTTTTCTGTATTGAAGAATATTGCTTAAACCGTAGCTTTAACTAACGGTTTTTAAACTAATTTATATACTTTAGGGTGTAATTTAATGTTTTCGAAAGCAATAGTATGTATTGTAGGCTTCAAGCGAAAATTATTGAAAAGAAAAGAAATTATTCAGGAATTTAGGCGGCAACAAAAATAGCACTGATTCCCAAAAAGTTAACAAACTCAAAATTTTAAAGAAGTTTTCCAAGTTTTTCTTTAAAGTATGTTACTTTAGTTGTATTCAAAAGTTAATATATTGTTTTAAAGCCTTTGGCAGCAACAAAAGAGGCTCAGCGTCTTGTCATGAAAGTTCACCCCATTTTCGCATCTTTCCTGGGAGATATTGCTCCACGAATAATGCCTCATACCCCAAAGATACATTTTGTTCTTTGATTTCGTATAAGAAACATATTTTTTTAACTTTAGCGTAAAGGTTTTCCATTGGCTTCACATCTGGGGACTAAGGAAACCAATTTATTACATTAAATGCACTGGTCTCAAACCACTTGTGAGCTTACTTGCTGGACTGTTTTGGATCATTGTCCTGATGGAAGACAAAAAAAAACAGCATTTTCTATTCCATATAAGACAGCATCATTGTTTTATAATATATTAACATAGACATTTGGATCCATTATCTATTTGGCCATATGTTTTGGACCACCTCCATAATACCTAAAGCATGCCCATGCAATGATGCTTATCCCTGAGTGTTTATCAGTTTTATATGCTAGTCAGCGGGTTGTATTATGCATTAAGTGTCGTTTTATATAAGATCGAGAGCCTTTTCCACAAAAAAAAACAATTTGGCTTTCTTCGGACCACTTGATGCTTCTTTGGGACAACTCCAGTGCTATTTGCATACTGCATTCACTTTGACCCATGGCTTTCTTGCTAAGGTGAATTTTTCCTCGGACTTTTCGCACTTAATTTATATTCTTGTAGGCAAGAACTAACTTTGCTCATGCTTGGCGATTTTGTAAGAGCCTTTTTTTAGCTCTGTGGACGGTTTATAGGGGTTCTTCTTGCTTTCATCAAGCATTAGTTTGACCGGAAATGGCGATATCGCGGCCTTTATTCAATGTGTTTCTTGTTGGTTGCATATTTTAAAGCATTGTGAATCATTTTAGTTGAGAAACCAACAATTTGCTTTACCTTAAGACAGGTGTCTCATTCTGCAATAAAAGTTTTGATCCTTTTGCTTTTTTCTTTCCTAAAGTGCTTTCCGAGATCCATAACTAATTTTATTTTGTAACTTTCTTACTACAATCGACTTAAGCCACCGATTATTAATATAATCAACATTATAAAGTATCAAAAAGCTCGGAAAACTAAAAGTTTTTATAAAGAAACCATTTTAGTGCTATTTTTGTTGCCGTCCTATTTTGCTTCTTTTTTGGAAAATTGCCTAAAGTAACAAGAACAGTTAGGATTTTGAGAGTACAAACACTTCTCTCAGAGAGGGGACATGTAAACCAAATAGATATTACAGTAGAGGGCAAAATATGTTGGTTACTGATAAGATTATGAAATGATAAAGACGATGGTACCAAACAGTGCTATTATTCCGGCCGCAACTGTACATAGACTCGGCTATTGATGCTGATCAAGAATATATGTATGTATATACTAGAGCCCTGCATGAACGGGCAAATGAATCGATTCGCAGTGATTCGGGATTCACTTCGTCCGATCAAATTGAATCAGCGATTCGGCTTTCTCAGTGATTCGAATCATTTGCCCAAAATGGACCGAACGGATCACGATTCATAATTTTGTACTGTGAGATCCGAGCAGTTCAGTTTTTTCTCTCTTTTACTCTCCATTTGATTTTCAGGTAGAGAGAACGAGAAAGCAATACACAAATTTGTCGGTTTTTTTGCCTTGCTTTCGGGGTGGAAATCTGTAGTTGTGTGTGTGCCTTTCTGTGCCTGTGTGTGTACGTCAACAGTGCGTGCTACGCATACTTACGTATAAGATCTTGCCTTTGAGCAGGGCTCGCACACACACTCTGACATGTTTTTTAGTGAGGCCTGCGGAAGAAACCGGTTTGTTGCTTTTACACTGCGACCGCAAGAGCCGAAGTCGCATTGCCGAAGCCACACCACACGAAGGGTCGCTGCCTTTCGGTACGTGTGCCGGCAGCGACGTGGCAGCGCCTGTTCCTTTGAGTAAGAAAACAACAATTTCGGTTACAAATACAGTCAAAAAATGCACAAGTATTTGGTTCTGTGCGTCCGCTTTTTTTCGTAATACTGTACATGTGCACGCATACAAAGGAAGATTCTTCGTAGTATGTTTTGAATCAGTTTTTGAATCATGCGACGAATCTTGCTGATATTGATTCGCAGTACTCTGATCCGGTTTTTAGTGATTCGGGTGATTCGAATCGGACTGAAGGGGTGATTCGTAATGATCGAACGCATTGAAGGGGCATGAGTATACTGTGATTTTTTGAATCATGTGGATTCGTGCAGGGCTCTAGTATATACTTTATGTATTTATCTTAACTCTTCGAGTACGGGTATAAAAATCACTATTCTGAGTGGCTACTGTAAGTACAAGTAGGTGTATAAATGTATACATGTACATATATAAATGTGGACAAGTGTTTTTTGTTATTGAATTTTAATTTGTTGGTCCCGGTGGACCTTTCCATGGAAAATATGTTTTAGTTGCTGTTGTCATTGTCTCTGCTGGTCGTTCGCCTCCGTTGTTGCATTTCATTGGGCTTCGGTGTCGGTGCCACTACCAGTCCCAGTACCAGTCCGACAGTCCCAGTACCAGTCCGACAGTCCCAGTACCAGTCCCAGTACCGAAGAGACAACAAATAAAAATGTGCAATATATACATACATATGTACATACATATGCATGTATAGATATGTATATATGTATACATGTACATATAATACAAAAGAAAGAAAATGTCTGCACTTTCATTCGTTAAGCGGCCTTCGCGTCAGTGCCCCCGAGCTGTCACTTTAAAGCGCTCACAATTGCAACGATCACGACGAGAAGACAATACCAAATGGCGATGGTAAAGGGGAGGATAAGCCTCACGGTGCACTGGTAGACAATTTTTAGTGTTCCCAAAAGTTCGAGGCGCTTCGTGCATTCGTTTTAAATACGAGTAGGTACATACATAGATATGTAATATATGTACGTGATTGCTACTGATATCGAAATCATATGAAATCATAGTAGTGTGATATAAACATGAGTCTCGAAACAAAATTTGGTTGCTCTAGCTTTTATAGTCTGAGAGATCTAGGCGCTCATCAAGACGGACAGACACACAGACAGATAGAGACTCGGCTATTGATGCTGATCAAGAGTATTTATTAGTATTTACTTTATGGGGTCGGAAACGTTTCCTTCTCTGCGTTACACACATCCACTTTTACCACAAATACAATATACCCCTTAACTCTTTTTGAGTACGGGTATAAAAAGTTTCACTCCGGCCTAATGTACATATGTGCCTACCTACATTTGATTTTGCTTAGTTTTTTGTTACCTTGATAAAATTGAAATTCACTAATCAAATTATTTTCTGTGTCTTTTTCCTTTACTTACAGCAATGTATTGAGCGGCTTGAGGACCAGGCGCAATCCAATCCAATCTCATCCAATCTGATCTAATCTACAGAGATACTTAGATACAGATATTTTCATTGTCTCCTACGCGACGGAAGGCCACGGAGATCCAAATTTAAGAACTCTTATCTGAGGGGAGGACCGGAGCTGGAACCAGAACCAGAACCACAAGGGACGATAGAGAGAGTGAGAGAGAGCGCGGAGCAGAGGACAGTCGAGCCATGGACTGGGGCGAAGGGGATCTGGTCTGGTTTGACCCGGGCATGGGCCATCCCATACCCGGCGAGATCCAGGAGGTGCATCGAGCCGCCCAAGTAATCGTCGTCCAGGCGCTGATCAAAGGAAAGGTGGGTAGACGTAGTCCGAATCTTTTGACACTCACTGTACCCACTGTACCCATTGTACCCACTGAGCCGAGCATTACTACCCGTAAGACTTCGCACCTCCGTGGTGCGTGGCCCCACTGTTTCCAATTTCAATTCGACTTCGGTTTTACTATTTTCCCTTACGAGTCGACAGAGCATACCGCTGTTGGATGGCATAAAATGTATATCTGTTTCGGTTTTTGTGTGTTGCCTTGCCCCCTGCCCCGTGCCCTGGCTTGTTTGTTGAGGGCTCATGGAATTTATGGAATGCCGTTGCCTGTTGGCTGTTGTGCCAATTAAGTGTGTGAACGAAAGCCTCCAGCACAATGAAACGAAACATCAACTGGGGATGCCACTGGCCGATCGGATTTCTTTTTGGCCAGTCTGTCTCCTAACTTGGACTACTGGCAATACGGGAGCTGTGCACTGGACTGAACTGGACTGTACTGGACTGTACCCACTGTGGATTTCCTCTAATTGTGACGTACTCCACTCACAGCACTTATGGCAGTCGACACAGGCAGTTTGCACATAAACTATCCGTCATACACGATATACTACGAGTATTGAGCTCAAGAGGGAGCAAGGCTATTATGTTACCAACTATTGTACCTCATCCCGAATGTATTCTAGATCGAATGATACTAGTTTATTCTCTATATACATACATACAGCTGCGGTCAAAATAATAGTAGTGCCAACATGACTTTTTATATACCCTTACAAGCACTTTCCCAAAATAATTTTAGTTTTTTTAGAGACTACCTTAATTGCAGATTATAATAATAGCAAAAAAACTCAGAATAAAACCATCAACATTTTCAGAAAATTTAAATGTTGACGTACCTCAAAAACGGGTTGGTCAAACTAATAGTAGTGCAACTTTTCATAAGAGACTACGGTCTAACAAAATATTCTGAGCGTGTTCCTTATATGAAGTATATGAACTCTATGTTCGTAGTAACTTTTAAGATTTATTTGAGTAGCCTATGTTGGCTCTACCGTCTGCACGACGCTTTGGCATGGAGCTAACTAAATTTTGGTACCTTTCTAAAGAAATCGTCCTCCAGGACCTTTGTAAAACGTCCCAAAGTTGATTGTGTTATTCATGAGACTTCTCTTCTCACATAACATTATAAATTCTATATTAAAGTGAGATTGGGGGATCGATCCGACCATTCCAATGAATTTACTCTTTTGGCAGGGAACGACTCTTTGGCAACTTTACGGCTGTCCTTCGGATCGTTTTCATCCTGGGACATTCAAAAAAGTTTTATATACTCAGATACATTAGGTAGCATCAAATTGGTCGATATCTGAACGTATAAATGACGATCCAATACGTTTTTAGCACATATAATGACAAAGTTCCGTGGCTGGAAAATCTCGCCCAAACCTTTGTTTACGGTGCCGCAGTTTTTACAGTTTTTATACCCGTACTCAAAAAGAGTTAAGGGGTATATTGTATTTGTGGTAAAAGTGAATGTGTGTAACGCAGAGAAGGAAAATTTTCCGACAGCTACAATTTTGAAGATACGATAAAACTAAAAACGCAGTATCGTAGAGAATGACTATATAGTCGCGACTCTACTTTTATACCCGTACTCAGTCAGTATATAAATTTGTGAGCTTATGATTGATATTTAAATAGAAATTTAAAAATTTTACATTTTTAAATTTTTTTGCTACATCTAAAATGTAAATAAACATGTAGAACAAATATTCTACATCTACCATTTAGGTTCGACATCTCCTCCGCGAGGGGGCGCTTGCGCTTTGCACAGGGCAGAGTGTGTGCGAGCGAGAAAGAGAATGAATAGAGTCAGCAGTGCCAGAGGAGGTGAGGGAAGCAAATAAAAATTAATTTCTTCATTCTGGCTATAATAATGATCCGATCTGACTCAGATTTGGCAATCTGGTAGATATGCTCATTCTCTACTCGTGCTTTATGGGGTCGTAAACGTTTCGTTCTCTGCGTTACACACATCCACTTTTACCACAAATATAATATACCCCTTAACTCTTTGAGTACGGGTATAAAAAGCTTGAAAGTGTTAAATGAACCATTAAAGTATTTTTTAACAACGAAAGACTTGCAAAAAATTCAGGAGGTTTAATAATTTTCAAAATTTTCGGTAGCACTACTATTATTTTGACCGCATCGAAATGGTGATATTTAGCGAAAAATTTTTAAATATAACGGAAAGAAGAGAGACACGTTACTTTAACTTTATAATCAAGGACAGCAATGCTTGATAGTTGTACGAGTGAAGAAACAAATTCGATTGTTGAAGGAATAGCGAAAAAAATTAGCAATATGTAAGTCCACTAGTGGCACTACTATTATTTTGATCGCAACTGTACATATGTGCGAGGTGTGAGCGCGGTGCTTCTTACATTCCCCTTGAGCATTAAGTCCAAAATCCATGGCATTCATTCCATCAATTGAACAAATATCTGATGCAACATTATTTACTTGGGTCTAAAACCAACTGAAATTAATATTTAATGTTTTTTAAGTGGTTCCCGCATTAATTGACGCACCCAATCTGTCAAAAAATTCAAAAACTAGCAACGTTTAGCCTGGAAGCTCACTTACTTAATGTATATTTCGGAGTGTTTTATATCCCCCGTACTACCCGTTTAAGGGGCTTTTTAGTCTTTGAAAACCGTCCAACATTTTTAAGCTAATTAAAAACTACGATACATAGATAGATAGTTCTAACCAAAGGCTAGCTATGCTTTTACCGCTCGAAAACTTTCAATTTCAACTGGTCGAAATTATAACTAAGAGAATTCATTTTAAAATTTGCGTAGGAACAAGAACTCCAGGGCCGGGCATGCTTGATCTTGTGGAGAATCGCTTTAGCAAGAGTGCGACAGCTGTAACGGGCCGCCCTGTATGATAAATAAATGCATTTGTTGCGTGATCTCACAACTTGTTTGGCCGATAGTCTCACCTAACCCGAACGTTGGCTCACAATCGCGACTGAACCGCTACTTTTGGAACGCCGCCATTGAGAAGTCAAAATAGTTGGAGTACAAATAATATTTAATTGAAATATGATATTTATTTAATAAAAATATTTGCATACAACTATTAATTAATTAATCAAACTGTAAGAGAAAACTCTTTCATTATAATACTACCACTCTCAGGGCATTCTACATACATATGTATGTACAATGTATGTACATACATATGTATATGTACATATGTATTACCATTTCTCGCTGAATACTTACTGCCAAGTGATCGTGTTCTTGGCTGCATTACATTATGCAGCATTATGGCAGGGCGCGCGAAAAAGGGTCAGCGATGAAGGTGGTTGGATTACAGTCCACAGTCCACAGTGCACTGTCCCATACAGAGGCCTATGGCACAGTGCGTACGAGTATCACGGAAACGATCTGAAACTGGTTGAAGATTCGCCTTACGAGAAGATTCGATTGGAGAAAGTCCCAAACACTCACTCTCCGCGGCAGAAGCAGCTTTAATTGGCTAATTGAATAGAGAAGTCGGAGATCAGAGCGATCGAATCGAAGAGCAATGGTCCCATCCCATCCCGTCCCATTCTGTCGCAACCCATCTTGCGGATCAGGTTTCCCGCTGCTTCTTTTGTTTTGGAGAGTGCGTTCTGGTGGCGGCCCCCAACCGCTGTATAAGGGGCTGTATAACAGGAGTGGAGTGGAGTGTCATCTGGCCGAGTCCGGTCCGGTCCGTTTGAATCTGGTCCGTCCACGCCTTCCGCCTTGCCATCGTTCTCTTTGGGAGAACGTGTTTTGGATCAAGCGAAAACCGTTTTAGAAACGTTTGGGGAAATTGTGGCAGACGCAGACGCTGACTCTGTGCTTCTGCAAGACTCCTTTCAGTATCATCCGAGACGGCGGCCACAGACGCCATATCTCTGCCAGATTTCAGTCAGTTTTCGTGATCGGTGTGTTCCGTTAGATGCGCATTGTGCGGTTCCACCTGGAGCCATGGCAGCGTGGCGGGAGCGGGGGCGGTGGCGGTGGTGGATCGTTGACGCCCAGTCCCGCTCAGTCACCATCGCTGGCACTGCTCTCGCCACATGTACTGAGGCGGCAGCGGCCGGCCAGCCTGGAGGAGACGGAGGACCTGCCCTTGCTGCCCCAACACCAGCAAAGTCGCCACCGTCGCCGCAAGTGCCGTTACCCGCAGGTGGTCAAACGGCTCTCGACCCTCTGCAGCGATGTTATAGCGCGTCATGTGAGAGTGCATCCATTCATACATCCATACCTCCCTTTGGCCCCACCCACAAGTGCTCCCAAGCACCCCTTGTGGGTTGCTTACCTACCGAACTCTACCACGAGCATTTTCTGATCTCTGATCTCTTCTGATCTGACATATGAGATCTGATCTCATCTAATTGGAATGCAATTCGATTTGAAAGTTGGCTGACACTTTGTGACATTTATTTTGATTATTTTTGGTTTCCTTTGACAGCCTCAAACGTTCGCACTGCAGCCGGGCGAGGGCAGCCTGCGGGCTCGCCAGGATCTGGGCAGCAGCGGGGTGGAGGACATGACCATGCTGGACGACCTGCACGAGGCCTCGCTGCTGTGGAACCTGCGCCTGCGGTACGACAAGGGCCTCATCTACACGTTCGCCGGCAGCATTCTGATCGCCGTCAACCCCTACAAAATGTTCCCGGACGCGTACGGGCTGGAGGTGGCCAAGCAGTACGCAGGAAGGCCGCTGGGGGCCCTGCCCCCGCACCTGTTCGCCATCGGGGCAGCGGCCCACGCGGCCCTTCCCTCGCCCCAGGTGGTGGTCATCTCGGGCGAGTCCGGGTCCGGAAAGACGGAGTCCACCAAGCTGGTGATGCAGTACCTGGCCGCCGTGGTCCCCGGCGGGGGATCCGCATCGGCGGTCATCACAGAGCAGATCCTGGAGGCCGCCCCGCTCCTGGAGGCATTCGGCAACGCCCGAACGGCGCGCAACGACAACAGCTCCCGCTTCGGCAAGTACCTGGAGGTGTACTTCAAGAGCGGGGCCATCGTGGGCGCCAAGATCACCCAGTACCTGCTGGAGAAGTCGCGGATCGTGACGCAGGCGCCGGGGGAGCGCAACTACCACGTCTTCTATGAGATGCTCGGCGGGCTGAGCGAGGCGGAGCGGAGCAAGTACGGCCTCCTGGAGGCGGACAAGTACTTCTACCTGAACCAGGGCGCCACCGACTGCGCCAGCGGACGCGTCGACTGGGCCTCGCTGCAGAGCGCCATGCAGGTGCTGGGAGTGTCCGAGGGCGAGCGGGAGGGCATCGTGCGGGTGCTGGCCGCCGTGCTGCACCTGGGCAATGTCTACTTCCACCGGAGGCAGCTGCGCCACGGCCAGGAGGGGGTCGAGGTCGGCTCCGACGCGGAGATCAAGTGGGCCGCCCACCTTCTGCACATCAGCGACGAGGGGCTGCACCGGGCCGTCACCAGCCGGACCACTGAGGCTCGAGCCGAGCGCCTGCACACGCCGCTGGGCATCGACCAGGCCCTGGACGCGAGGGACGCCTTCGCCAAGGCCCTCTACGCGGGGCTCTTCAACTGGCTGGTATCGCGCATCAACTCGATCGTGCAGAAGGGCGGAACCCACGACGCCCACCGCATCAGCATTCTGGACATATTCGGCTTCGAGGACCTGGCCGAGAACAGCTTCGAGCAGCTGTGTATCAACTACGCCAACGAGAACCTGCAGCTGTACTTCAACAAGCACGTCTTTAAGCTGGAGCAGGCCGAGTATGCGCGTGAGCGGCTCGAGTGGACGCCCCTGGCATGGGACGACAACCTGCCCGTGATCCACCTGCTGGCCAAGAAGCCGGTGGGCATCTGCCACCTGCTGGACGACGAGTCCAACTTCCCCCGGGCCACGGACCTCAGCTTCCTTGAGAAGTGCCACTACAACCACGCCCTCAGCGAGCTGTACGCTCGGCCCCGCATCGGGGCCCAGGACCTCGGCGTCACCCACTACGCGGGGCAGGTGTGGTACTGCGTGGACGGGTTCCTTGACAAGAACCGCGATGCCCTGCGCGGCGATGTGCTCGAGCTGCTCGCCTCCAGCCGCCTCACCCTGGTCACCGAGCTGACCAAGCAGCTCCGGGCCCAGCGGGACGCGGGCAAGACCCTGCCCAAGGGCAGCAACGGCCGCTTCGTCACCATGAAGCCCCGCACCCCGACGGTGGCCGCGCGCTTCGCGGACTCGCTGCAGCAGCTGCTTCAGTCGATGGGCCGCTGCCACCCCTGGTTCGTGCGCTGCATCAAGCCCAACCAGGAGAAGCACGCCCTGCGCATGGACATGCCCTGCGTGCTGCAGCAGCTGCGCTACCTGGGCATGCTCGACACCATCCAGATCAGGCAGCGCGGCTACCCGGTGCGGCTCCGCTTCCAGCACTTTGTCGAGCGCTACCGCCACCTGCTGACCGCTCCGCTGGCCCGCGGCACGCCCTACCGCGAGCTCTGCCGCGCACTGCTCGAGGCGATGCCGCGCACCGGCGTCGAGGGGCCGGACTATCAGCTGGGCGCCACCCGCGTCTTCCTTCGCGAGGCGCTGCACCGCGCCCTCGAGAGCGGCCGAACCGAGCGCCTGCGGAACGCCGCCGTCAGCATCCAGCGCCATGTGCGCGGCATGCTCGTGCGGCGCCATCTGACCCGCCGCCAGGCGGCCGCTACCCGACTCCAGGCCCGGTGGCGAGGCCAGCGCCAGCAGCAAAAGTTCGCGCGAATGCGCATCGGTGCACTCACCGCCCAGCGGCTGTGGAGGGGCCACCAGGCCAGGCGGCACGTCCAGCAGCTGCGCTCCGACCACCGACGCCGGCAGGAGGCTCGGGAGGCGGCGCAGCGGTCGCGCGAGGCGCGGGAGGCTAAACAGGCGGTGCTGGAGAGGAGCCAGCTGAGCTACCTGGACATCCCGGCAGAACTGGCGTTTATCTACTCCAAGCTGCAGGGCTGGTCTCCGCCGCACAGCGACAGGCACCTGGTGAAGGTGGTGGGGACGGTGCCCGGCCCTCCGGTCGCTGCCGTCCAGCTGCCCGAGGATCTGGGCCAGTTCTCGTTCGGGAAGTTCAGCAGCGTCTACTGCAACGGCTTGCGGCTGCAGCCGCGCCGCGAGCCCATCTCCGCCCCTCTGCTGACGCGAGCGGCGTCGAGGGACCAGGACTTCCAGGACGCTCTGGCCGTGTTCAAGCTGATCCTGCGCTGGAGCAACGACAAGGCCCTGGAGGGGCCCAAGGAGAAGCTGCTCTCCGACTACATCATCCACAAGGCGCTCAGCTCGCGCGGCCTGCGCGATGAGATTCTGGTGCAGATCTGCAACCAGGTGCACGGCCTGGGGTCCGCCTCGGGCGAGGCCACACGCCTGTGGCAGCTGCTCGGTCAGTGTCTGTGCTGCTTCCAGCCCAGTCCCGCCTTTAGCAAGTATCTGATGAAGTTTGTCGACGACGAGGCCCCCGCGCCCATGCGGAGCCTCCTGTTGAGGCAGCTGCTGCGTCAGCAGAGCGGAGGATCCGGCGGAGTCGCGTGCCGAAGCTTTGTGCCCGGCTGGCTGGAGTGGCGCTCGTGGGCGCGCGGCTGCGACTTGGCCCTTCCGCTGACGCTGCCCGACGACGCCACCCAGACGGTGGCCATCGATTCCTGGACTTCCTGCGAGGAGGCGGCAGCTCTGGCAGTGTCCACGCTGGGCGTGGCCAGTCGCGGATGGACCATAGTGCTGGACGATGGCCAGCAGCTGACGGACAGCTGTGGCCTGGACTACGTCATGGATCTGATCGCTGAGAAAGAGCTGTGCCCGGCCTTCCCCGCCCCCAGGAGCGATCTGCTCCGCTCCGGCGCCAAGTTCAAGCGCACCTCTCTGCCGGATGCTGTGAAGCGGCCAGGCGTACCGCCCCCCGCTCCACCCACCTCCACTCCCAAGTCAGATCCGCCACAGCACCAGCAGCAGCAGCAGAAGCGGAGGAGCAGCCGAGAGCTTCTGTCCCGGAGTTCGGCACTGAACGAACGGTACTTTGAGCGGGAGCCGAGCTCCCTCAGCCCCAGCCCGAGCCCGGGACAGGCCAAGTCGCGCTCCAAGTCCTTGGACGACCTGTTGGCCGGGGACATAGCGCCGGGCCAGTCGCTGCCCCTGCCCGACTGCGACACGCAGGAGCCGCTGCACACGCTGGGCCTCTCCGAAAGCCGCCTTAACGATCGGTACCACTCGGCGGAGCGGCTGGCGCCCATGGGCAAGGAGACGACGCCCCGCTACCAGAAGTCGCAGAACGCCGCTCGCCGCTCCCACGCCGCCTCGCACGGCACCCACTCGAGCAAGTACGTCGACAAGTCGGAGTACGCCACCCGATCCTCGGCCATGTCTGATACCAGTGAGGCCCCCTCCCTGGCCTCGCACGTTCGCCGGGTGCGGGTGCCCTCGCAGGCCTCCGACGTCGACCAGTTCTTGGACGACCTGTTCAGCCCGGTGCTCGACGGCTCCCTGGACGAGCTCTCCGACGCCAGATCCCTGGCAGCAAGCATCAGAGGAGGGGGCCAAAGGATGCCAGACGCAGCGGATGCGGAGTTGGAGTGGGAGGAGTTGGAATTGGATAACCTGGATGACTACATGAATGCGCTCTTCGAGCCCATCGAGGTGGTAGACACTCTGAATAAGCTGGCGGGGAAGCAGCAGCAGCTGGTGGACTGCATCAAGGGCGGTGGCAGCACGGACCACGTGACCACTGCCGCGGGGGGCAGCAGCGGAGGAGATCCGCTGATGCATCAGCTGATACAGATGCCAGGGGAGACGGACTCCGGGCCGGTCCTCTACCAGCAGCAGGTGCAGCGCGCCTTCCTCCAGTCCGCGATGGCGCAGAACCTGCAGATCCAGCAGCAGCTCCTGGCCCAGAACCAGGCGCTCCAGACGCTGCTCAGCCAGCAGGCAGCGGCAGCAGCGGCCGCCACCTCTGCTTCCCCGCCGCCCCCGCCGCCGGCCATGGGCAGCCTCGCCAGCATCTCACCACCGCCCCCGCAGTCTCCGCTGCGGATGAAGGCCACCCGAAGCAGCCTGGTGGTGATGGATTCGGTGAATCCGCCGGAGCCACCACCACCGCCGCCGATGCCGCCGCCGCTGGAGTGCAAGGACCCATCCGAGACGCGCCACTTCCTCGACCCGTACGGCCGGGCCAAGACCGTGAGGATCGGCAAGTGGCGCTGGCCGCCGCCGCAGGGCGAGCCCCAGTTCCAGACCGAGGAGGACTTCTTCGCCTTCAAGATGCGCCAGCATCAGCGCAAGACAACCCCGCAGGCCCAGCACCAGCTCTCCGCCAACGGAGCAACTGGCACGGCCACGGCCATCGAGTGGGAGGAGTTCGAGATCGAAAGCCAGATACCGCCGCCGGCGACGCCGATGATGATGAGCACACAGCTCATGCGAAGCAGCATCCGCATGGAGACCACCACCACCACTACATCCGCGACTGCGTTCGCCTCCAGAGATGTACAGGATGTGGGACAAGCACAGGCACAGGCACAGGCGCAGGCACAGGCACAGCAGACGATGGTGACCAGCACGAAGCTGGCGAAGAAGAGCTTCGAAATCGGAGCCGATCGCCCACCCCCCGGCAGCGTGGGCAAGCTGAAGCTCAGCTCCGAGATGCGCCAGCGCCTGGAGCAGGTCACTGCTGGCCACTCGGTTCGCTCCACGGTGTCCAACAAGTCGGAGCAACGGGCTCCGTCCAAGCTGGAGGACACCCGCAAGTTGATGCTCCAGCAGCAGCTGGGCGGACTCTTTGCCAGCGTCAGCGGTGGTGTAGGCGGGGGCGGTGCCAGTGCCAGCGGAAGCGGCGGTGCAGGCCACGGCGAACCTTTGGCCACGGTGCGGACCCAGATAGAGCGAATGGAGGGCAAGCTATCTCCGCCGCCGGCCCCGCCCACGAGCGCCTGGCCGGGAGTGCTTTTGCCCCCAGCACCCAGTGTTCCGGCACCCCCTCCGCCCATTCGGCCGCCGAGCATGGCGCCGCCAGCTCCGCCCCCAGCGCCCCAGGGGGCACACGAGCGGACTCGCACACCCGAGCCGGAGCCGGACTACCGCAAGGAGAACGTGCCCGCATTCATCCAGCGCCAGGAGCGGGATACCTTTGGCGCCGTGCGCCAGAGCGCCCTCCAGCAGCACCAGCAGCTTAACCAGCCGATGCTCCCACACCAGCACCAGCACCAGCATCACCATCTGAGTGACGAGCACTTGGCATCCTCCGTCGCCGCCTGGGAGCAGGAGGAGCGGGAGAGGTCGCGCAGCCGAAGCAGGTCACGGGACCGCGAGGACTACTCGGAGTCCGTGTGGGACCGGGCCGAGGTGGAGGGCCCGGCCTCTGGCAGCGGCAGTGAGAAGGAGCGCGAGAAGCGGGAGCGGGAGCGTGAGCGCCTCTACGAGCTGCGACAGGTGGAGCGCGAGAAGGAGAGCCACAAGGTGTACCAGCCGGCTCCGCCGCGCGTCATCCAGGCCAGCCTGGACACCATGTCCATTGGCAAGTCCAGCACTCTGGCCACGTTTCGCACCCACATGGCCCAGAAGTACGAGCACGAGCGCAAACGGAAGAGCTCCGCCAGCTCCGGGATGCGCGACGAGCTCGAGCCGATTGCCACGCCCCCGCCCGTCCTGGTGCCGGCCCCTGTGCCCCCTCCACCAGCATCGGCCTCCTCGTCGTCCAGTGGAATGAGTCCCGGACTGGCAGTTGCCACAGCAGCAGGATCCGGAGCGGGATCGGGACTAGGTACTTCCGTGATCGGCGCCGGGTTCGGACCCGTGGCCATGGCTGGGGCTGGGGCCAGTGCCTGTCTGACGTACAACCGCGTGCCATGGAAGCTGCGGGTGCGCAAGGAGGTGTTCCAGCCGAATGAGCCGATTGGGCCGCCAGTGGCCCTTGATCTGCTCTTCGCCCAGGTTCTGAGCGACGTGTTCGGCGTGACCCCGTGCCTGCGCATCACGCCGCAGGAAAAGAGCTCCGCGATGAACATGCTCCATGGGCACGGGGTCAGCGTGGACACGCTGGCTGCCAGGGGCCAGCAGGTACGGGCTCTGGTCAAGCGCCACCTAGTGGACATGGCCCGCGACTGGCCCCTCTACTTCTCCCGCCTATTCGCGGTGCAGGGCGCCCCGCTCTACCCGGACGTCAGCATAATGGGCGTCTCGCACAGCGGCCTCTACCTGGCCCGCCGCGACGCCGACTACCTGATCGTGGTACAGGCCATTTCCTTCGCGGAGATCCACAACGCGGTCACCCTGCCGCGGCCCGCCGCCCTCCAGCTGAACATGCGAAACGGGAAGCACCTGGCGCTGCACGCCTCTAGAGCAGCAGCTATCCAGTCGATGATCACCACGTTCGTGCAGGAATTCCGGAAGGTGAGTCCCGCCCTTGTTTACCCTCTTATACGTTTTCTCTATTCCTCTATCTCGCTTTAACTGAGAGATTGTATTCCTGCTTGTATTTATTTATTCATTTATGGCCACTTGCCAGTCGAGTCGACTTGAAGCTTTCTTCAATTAGAGTTTATTGCGTGCTTTCGATGAGCTTTTGCGTAAAGTGCAGTCAGCTTTGAGCTTTGAGCTTGAATTCTTGCCGCCGAAAGCTTGTATGCAACCTTAAAGGGGCTTCAACAGCCGACCATCCTCTACAAGAAACGTTTTTTGTACAAAAAATCGATGTTCAGTCCATTTCTTATGGTTAATTGGGTTAAATAAAATAGTGAGAGTGAATTAAACTTAGTTTGCAATTCCATTATGCCTTCTGCCTTTAGTTTTTTTCAGTCTAACTCTTAGGTCTCCTCTTCAGGGCCAAACTATGATTTCTTCAACGCACAGTGGTCGATTCTGTCAATCTGGCAGGCAATAATTAATAACTCAAAAAATATAAGAATACTATTTTTTTGAATAATTTTGTATTTTGGAATATAAATCAGCGGAGTATTGATAAATATTTTTAGTTTATATTTTTTAATATAAAAGTTTTTAAAAATTAATTTTAAAAAAATATTAATTTTTTGTAGTTCAACATATTTTATAATGTTTTTAAACACTATTTATTTTCAGAAAAAAATAGGTCGAGGTCAATATTACAAAATTTGTTGTGTTTTTTTGAGTATTAAAGATTTCTGCGTTACACTTCACTTATTGGCAAATTTATAGGCAATTTTACTAAATATTTTTTTTATTTGCTAACAATCTTTTTCGGTGAGTTTGTTTTTATCAATTAATTGAGTAAAAACATGGATTCAAATCGCTTCAACTTTTTTTCCTGCCACAGTTTCCATGCGGCATATGGCAAAAAGTGCGTTTTTCGACACTGCCATTTGTCCTACAAAATCAAATAAATGAACGTGTAGCAGGTAGTCGCAATTTTTTTTAAGACAGAAGATTTAAAAAAGACTGGTTTCACAAATAAAATAAGATTAAAGGCGGATACGGACGGATGTCAAAAGATCTATTCCACGCAAGTCTCGGGTATGTTAATAATGGCACACTAAAAGAAATGTGTAGTTCTACAACGATTTACCAATAACGCATATAAGCACAGGACACACACATATTTTTTTTATTGAAAACATGCCATCTATGACCAATATAAACAGTTATTTAAATAAAACTCTCCAAACATTAATTTTTACTCAGCTTTACCAAAAGCCATAAAAAAGCGGTAAAATGTACTTCGGTATCGTCAGAAATTTTTCCTGCGATTTAACCGCTTACAGCGGCTTGAATATCGATGTGAAAAATATATAATTATCGCAATAAATATCAATGGGATGTTTAATTTGCAAAAAGTTAAATAAATTAACAAGATTCAACATTTCAATTTTTCATTTATTTCCTGCCAGATTGGCTGAACGCTGAACACTGTGCAACGCTCCAAAATCGAAAGTACCGCTATGTCCAAAACTTTCTTTCATAAAATTATTCGATATTTAAATTGAACTTAGGGATGGTGGCCTATTTAAATAAATTTTCTTTGTTTTTTTGCGAATCGCAGAATTGTAGCAAAAACAAAAACACATGAGAGCCGTAGAAAATAAAAAAATTGAATTTCCTCTGCTCTCATCTCGCTCTCAGTATTCAGCCACCGGCTACGCAGAGCACATCATTTCATTTTCTGCTCTTGCTATTGCTATAGCATATGACGCGTTTTCGTTGTTTGGCTATGGCTCTCCTGCGGCTCTGTTTAAAGTGAGAGCGGTAGCGAGAGCAAAATGAAATACTACGGACTAGCGTAGCATTTTCAAACGCTGGAAGGGATGAAAATGTAACGGGTTTTCTAATGCTTACATTCAGGCTTTCCGTAAAGGTATCACTTGTTCAATTTGGAAGACTAGAAATATCTCGAAAAGAGTTTTGAAAGTAGTGAGGTGCGGAACTACTATTCATTGAACACAACTGTATGAATGCACCACATACACTCAACGACATTTGAATATTTTCAAGCTATATACTGAATATAGCATCACATCAAACAGATTTCCAATTAGGTTTTCATATATGTATGTATATTCACGAGGATCATCAGCAGAAGTTATACAGTAAATATACATATGTTTAGATGTGCCAGTTCATAAAACGAACACGTATGAGCAGAATTGGAAGCGGCATCTCCCAACGGTCTTCGGCTCTGGGCGAAATTTCGTCTTCTTCTTAAGAATTTTTGAAGGTATTCTGATACTACATATGTACTATGTATGTATTTGTGGGGCAACACAAACATTAGAAGATACATATGTAATTTTGTATATACTTCAGATGCAAATATACTTTTAGCTCTGGAAGATCAATAACGGTGATCGTGGCGTACACTTAAAACAGAATGCGACACATTGAAAATATATGTACGTGAAAGTCCCTCCTATATTAAAGGCAATATCCAAACAAAACAGTGAATTTAAACTGCACTTCCATCTTGATCAAATTTACCATACATTTTGGCCATACTCCTTAAAAGATATTAATGTGAAATGTGAAATCAAATAATGGGAAATACAAGAAGAGCGGAACCCAAACTTATATTTTCGAGAGCGCTATGCGATCTATTCAGCGATCAGCATCAAAGGCACGAAACTCAGCATCGATTACGTAAATGACTACGTAAATGACTGAGTGGCTTCAAAGAGCTGATCATGGGATTTAAACAGCAATATGATCGGCTCTTGACCATGGACACTCAGTTCCGAAGTTTGAAGAAGTTTCCCAGACCTGTGGTTCTAAAACCACTGGGAGTCCAACCAAAGCGGCCAGATTTTGTATCACGGCTTGCCCTGACCTTACATCTAACGATGTAACTGCTTTTATTCAAAGCAAAACGAGAAGGATTGAGTGCGTGCTTCTGGACGCGACTCTATTTTTATACCCGACTCAGTCGGTAGATACATAAATAAATTTGTGAGAATTTGAAAATATTTTACATTTTACATTTTTTTGCTACATCTGTTATCTACACCTACAACGTCGATTATACATCTAAAATGTATGTTCTACATTGTGTATGTAATTGTGTATGTAATACATCTTCTCCGCACTCTGCACAGGGCAGAGTGGTGTGCGAGCGAGAAAGAGAATAAGTAGCGTCAGCATCGCCTGAGGAGGTGGGGGAAGCAACTGAAAATTCTGGCTATAATAATGTTCCGATCTGTACCAGATTTGGCAATCTGGTAGATATAGTTATTCTCTACGATACTGCGTTTTTAGTTTTTCCGTAGCTTTAAAATTGTGGCTGCCACAGGTTTTCGTCTTTTGTTGTGGCGGAAGGGGGCGGGTAGAAACTTTAAAATACACTTATAGCAGTGTGATGAGTCTGGAAACAAAATTTGGTTGCTATAACTTTTATAGTCTCTAAGATCTAGGCGTCAAACAAGACGGACAGACGGACAGACAGACGGACGGACAGACATGGCTATATCGACTCGGCTATTGATGCTGATCAAGAATATATGTGTGGTCCACGGTTTTGGCACTGATGTGAATTAAAGCCCAAGACGACGTTAGTTTATTAAAGTGGTAGTTATTGTAACTTTTATTTAATATTAGTGGAATTGGCTTATGATTATGTGTATTTGTATTTGTGTAGTTTGTAATTTGGATTGACGTGTAGTGTGTGTGAAGCTCGCGAAACTCTGGCACCGACTGACTCTCGACTCTCGCTCGCTTAACCCCTACAAGCCTCCTGCTCTAAATGATCTCTCTCCTTTGCTCAAAACGGGCGTTACTCAATACTGACGACCACTTCGAGTCGCTCTCTGCACTGTGGGCTCTATCCCGATTCCTACATTCGGCCCTCCTGACGCTGGATTCGCCCCGAATTCCTTCATGTACTCTGCCACACTCGAAGTCTTACAAGGTCCTTCAAAATTTCCGACCTTCTCTACGTCATACCTTCCATGCTTATGGACTTTCACCACTTTGTAGGGTCCTAAATACTTTCCTTTCAATTTAAGCCCCACCCCGTACTGTGTACGCTTAATCGCTACTAAATCATTAACCTGGTACTCCTTTTCTACTTTTCTTTTCTTATTGAATGCTATTCGATTCTCCTCCTGCAAAAATTTTATGTTCTCCCTAGCTTCTCTGCGGATCTGCTCACGCTCTTCATCCAATTCATCAACTAATGATTGATTCACCAGCTCTTTTAGCTCCGAAATATCTGAACATCGCATATCAACACCTGTCAAAATCTTAAACGGTGTAATCTTTGTACTCCTCGGCTCAACATTGTTGATTAACTGCTGCACTTTAGCTACATGCCTATACCAAGAACCTGGACTATCTCCACTTAACTTTGACAAGATAGGAATTATGATCCTGTGCATTCGCTCCACTTGCCCGTTACCTCGTGGCACACCTGTAGTTATCATCAAATGTTGTATATTCTGCCCTGAACAATACTCTCCAAATGCATTCGCCGTGAAAGCGGCTCCTCTATCAGATACAATTCTACACGGATTACCAAAATTAATGGCTTGCTTTTCCAAACAGTTTATGACCTCCTCAGTTCCTGTACTACGCGTTGGGTATAACCACACATACTTTGAGAATCCATCAACAACAACAAGAATATGGTTATAGCGCTTTTTGGTGATCTCCATTGGACCTTCATGATCTATGTGGAATGTCACTAACGGTATATCACCCTTATCTATCGGTGTCAAATACCCTTCTTGCTTTCCAGCTTTCGCATTTACCAAGATACATTCTACGCAACTTTCCACAACTCGACATACTTTCCCTTTCAGCTTTGGTATGAAATAAGACTTTTCCACTAACTCCTGAGTCTTCTTTGCAGAAAAATGTCCCTGCCAATGAGCAATTTGTATTATTTCTCTCTCCATTTGGGATGGTACTACGATCAGTTCTCTATCTGAGTCTTTGAACAAAATCTGGTTCGCAATGTAAAAGTCTTCATACCCTTTATCCTCCACAATACTTCTAATTACTTTTGTCCAGTCATCCGCCAATTGCGCCTCTTTCAACCTATGCATCACACTATCTGTCAATACGTAACACGATACTCTACTTAATGCATCTACATGCCTCATCTTTGATCCTGACCTATGCTCTATATCAAAATCAAAGTCCTGTAGGAACATCGCCCATATTGCCACTCTCAACGGTACTTCTTTCTTTTTCATCGTCATGGCGAACGCATTACAATCAGTGATGATTTTAACCTTCGTTCCCAAGACATATACCCGCCACTTTGTTAATGCTCCTATCACTGCTAGCACTTCTAGTTCGTACGAGTGGTTTTTCTCTTCGCAAGGTCTTGTTTTGCGGCTCATAAATAATACTGGGTGTAACAAGCTATCCTCTGGGTCTCTCTGCAGCAGTACTGCTCCAAATCCGAACTTGGACGCATCTGTGTGTATTTCTGTTTGCAGCCTAGGATTATACAACCTCAAAACTGGTTTACTAGTCAGCGCAGCCTTTAACTGCTCGAACGCTATCTGCTGTAACTCCTTGAACTCGAACTTTGCATCCTTCCTTAGCAAATCTGACAACGGTTTTGCGATTACTGCGTATCCTTCTATAAATTTCCTGAAATACGACGTCAGTCCTAAGAATCTTTGCACTGCCTTTTTATCTCTGGGTATTGGAAAATGACTTACTGCCATGGTTTTTTCCTCACTTGGTTTGATCGTTCCATTTTCAACAATATAGCCTAAGAATATTACTTTCTTCTGTAGAACCTGACACTTAGACCAAGTAATTCTTAATCCGTTCTGTGCTGCCACTTCCAGCACTCTTCCCAATCTTTCTAGTCCCTCTTCAACATCTTTACTTGGGATGATAATGTCATCCATGTAAATGACTGCATCACCTTTCCTAATTAAATCACGCATTACTGACATTATGAAGCGATTGAAAACTGCAGGCGAGTTGGATATACCGAATGGAACATACTGGAACTCGTACTGACCATTTTGGGTAACGAATGAAGTGTATTTCTGTGACTGTTCCTCGACAGGCACGTGAAAATACCCGTTCGTCAGATCCAATGTGGTAAATACCCTTGCTCCCTCTAACTTCTCGATAACACAATCCATTTGCATCATTGGAAAATTATCTCTCACTATCTTTTCGTTTAACTTTCGATAATCGCAACATAGTCGTTCCTTCCCATTCTTCTTTTCGACCAAAACTATCGGAGATGCATACTCTGACGTGCTATGCTTGATTATCTTCTCGTCCAACCATTCTTGAACTTGGTCATCTACTATCTGTTGTTCACTGCATGGTTGACGTCTCATTCTTACCTGACTACTAGCATTTCTTTTTGGATTGTATCCCTCGATCATCCCTTTCACTTTACTAGCTTCTACCTGCGATAAGTGTTGCACCCTTATGTCCACCTTATCTTCACTTTCCTCGGAACTCATCATACACAAGCTTTTATACTCTTTAAATAGCTCTGAGCAAGAACCTTTTTCCGCATTACCTTCATCCTGTATCCCTTCGCTCTTTGTTTGGACATCCGATCGTCTAATGAATTCCGTCCCTTCTTTGGAGACTTTCATGGCAATGTCTTTTAAAATTGTCCTGCCCAAAACCGCTTCAAAAGCTATGTCTTCATCCGACACAACATTGAATTCTACCTTCATTTCGATTCCATCGATCTTCACAGGCATTACTACACTTCCAATCGTGATGATCTGAAACTCCCCGATTCCAGTCAGACATCTTTGGCGACCTGTCATCTGACCAATTCCTAAATTAAGGAAAACTCTGCGGCTTAACAAGCACAAATCCGCCCCTGTGTCTACAAGACCTTTGAACGTACCTCTTGAGTGTACCACATTCTTTAACTCTAGCCCGGAAGAAGTAAATATACCTGATGGTTTTGTTATAATCTTCCTTGCACTGAGTTTGCCCTTTCCTTCTTTACCTGTCCTTCAACCTTGCAAGCACTGGCTTTATGCCCAAGTTGGTTGCATTTAAAACATCTAAAATCGTTCTTTGGACAGTCTTTCTTCATATGTGACATTTCTCCACATTTATAACATTTCCTAACTGACTCTGAACCTTTTCCCTCATCTATTTCCTTACCAAAACTACGGGACTCATATTTGTTTGACGACCTCAATGGCCCACGCATCTTCTGGTAAACTTCAATCTGATTCTTCAACTGCCTCATGGTCCTGGCTTGATACAGCAATACCTTATTGGTTCGACTATCCGGAATACCATTCACAAAGTATTCAATCAAACTTTCGTCTTCTAAATCAATCGGTTTCTCAATCTCCATCAGAGCATACAAGTATTCCTGCAACGTTTCGTTTTTCTTTTGTTGTCGCTTAAAAAATCTCCGATGAACCTCTGCCGATGATACTTTAATCCCGAACTCTTCGGTCAACGCTTCCTTCAATCTACTCCAGTCCCGAATATCCCGCTGACTGCGTATGAACAACTTAGCTGCTCCACTTAACAATTGCTTAGCGTAAATAAATGTCTGTAGCTTATTCCACCCTACCGTGAGTGCACATTCTTCAAGCTCAATTATCCACTGACTAACATCCAAACTATTTGAACCTGAAAACTCTGAAACGCTACCTTCAACATCCTTTAGCGTGAACCACGATCTAGCTGAAACTGTAGCTTCCATTTCTCTGCGCCCAATGCCTTCCATTCTGTTTTCTATTTCTGCATTTTGAACTTGCTGCGGTTCTATCGACCTGAATGATTGTTCCTGTTCATCTCCATCACTCTCATCTACCTCCACTCGAAGATCATAGTGATTAAGAAGCCTGTTTTGTAAATCTACCTTTCTACCAACCGTCTCCAATCCCAGCTCGTTCAACTTAAGCCTCAAATCCGCAACTAGCAGTGCCAGAATCTCGTCTCTTCTCATCTTGTACAATTTATGTTCTTATAATATAGAATGTAATATGTAATAATATAGGAAAATATAAACATAAAAATATTAATTCTAATTCCTTTCTAACTTTGGCACTCCAATCAGTTGCTTTTACTTGTTACAACGTTACAACGGCTCTCAAACAATGCCAATTTTTATTTTACTTATCCAATTTCCATGAATTTCCAACTTTTTTGCTTACAGTTTATTTATATTCTCCAATTACAATTGCTCTCAAATCTCTTCCATTTACAGATTGTTATTTTTCCAACTGTAATTGCTCTAAAACTCTTCCAATTACAGTTTATGATTGTTCCAACTAAAAATTACTCTAAAACTCTTCCACTTACAGTTTATTATTTTCCAACTACTCTAAAACTTTTCAATTGCAATGGCTCTCAAACATTACTCGAACAGTAATCACATACTTTTAAAACTGTACTCGTACTCAAAATTGTCTGCTTAAATACGTTCGTTCTCGTTTGACTCAATGTCGCTCGTTTCAGCCTCCTCTTCGATCAATACTTATGTATATGGATCCTCTCGTCTCACACAGACAATTTTCGTCACTCACCCGAATTCGCAACTGTACTTTGCAACTCGCTTCTGCTACCCGGCCTTACCGCCTCGCAACGCTTGATCCCATCCAGATCAGTCAGCTCTCGTTCTGCTTCACGCCTCTCTTTTCCAGCTATACAGTACCAACAATCCAGCCGTTTGCTTGTTGTCTATATACCGAAAAGTCCCGCGCCGCTGTCAGTAACGAGTTCTGCTCTCTCTATCTATCGTATTCGTCTCCAGCTCCTTTATCGCTGCTCTCGTCGTTTCTCGTGGCATTCGTCGTTTTCTTTCGCATTCACTGTTTCTTGTCGCCTTCCGTCGCAGACCTTGAAATCAGTTCTCGCTGTCTTCGTTGTTTCCTCTTTTTTCTTCACCGTTTCTTGTCGCCTTCTGTCGCAGACCTTGAAATCGGTTCTCGCTGAGTCTGCCGTTTCTGCGCGTCGCTTCTGAATTTCACAAATCTACAAAATTGTCGAAAATTCTTTTGGCGCTCCATTTTTGTCTCTGTCGCTCTCCAACAATTGCCCATTAACACTCTTGACTTGGTTAATGCAATTTTGCGACCTTTGACCCGAACTCCACTCAAACACACCACAATTAATCACAATTACGACACTTTTTGGGTGTTTTTATACACGTTTAATCAAAATTCCATTTCCGGACGAGCCCCCAATTGTGTGGTCCACGGTTTTTGGCACTGATGTGAATTAAAGCCCAAGACGACGTTAGTTTATTAAAGTGGTAGTTATTGTAACTTTTATTTAATATTAGTGGAATTGGCTTATGATTATGTGTATTTGTATTTGTGTAGTTTGTAATTTGGATTGACGTGTAGTGTGTGTGAAGCTCGCGAAACTCTGGCACCGACTGACTCTCGACTCTCGCTCGCTTAACCCCTACAAGCCTCCTGCTCTAAATGATCTCTCTCTTTTGCTCAAAACGGGCGTTACTCAATACTGACGACCACTTCGAGTCGCTCTCTGCACTGTGGGCTCTATCCCGATTCCTACATATATATACTTTATGGGGTCGGAAACGTTTCCTTCTCTGCAGTTACACACTCCACTTTTACACAAATACAATATACCCCTTAACTTTTTGAGTACTTTGAGTATAATTAAAGCCGATGGCTTAAAGGTGGAGAAGTTTAATTTCTCTTATGACATATTTCTTCAAAATAAGCGTCCCGCCGACTCATTTCGCAGCCATTTGCTCTGCCAAATTTTGGCCGGAGAATTTGGTGGTGAAAGGATACAATGCTAAGAAGAAGAACAGGCCCCCCATAACTCTTCCAGTGCTCCATCTCCACACTCATCTTCCCGCTCTACTTCAACCCATCCAAAAACTAACTTCCTCACTTTTAGTGTTTAACGAGACCTGGTTAAAGCCGGACATCCTTAGTACCGAAGTTTCGGCAGGTCGGTACACAATCTTTAGAAATGACCGTTCGTCTCGACGTGGAGGAGAGGTCCTCATTACGTCGGAACATTTCATAGTCCAGGCTCAACAAGACCTGGAATTCCTGTGCGTTTCCATTTTCATTACTTGCTCGTATATTCCACCTTCCTCGGATACCTTAATATACGAGCATCACTTGTCCGCTTTAAAAACTGTTTCTTCCTCGCTATCAGATAAAGACCATATGATAGTTCTTGGCGATTTCAATTTGCCAGGTACTGTTTGGTCTTCGGTTAACGAGTCTAATAACCTTGTGCCCATGTCACGACATGACTTTATTGACGGCTTGTTGGACCTATCCCTGTCTCAAGTCAACCATGTGAAAAATTCCTTGGGTCGATTGCTTGATCTGTGCTTTGTCTCAGATCCGACCATAGCGTTGCTAACCCGAGCCTTTCCGCTCACTATACCTGAAGACTCCTACCATCCTACATTCGAAGTGTCGGTTGATATTGGGCCTACTGTATTGGATCGAACGGGTAGGCTGTCTGAACGTATCCGTTGCTTTCGTAAAGCCGAGTTTACGAAGCTTAATAACCTCATTAGGGATTTTGACTGGTCCGCTCTGTACTTGTGCACTGACGTTATGAAAGGCACAAACATATTTTACAATGTACTCGACACACTTTTTGATTCTTGTGTCCCACTTTCGTGTCCGGTTAGATCTGGGAAGCTACAATGCTATAAAAATTACCTATCTCGATGCAGGATACGCTTTTCACAGTACCCTAAACAGTTTTACAGCTTCGTAAATAGTAAGCGTAGAACGTCCGCACATCCATCCTCGCTATCATTCCTAAATATGACGGCAAACAATGATCAGGCAATCGCCGATCTTTTTGCCCAGCTTTTCCAAACAACCTATTCCCATGACAGCTTCTCTGGTCAGCCGTATCCATACAGTTTACCAAGGTCGAATGGCATTTTCAGCCCCTTGTTAAATGAAAGTTCACAACTTCATGATCTTCGACTAGTTAAGCCGGTGTTTTCACCAGGTCCTGACGGAGTTCCCGGCTGTGTACTCAGGTACTGTGCCGACGCTCTGTGTGGACCCCTGCTTAAACTATTCACCCTATCCATTAATTCTTCATGCCTCCCCCGATCTGGAAGGAATCTTTTATTATTCCTCTCCATAAGAAAGGTAGCAAGTCTGATGCTAATAATTATAGAGGTATATCTAAGTTATCCGCTATTCCTAAAATGTTTGAAAAATGTTAACTCCGCACTTGCAACA
This sequence comes from Drosophila subsilvestris, assembly GCA_035043285.1. Taxonomy (NCBI): domain Eukaryota; kingdom Metazoa; phylum Arthropoda; class Insecta; order Diptera; family Drosophilidae; genus Drosophila; species Drosophila subsilvestris. The sequence goes on from JAWNNB010001875.1 coordinate 545,057, forward strand.
TCTCTGCAAATCACTTATATCTCCATCTCAGCACGGATTCATAAAGCGACGATCAACAACCACAAATTTATTAGAGTTTACCTCTTTTATCATTAAAGGCTTCCAAGGTAACTTTCAGACGGATGTTATCTACACTGATTTCTGTAAAGCATTCGACTCTGTAAACCATTCCCTTCTAGCACAAAAACTTGACCTTTTAGGGTTTCCACTTAATCTTTTGAGATGGATTTCTAGCTATCTTCGTTGTAGGTCTCAAAGAGTCCTCCTCAAAAACTCCTTCTCTTCACCTGTTAAGGTTACTTCTGGAGTATCACAGGGCAGCCATCTAGGCCCACTACTTTTCACACTTTTCACAATGACACTTCATCGCTCCAGCCCATTGTTGGCCCCTTACACCCTCTGCGGTGGTTCTCTTGCGAGAATTACATTGGTTGATGAACTTGGTGTTAAGTTAGACCCTAAGTTAAAGTTTTCTTAACACATTTCCACCATGGTAAATAAGGCCATGGGCGTGCTTGGTTTTATAAAAAGGTGGTCAAAGGAGTTTGAGGATCCCTATATAACGAAGAGTCTCTATATCTTGCTTGTTAGTCCGATTTTAGAGTACGGCTCTTGTGTATGGTGCCTCCAGTACAAAGTACAACAGAACCGTATAGAATCACTTCAAAAAAAATTGTTTTGCTCTGCGTGGCCTCAACTGGGATGCAGGTGTGAGACTGCCATCTTACCCTCGTAGACTGCTTTTAATAAACCTTCCAACCTTAGTTAGTCGTAGAAATCTGCTTGGTGTGATTTTTATGCACAACCTGATCAAGGGTGACGTAGATAGCCCTGACTTGTTGAGTCGCATAAACTTTACGATTCCTGTTAGATCTACTAGAAACTTTATTCCTTTGTTCCTTCCACTTTGTAGATCAAATTATTGCTTGCATGAACCGTTTAGGGTCTTATGCTCGGACTATAATTCTCTCTACCTTATAATATCCACCACTAACCCTTTCTCTTCTTAAATCACTAATACTAACATACCTTTCCCGTTATTAGTACTATTTCTTAGCTATCTATGCCTGTTAAGCTCTTTAGTTGTGTTTAGCTCTAATTTTCCTGGAATATTAGTCTAACCCCTATATTTCCTGCATGTTCGCGATCGGTTCGGTAACACGCGTCGCGCGTCATGCAGAAGCGCCACCCGGTCGGTTGGGTGGGAGGAGGGGCAGCGTTTCTAGCCTGGGTTCCGCGCGTAACAGGCTTCGGCTTGGTGTCGCATGGGCCACTTGACGGTGCAGTCATTGCATATCAACGTCCTGACAAATGAGGTATCCCATGTCTCGATCCGTCAGGGCAGATGGTATGTTTTTGCACGTTTTAAAGCTCAGTGGGTTTCGGTGGCTAAAGCTGGTTTCCACATGCACATCCACATCTTTATCCATATATGTAAGTGACGAGCAAGTGACTCCGCATGGATGATATTCATAGTTGGCGCACGTTCGTCACTCGAATATATATGTACGAGTATATATGTATATGTACATATGTATATACTTAAATACATAAAATATGTACTCGTATTTAGTTGGGTAAACTCGTCTCACTTTTATTTTCTCTTTTTATACCCGTACTCAAAAAGAGTTAAGGGGTATACTGTATTTGTGGTAAAAGTGGATGTGTGTAACGCAGAGAAGGAAAATTTTCCGACCCCATAAAGTATATATATTCTTGATCAGTATCAATAGCCGAGTCGATAGAACCATGTCTGTCTGTCCGTCTGGCCGTCTGTCCGTCTGTCCGTCCTGATGAGCGCCTCGTTCTCAGAGACTATAAAAGCTAGAGCAACGAAATTTTTTTCCAGACTCATGTGATATCACACTGTTACAAGTGTATTTCAAAATTTCGCCCCGCCCCCTTCCGCCTTCACAAAGGACGAAAATCTGTGGCATCCACAACTTTAAACATACGATAAAACTAAAAACGCAGTATCGTAAAGAATGACCATATCTACCAGATTGCTTAATGTGGTACAGATCGGATCATTATTATGGCCAGAATGAAGAAATTAATTTTCATTTGCTTCCCCACCTCCTCTGGCGATGCTGATGCTACTTATTCTCTTTCTCGCTTGCACACACTCTGCCCTGTGCAATGCGCGAGCGACCCCTAGCGGAGGAGATGTAGAATCTAAATGGTAGATGTAGAATATTTGTTCTAGATGTATTATCTACATTTTACATGTAGATGTAGCTAACAAATGTAGCAAAAAAATGTAAAATTTTTAAATTTTTTAAAATTTCAATTATAAGCTCACAAGTTTATATACTGACTGAGTACGGGTATAAAAGTAGAGTCGCGACTAGAAGCGACTCACGTTCCTTCTCGTTTCACTTCTCTTTGGGGGAGTATCAGCACTTGGGGGATCACAGCTCCCCAGCTAGCTTGAATCGCTTTTTTGAACAGTTGCTTTCCAGGGTACTTCCTGGTTGAGGCTTTCGTGCAGTGTTTGTTTAACTACACCAACATCTTGTTATGCTTCTCCCCATAAAGCTTGCCCCATGCCCCATGCGTTATTATTTTTGAAGTTTTTTAATTAAATTAATTTAATGCGTGAAAACTCGTCAAATGGCAAAGCCGAAGAGGCTGACTGACCATCCGGTGAGGGGAGGGGAAGGTGAATAGGGAGAGCGGAGGCCCAGACCTCGGACGAAACAGTTATTCCCCACACAGTTGCGCTGCTCAGCAGGGAATGGGAATGGGAATTGGAATGGGGAAAGACTTTCCAGCTCCAGCTCTATCTCTATCTCTATCATTGTCTCTGTCTTTCATTCACTCTTTCTCTCTGGTTTTACGCTCGGCTTGGCCAAGAGTGGTTCGGTAAGCAGTTTTCACTCAACCTGCTCAAAAGCAAGCTCCGCTCTAACCCGCTCTAGCCCGCTCTCAACAGGCTGTTCTGCTCTACTGCGAGCGAAATGGTCAGTCAAATCGCTTCTGCTTGTCTTGACCAGTCTTCCCTGTTTTCAGTTGTTACAAATGTTCGGTAACGGCATCACGCAGAGCTCCAGCTTCATCTCCAGCTACGACTTTGACTCTGACTCTGAAATCGTGTAACTTTTTTTGTGTTGATTTCGCACCCGTCTCTGTCTCTGTCTCCGCCTTCGTCTTCCCAATGCTGACCAACTTTTTTTTCCGTGCTTCTGTGCTTCTGTGCTCCGGTGCTGTGCTGTGAATGTTCTTTTTTTCTTTGGCTAACTGCAAACAAAGCCAAACGTGCCCAACAAAGGCTAATGCCAAGTCCGGGGATCGATTGACCCACAAATTGTAAAAAATGTGTGATAAATCAAACCGATTGCCGTATGGAATGGAATGGACTGGAATGGAATGGGAATAGGGAATCTCTATCCGAGCAGTTCGAAATTAACGAGTGAACTTTAAATAGTTTGCGGGGAAAATCACATTCTATGGTTCGGTATATATTCGGTATATACACTCAAAGAAAAATAATTTAATCGACCTATGACTTCTGCCCTGGACAGCTCACCACATGCCGTTTTCAGTTGGTTTTTTTGTTGTAAATGATGTAAGACCAAGAAGGCTAGAGGTATGAATATATCGCCATAATATACATACATACGTAGGGATGGGCTGGCTCTTCTACCTTCTGCCTTCGAGTGCCTGCCTTACCGTTGTAGGAGTTGGGGTCCGAAACGCTTTGTAAAATTGTGGGGACCACTGTGAAGTCTGTAGAATCAATCAGTGCATCCATGGGCATGAGGCCTAAGTCTGGGTCTGTCCAGGTGCAGCCACAAGGGTACGGTTTAATCATAACTGTTAAGCGTAACTTAGCATCTGAATCCAATTATATGGCCACATTTCGAACTGCTCCCCGAGAAGAGAGAGTGAGTAGAGACGGGAACCGCGTTTTCGCCAGTCGCCAGTCCATCGAGTGGAAAGACAAACTGCACACAGAAATGGCAAATTAAAATAAATTGAAGCAGAAGAGCGTAAAAAACATGCAGCCAAATAAATGGCTCTGACAACGCGGCGTGATAGGCAATAAGACAGAAAAACGTATGCAGCACGCATTTAACTGCATTGCCAATTTCCACACATCGACAAGCAGAAAAAACCCACAGAAAGACATACACACATACAAACATACACACACACTCGTATACAAAATGGCAAATACTCATACGTAGCGGTGGACAAGCCGAACAACGAATCAACTCCAATCCACACTCCACACTGTTGTTGCTCGCTTTTCGTTTTTTCGCTTTTCATTTATCGTTTCGTATCGTTTTTCCTCGAATTGTTGGCTTCGACGGCGTGTTCAAACAATATTTAAACATTCATTATGGTTGTGTAGTTTGGTCAGTTTGCCTGGACTGCTGCAACTGAAGCTGCAACAGCAACAGAAACTGCAATAGCTAAAGCTAAAGCCGAAGCAGTTCATCAAAATGCATTAACAACTTTCACTGGCACGCGCTCTGAAGGAACTTAGCCCAGCCATGGATTGATCGACTGGGGGTGACTTCCACCCAGACCTAGACTCGCCGCAGCGATTAAGGCAGTCCGGACAGTTCGGACGACATGTCGCAGAGCGTGCATAGTGGGGACAAAGCGGACAGGGCGGTCCAGCTTCCGTCCGGCGGAAGTGTTCCGCACAAGTTCAGCAGCATCGTCAACAAAGTGGAGTCGCTAATCAACAAGATGCACCACGACAAGGTTAATAGCTTCAAGCTGATGCAGGAGCAGCAACAGCAGCAGCATGTCCAGAATAACACGAAGGAGATGGCGCAAGGACAGGCGGGACAGAGAAAAAGAAAGGATCAGGAAAATGACTTGGATATAGATATGGAGATGGATCAGGATCACGATCAGGAATGCAAATGCGCCTCCCTAGACTCGCTGAATAACCTTACAGACGGGGACAGTTGCGAGGAGCACGAGATACTCTACACCGACTCGGACGATGCGGAAATAGCCCACATAACAGGCATCACCTCCGCCCAGGTGCACCACCAGCTCCACAACCAGCATCAGCACCAGCAGTTGCAGCGCCGCAGCGATCTGGACCTGCTGACAAACGAGAGCATTCGCGACCTGAACGAACACTGCTGCGCCTCACTGCGCCTTGATCTGTGCGGTAACGGATACAGCTCCGAGCTGGGCATCGAAAACAACAATGCCTGGAGCGTCGAGGAGGACATCGTGTACAAGTGCTGCACCGGCGCCACTGCCACTGGGATCGCCACCGCCACCACCACCCTAACATCTAGCTCCACCTGTGCCTCTGTCTCGAATGGCGCTTTCGTCGGCCAGTGCGAGCAGTGCTGCTTCGAGGAACAGCTCAGTTATAAGCTGCAGCACAACCAAAGAGACGACAATAACAACGAGGAGCAAAATGCGAGGGAGTTGGAAATGCAGATGGAGCTGGGGCTGGGGCTGGGAGCAGATGCGAACGTGGATGACATGTGCTTGCCAATGGCTCTTACACTGGGAAACTCTTCCAGTTACTCCCCTGTGGCCGGGGGTGCCGCTTCCCCGCCAGCTCCTGGCGCGGTGCCGGGCTCGTCCTCGAGCTCGCTTCTGATGGGCAGCAAAACGAGGCGGGTGAGCAATGCGAGCAATGGATCGGTGAGTCGCATGGAAACCATTCTCGAGGAGCCCACGGAATCGAAAATATCTGTTAAGGAGATCCTTGCCCGGTTCGAGACGATGAACTCCAATGAGGTAAACAATAAGGGAAGGGAAAACAATATCTTTTACTCGATTCTCCATTGCCCTTCTATGTTTAATGATTTCTCAAGCTTCAGCAGGGCTATGTCCTAGCGACACGTGCAGGCAGATAGTAACGAGCTCTGAAACAGAGACAGATATACGACTACGAGTAAGAGTTCGTATGTACATAGTACATGTATGTATATATACTCAGAAGTACGGGGGGCCAACTGGCGTTTATAAGTCGACACATAATCGCATTATTATCGCGGCCAGACAGAGAAAAGAGGCAAACAGCCAGACAACCAAATAACCGGAAACCATCAACGTTACATTATATTGCCCCTTATTGCGAGATGTTTTGGGTTGGGTTGTATTGGGTTGGGTGAGCTAATAACAAATCAACTGATGCATGGAGTCTGGGGTACAACAACAAATGAAGCATTGTCGTCACCATAACTATTACACCCTAAACTGGGCCTTTAAATAAAGCTTGTGTAGCTACATGAATCTGTATGACCTGGAACTCTGAGTGGAGGGGTGGGGGGAGATTGTTTCATTTTCAGATGAGAAAACGAGAAGGAACGTGTGAGTCGCTGTTGGACGCGACTCTACTCTTATACCCGTACTCAATCAATATATAAATTTTAAATTTTAATACAATTTTTAAATATTTTACATTTTACATTTTTTTCTACACCTGTTATCTACATCTACATACATCTAAAATGTCGATTATACATCTAAAATGTATATTCCACATCTACCATTTAGATTCTACATCGAGTGTGTGCGAGCGAGAAAGAGAATAAGAGATATAAGCGTTTTCTTCGGTTTTTAATACACTTCTTGTGCCATTATTACCCAGAATATAATTTTGATACCACAAATTAGATTTACCTAAAAGAGGTGCGATAAAAAATCGCAAAGTGAGCCAATGAGCCTTTCTAGAGAGAGCTGAATGTTGAAGCTTTAGGTTCAAGATCCTAGAAAAAAATTCTTTTATCATGGCTATGGGGTGATGATAATGATAGGGGGTGATCAAATGGTTGAGGGGCGATCGGATTGATGTGCTCTACTCCATGCTTTCGATGAGTTCGCGGATGTTCGCCAATTATAATTCTGTAGGCTGTTAATTGGATTGTGATAGACTAGAATTGCTTGAACTGAATTCTCTGGTGAACTCTTCGAGTGGATCGAAGTAGATGCCAGCTCGTAATGGGCTCGATGACCGGCCACCTGGCGCATGAGTTCGCTCCACTGCAATGGCATGGTTCTGCATTCTGTGCATTCTGTGATCTGCGATCTGCGTTCCCCGGTCAAAATGTATAAAAAGAGCATGGATCAACAGAAGAAGAAAAACACAATGAGAGCTGATGGCTGTTGATCGGAATGGTATGAGATGCTATGGTATGGAATATAAATGGGGATGAGTGACCCACAAAGATGTAAACAAGATAGAACAGTGCCCGCTGGTTCGTTTTTCGAACTTCGCTGAGAGATGAACGCTGAAAGTGTAACTGTAATTTGATTTCAATAATTTAATTACACAATTTCCGAGTGCGCTTTGTTTGGTGCGTGTTTTTGTTTTTATTGTCGGTCTCCGCTTTGGCCGCTTGGCCTATGATAAATTACTTTAATTTCTCTTGGCTCTTAATACATACATATACTGCCAGTGAGATGGATGGATGGATGGATGGATGGATGGATGGTTGGATGGCTGGTTGGATGGTGGCCAGGTTGGCTAGTGCGCATTAATTTCGAATTTTAATTAATGCGAGCGAAAAATGCATATGAAATAACAAAAATCCGAAAAGAAAGTTTTAGCGGTCACTTAGAAATGATACTCCGAATTTAACTCTTTCTGTTGCTCGTATGTACATACATGCATATATGTACATACGAGTATGTACATACCCTGCAGTTCCAAAAGTCACTTTTCACTGGTGATTCATTCGGTGAATCACTCATGCCATGTCCGTTGCCTGCAGTGACTCACTGGTGAAACTCCAGATGAAATTTGTATGGACGTGTCCGCATTTTTCACTCATGAAAATTCAAATGAAATTGTCACTGAGTTTTCCAGTGACTTCACCGGTGGCTTATACGTACAAGCGATGAGTGATTTCACTCGGGACAGCCACCAGTGATTTCACTCGGGACACTTCCAAATATGTCCTATATGAAATCACTCGGGACACTTTCGAATTGTCCCATATGAAATCACTGGTGACTCGAAACGAAATTTCACGGATAATTTCATATGTGAAACCCACCCGAAAATTTCTTTAAACACTTCATTCAAATAAAAGTAAATATATTTATTTAACTTAGTTTTCTAGATTGTTTGTTGTTTTAATTATTTTAAATTATCTGTAGGGCCTTCGATAACCGACTCGATCGGGTTAATAAGCACCAATGCTCCTGAAATGATATAAAAAAACAAATATTTAGCCACGGAATGTAACTTCTGAGTTATGTTCTGATTTGTATAACGCAATACACATATGAAATTTTATTTTACCTTTGAGAACCGAATATAGTCCGGCTCGGCATTTTAAACATTTTTTCCGCAAGTCCCGTCCAGGTTGTACTCCTGGAGTACTTTTTCGTCCAGAACACTTTTGGGGCAATGAGTCCTCCAGCAACTTCAGAAATGTTTTGATCTGTAAATGATTAAGTCAAATTGCACATATTTTTTTTTATTTAAATATGCTGTATTTTCAGCTACATGGGTTTTCTCGAGCAAAAACAAACACGCGCAGCGACGCACTCAGTTAACGAGACCACGCGGCTAGAATGTTCTAGAATCTACATTCCAGACATATTTTTGCTTGCGAAACCCATGTAACAATTTAATTTAACTAACCTCGCGCACTGTAATCACTGTAATCCACTTACCTGACTTTAAAAACACTGAAAACCCACTTTTGAAAGGAATAAACATGTAAATAGACGCGCAACTACAAAAAATCAAAGGCGCTCGCAACAAAATTTTGCACCAACTAATCGGTTTTTCTCTTTTCATACCTTTGAGGAGACGAAATGAGCGAGAGTAGAAGAGTTAGGGTCGAATGTAGGTAGAGAAAACTAAAAATATGAGAGAGAGGGAAATATATGGATATCTGCTTCTCTTTCTTCCGCGTCCGTTTCGATCTGCAGCAGTGGAAGCCGGACAGAATTTCATGCTGACGTCGACGTCGCTGCCTTTGTCGACGTCGAGCCTGAACAAATTTTCCTATGACAATTTCATGCAGTGACAGCCAGAACTGCAGGGTATGTACATATCTACTGTGTCTGTGTTGTGTCTGTATTCGTGCTCGTTGCTCAATGCAAGCACTCGCTGCTGAAACTGGATCGTCTAGAGTCCGATGGAGGCCATCTGACCCAGTTGTGTCCCCGGTTCCAAGAGCTCTGGCCCATATACTCGTAGTTACCAGCCATCAGATTTGGCTCACGACAACTTGCTCGAATTATTGCGCTAGTTTTCTGGGCTGTGTGCCTCTGCCTGTGCCTGTGTCAACATGCCCTGCCAGTCAGCATACCGAATCGTGTCCCGATATGCCCTGGGGGATTACGGATTAGGCACTAAAATTTAATTGTTTATTTCTTTGTGCTTCTTGTTTGGAATTTCATGCTATGCCAAGCTTATCATTATCCGTTTGCCTTTTGACGATTGCTGATACATACATACATACATATGTACATACTCGTATGTATTCATCCATCTACAATCCGTTCAAAATCTCAATAGTATTCACAGTATCACAGCTGTACTCATTCCCCTTTAATGCTTTCGATCACTTAAATTCACGAATCCCTTAAAACCGAATGCCAGCGCAGTGCGGATTTAATTCGGCAAGCTTTGTTTGAATTTATTTTACCACATTCGTGCATTCTGTGCGCTGAAAAAATCGCTTAAGTGTAGGTGGGAGGGGGGGAACGCCAATAAGAATACAAATTACATATGCAACTTGACCTACAGGACCTACAGTTGACAGCCATAGCTGCTGGGTCTTCCTGCTGATCAATGCGTATTAGAGATCTGCTCTGGAGCTACCATTCAAAACAAAATTCAAATAGAATCCATTCGAATTGAATTGAGTTGAGTGAGTGACACACACACAATGAATTGAGTTTATACGAATGGGAGTGTGTGTGTGTGCCTCACACTTTTCAACATTCGGTTGTATGAGTTAGAATGATTGAGTGCACAAAACGAATTGACAGAAATGGCAGAGACAGAGAAATTCGAATAACTCGAATTTTCGACGTACACTCTATGTTTACTACATCTACATCTAAAATGTAGATTATACATGTAGAACAGATATTCTACATCTACCATTTAGATTCTACATCTCCTCCGCTAGGGGTTGCTCGCGCATTGCACAGGGCAGAGTGTGTGCGAGCGAGAAAAAGAATAAGTAGCATCAGCACCGCCAGAGGAGGTGGGGAAAGCAACTGAAAATTAATTTCTTCATTTTGGCCATAATAATGATCCGATTTGTACCAGATTTGGCAATCTGGTAGATATGGTCATTTCTTACGATACTGGCTTTTTAGTTTTATCGTATCTTCAAAATTGTGGCTGCCACAGACAGCCACAGGCTGTCTTTTGTGAAGGCGGAGGGGGCGTGGCACAATTTGGAAAGAAACTTGAAAGAAACGAGGCGTCAAACAAGACGGACAGACGGACGGACGGACAGACAAACATGGCTCTATCGACTCGGCTATTGATGCTGATCAAGAATATATATACTTTATGGGGTCGGAAAATGTTCCTTCTCTCGTTACACACATCCACTTTTACCACAAATACAATATACCCCTTAACTAATTTTGAGTACGGGTATAAAAAAAAGAATGCATTCGAATGAATTCGGAAACAGGTCTCACTTCATTCATTTAATTTGTGCCTTGTCGTTTGAATGTTGTGTGTATGAGTTTAATGTCAGAGCACTCACTCACTCAAACTCTATTGGCATATCATTCGAATTCACTCAATTCATTTCGAGCATTGTTAATTCGAATGCCTGATTTTTATTATTCATGCAGATCTCTAATGTGTATGTATGTATGAGCACGTTGGCTTGAACTGGCTCTAATGGCCGATGAGAGGAGGTTGTGCGTGTCCTCACTGAATCCTGATTGGGTTCGCATGATCATCCCCGAAGCTGAAAGCAGCCGATCAATGGGCATAGCTGAACAATCGCATATGGCGCGCAGTGGCTGATTGATAGGTGCAAAATAAGCTTTTTCCGCTTTCATAAGCAACCTCTTTTCCACTCTTTCCACGCCCGCATGTCGAGCGTGGGGGGGGAGTGAATGTGTGCTGTGGGTGCTGAGGGTACTGTGGGTGCTGTGGGTGGTGCAAACATTGAAGACGTGCAAAAAAAGAAAGCAATTGCAACAAATTGCAGCAAATAATTAAAATCAGGAAACAGTGAAAACCCGCCAATGGCTGCCTTTCCGCCAACACTTTCGTTACCAAAAAGTCAGCGTCGAGTGCGGTGCCACCACCGATACGCCACCGATACGCCCTCGACCGTTGTTGGTCTATATACGAGCATAAATCATCGGACACGCCTCCCTGTCCACTGGCCACTGGCAATTGGCAACCGGTCTGGCGGGGCAACTGGTTGTGCCAAGCTGCCCAAAAAAGTGGCCAGCAACTTTCACATGCCATTGACATGGCCAGCGCTGCATTCACTGAATTCGCTGCAAGTCAATTGGTGAATTGCAGACGATGCGCTCTCTCGACTGCTGATACCTGGTGTAGATAAGGGGAAGGGAGGGTGTATCTGTGCGGACACCATCTAACCGTCGCTCTCTATTCTCTCCTTGCAGTCACAATCGAAGGCCTCTACGCTTTCGTCGGGAGCCCGAGCCGCAGCCCAGATCCTAAATGTTCCGCTGGAGCGCCTGGAATCTCGCCAGGCGCACGCCCAGCGCAACGACCACGGAAATTTGAATGGGAACGAGGGGGAGAAGCAGCAACAGCAGCACCAGCATTCGGAGCTGCACCATCACCTGCAGCAGCAACAGCTGGAGGATGCCCTTGAGGAGCAGCAGCTAGCGGCCGAGCAGCATCACCAGGGACAGCAGCAGCGGTTCATGAAGCAGCAGAGCTACCTGCACTCGGCCCGCAAGCCGAATGCAGCCCAACAGCCCTCCTCCCTCACCAACGGCCAGTCCCACCAGTCGGATCAGCATCTGCAGCAACAACAGCAACAGCAGCAGCAGCAGCAGTCAATGACGCACCACGACCTGGACGCCAACTACATGCAGGAGGAGACAAACGGCGGCACACCGCCCTCGGTCACTAAGTACTCGCTGCTCCAGTTCGCCATGCAGCATTTCCGCAACGAGTAAGCTCATCCGCCCGATCCCCATCCCCATCCCCATTCCCATCCCGATCATTCGAGAGCTACATAGTTATAATGTTCTAATCTTGTAATGCCATTTTCCAGTCAACTGCGGGACGCTGATCGACATCATGAGCGACACCAGTCCCAGTCGGCTGCCAACCGTTCGTACGCGGAGCTGGTCAAGTGGCAGGGCCATGCCATACGCCTGCCGCTCCTCCGGCTACCCAACGACCTGGCCCCGCTTGCGCTCGAGTGCTTTGACTGCGTCCTCCGCTACTGCAGCGATATACCCCAAGATCCTGAACTCACCGAGGTCAAGTGCGTCTACACGGTGCTCATGGTGAGTTCCGCTAATATTTCATTGTATCTTTATTACAGGAGTTGGCATTTAATTCACACAAAAGCGTTTCAGAATTCAGAATTAGTCACATTGAAATATTGCCCCAGGATTCACTAATACTCGTATCAAAAATTAACTTAGGCACAGTTTGGATACATTTGATTGTAATGATACATACATATGCACACACACACACACACATACATATGTAAAATATGTAAAAATACTCGCCCATATGAGGTTTCAAAGTTGTTTTTGTTGAGTAATGCATTAATATTGATATCGATGTACACCGATAGAAAAAAGCCCTGCGACGTTCATATTTTCACTCATTTATGCCATTGATTTTCATCCAAGAGGGCTTGTACGTATGTATTAATATTGAATATTTTTCACTTACATTTTGATATAAATATGAAAATATTTAAATTAAATAGATATATTTTTAATTTAAATTTATTTCATATATATATGAGATATATTATATTTATCTGAAAGTGTTTTGTATTAAGATTAAATATGAACATATTAAAAAAGCAATTTTAATACATTTATATTTGAATCAAAGTGAATTCTACTTAATTATACTATGTTTGTATATAAAAATCGCATTTTAAATTCAAATATGATTGTAGTTAATTTTACTTTGGTTTTTTAAAAAAGTCAAGAAAGAAAATTAAGGCGCATATCTGGCTGCCAACTCATAGCCGACCGAAAATCTACATACATCTGACTTTGATGGGCTGCAGAAATTTCAGTGCTGAAGTAAAATCAATAATATTTATTTACGACGAGTATCATTCAAATACGATTCTGTTTCTGTAACACATTGTAGCCCAAAAGGGCGTCGGCAGCGAAGAACACTTTTGTTTTTGTCCCGTGTTAATGCCTTTGATTCTCTTCAATTACTCTTCAGACTAAGTGTTTTTGCACCTTAAAAGTGTGTACGAAGCGTCCCGTACGACACAACGGAAATATATCGAGTCAAAGCTAAGCAAATTTTGAACAATGTTAATGATGGTAAAGTTGATTGGTAGTTCATCGATAATTGTCCAATGGGAACAATATTACGGGGCAGGCATAGCTGGGACATGGCTAACAAAGAAGTACATAATCCAGTCGGCAGGAAAGTTGGCATGAATGTCAAAGGAGTTGAATCTCGATTATACTCGTACTCTGTTCTTCGGGTTATTCGAACCATTTTCAGTACATATATATACATATACATATATACATTACACATATGTACATACATATGTATGTACATACACTGCGAACCAATTCTAATTGATCTTTAAGTTTTTCATTGAGATAATTAGTAGAAGCAAAAAGCGAGAACTCTTTCGGTAGTGGGAAAGAAAAACAACGATTCGATCGATGTAAGTGCTGGGAGATAGTATAGAAACGCACTGTACTAAAAATATAAGCATTTTATTATGTGCTTAAATATCTTTTGAAACTCTGAAACTCTGAACCTTGATCACCGCCCACAGAAATCGGACTCACTTATTTCCTCTTGCAGCATTGTCACAAATATCTGGCCCTGAGAGACGAGGTTTACTGCCAGCTGATGAAGCAGACTACGGCCAACCGATCCCCCTGCCCGGACAGCTCTCAGCGCGCTTGGCGCTTGCTGAGCATTCTGGCCGCTTACTTCGGCTGCTCGGATGCCCTGCGGCCGTACCTGATGGAGCACTTGACCTCGGCCGCCTCGGACCGTCGTCGCTCCTGCCACGGCACGGCGGCCGTCTGCCTCACCAACCTGCGGAAGACGGCCCGCTGCGGCGGCCGCAAGAACGTGCCAAGCGTGGAGGAAGTGACAGCCGTGTCCGCCGGACGATCGGCCAGGCGGCAGATCTACAGGCTGCCGGGAGGCGCTGAGCGGGTGGTAAACACGCGCTGCTCCACGGTGGTTGCCGATGTCATTGCCGAGCTATGTTCCCTGCTGGGCGTCGAGTCGGATGCCGAGCAGCAGGAGTTCTCACTTTACTGCATCGTGCAGGGTGACGCCTTCACCATGCCCTTGGCCGCCGACGAGTACATACTGGACGTGACAACGGAGCTGCTCAAGTCCGGGCAGCCCTTCTACCTGATCTTCTGCCGATCGGTGTGGCACTTCGCTCTCAAGCGCGAACCGACTCCCATGCCGCTGTATGTGGAGGTGCTCTTCAACCAGGTGGCCCCCGACTACTTGGAGGGCCTTCTTCTGGAGCTGCCCGGGAACGGGGTGCCCATGCCTGAGATGGTGCGTGATATGGCCAGGATCGCGGCGCTTCTGCACCGTGCTGCTGACCTCAGTCACGTGCCGGCCATGAAGGAGATCAAGTTTCTTCTGCCCAAGCCGGCGCTGGGTATACGCGAGATACGGCCGGCTCAGTGGGTCGGCCTGGTGCAGTCCGCCTGGCCGCAGGCGTCCGGACTGAGTCCGAGCCAAGTTAAGGCTCAGTTCCTCAATGTGCTGGCCGCCTGGCCGCTTTTCGGCAGCAGCTTCTTTGCGGTGAAGCGCATCTGGGCCGAGGAGGGGCCGCACGTGGAGGACAACCACAGCCCGATGTGGCGGGACCTAATACTGGCCCTCAACCGGCGTGGAGTACTATTCCTCGATCCCAACACGCACGAGACCCTGCAGCACTGGAGTTTCATGGAAGTGATATCCACGCGCAAGGTGAGTAACCCCTCAGCCCCCTTTATGTCGACACCTTTCCAACTTTCCCACTTTGTACTTTCGATCAGGTGCGCTCGGAGGATGGAGCCCTGTTCTTGGACATGAAGGTTGGAAATCTCATGCAGCAGCGGGTGATTCGCGTGCAGACGGAGCAGGCGCATGAGATATCGCGCCTGGTGCGCCAGTACATCACCATGGCCCAAATCAGTCAGCGGGACAAGCGGGAGCTTAATTAGGTGCATCGGCAGAGGCAACGATAATTATTATTTAAATATTTTTTAAATTATAATTACTTTTACCGAATTATTCTCTATTCGATTCGATTTTTTCCCCATAAATTAAACATATACATATATATATTTTTTTTTTCGTTTTGTAAGTCGTATCCAATATATTTTCATATATGTACATATACATATACCACATATGTACATACATATATAAGATATATACATATGTATTTATGTATACATTTGTATTTACATAGATTTTTATGTTGTGCTGGTCCTTTAGTTTTCTGCGTTTTCCAACCTCCCCCAACCACACCCAACTCGGTGGCGCTTCAATGGCCATATATGTATTCTCCCCCTTTCGTCCCTCAAATAAACAATTTGTGTCTCAATCTTAGGCAAGCCAAGCCAAGCTTAGTGCAATGCGTGTGCATTGGAGTGCACAAATTTGAATATTGTCAAATTAATTATTATTATAATTATATTATATATATTTTTTTGTAACTGGTTTCGAAATCGAAATAAATGCATTAACTAAATTCGTATGTACATATATGTATGTATGTATCTACCATATACATATGTATGTACAAATGTACACGTATAACTAA
Source organism: Drosophila subsilvestris (assembly GCA_035043285.1). NCBI lineage: Eukaryota > Metazoa > Arthropoda > Insecta > Diptera > Drosophilidae > Drosophila > Drosophila subsilvestris. The sequence continues at coordinate 560,986 of JAWNNB010001875.1, forward strand.
ACTTCCACAGCAAACAGAAAATAAAAATAAAAATTTTAAAAAAAAGTAAATAGATCAAAAATACATACACCATAGATATGTATAAATAAAAAAATTATAATAATTACATAGCTAGCAAATAATTATATTATATTTGGTAGAAGTTGATCGCCGTCGTCCTCATCATCTTCCTCGTACTCCTCATCCTCATCATCATCCTCCTCGTACTCGGCATCCTCCTCCTCCTCATCATCATCATCATCGTCGCCATTCTCGTCTGCCCACGCCCCTGGCCCTGGCCCTGCCTCATCCTTGCTGTTGGTGGAGGTGGTAACACCTGCGGATGTTGCTTCTGCAGCTGGCGCCAACGTTGTCTTTGGCTGCTCGTGGCCAGCGAATTGTGTGGGAGATGGGGCTGGCGCAGGGGAGGGGACTGCCTCACTTGTTGCATTACTCTTTGCCGCAGCCATTGCCTTTTCTGGTGTCGCTGCTAGTGTCGTGGCAGCATGCGCAATTGTTGTCGCCCCATCAGGGAGCAAAGCAACAGCGCTTAACGCTTCATTAGTCGCATTGTGGCTACCAGCGCCAGCTGCTGCTAACGTGGCTATCGGCGACATCGTTGGCCTCGTTGGCCTTATCGTCCTTGTCGTCCTTGTCGTGACGGTGCTCTGGTGCGGTGCCTGCTGTCGGCGTTGTTGGTGTGAACACAGTTACGGTGTCATTTGTGCGGCGTTTTGGCACGTTACTTGCTGGCAACTTCTCCACCTGCCCCATTGTGTTGCCCGTGTCGCTTTCGGTGTCGCTGTCATCAGGCACACCTGCGTCCAGGTCATCGTCCAGCTCCAGCTGAAGAGGCGGTGGAGTAATGCGAAGTGGCGCCACCGAGGTTAGCAGAAAGTCGTCGCGTATCTCGCAGTTCTTTCCGAGATATCCCTGCCGACATAGACACCGATAGCTGCCATCTTCTCGGCTTACCGATATGCACTTGCCCCCGTTCTCGCACATCTCCGGATTGTCCGCGCAGTAGCTGAGCTCTGTGGGGAATAGCATGGAATGGATAGCGATGACTATAAGCTATGACTCCGACATCAGCCTCGCCTTGGCTGTCAATGGGCGGCACTCACTTTCATCGCACAGCATACCGCCCCAGCCAGTGTGGCAGTTACACTCCCAGGGCGCCTCGCAGTCCCCGTTCGCGCACCCGGGGTAGGGGAAGCACTTGTCGCACTGGCTGCCCGTCCAGCCCACCTTGCAGCTGAATGTGGAATGATAATGCAAATATAGAAGGGCAGGCTGCATATGCAGATGCAGAGGCAGAGCCACGTGGGCGTGGGCGTGGGCATGGAATACCTCCGGAATACTTACCGACACTCGCCTGGCCTGCGGCAGTAGCCGTGATGCTTGCTGCAGTCCGAGGCGCATAGAGCTGCAGAGGGGTGGGGGAGGTGGGTGAGAGTTTTTCAACAGGTGTCGCAGGACCCGGTGGCGGTCGAGGGAGGAACTTACGCGTCTGGCAGAGCAGGCCCGTGTAGCCGGGCAAACATAGACATTCCAGCGGCTTGTGGCAGCTCCCGTGCTGGCAGCCCGGCATGGTGGCGCACTCGCTGCAAGTGTGTCCCGCGTAGCCAATGCGGCAGCGGCACTCTCCGGGGGCCTCGCAGTAGCCGCGGGTGCTGTGACATCCGCTCCGACAGCTGGCTGCAGGACAGAGCAGAGCAGTGTGTAAGAGTGTGTCTTTGGTCTTACCCTTTGACGAGAGCCGTCAGAGCCACCGACTTACTCTGACTTTGACTCTGACTGACTCGTGGATTCCAGCTCCAGTCCAGCTCCACTTGCAGGATTCTACTTACGTTCTGTGCAGAAGAGTCCTGCCCAGCCGGGCTTGCAGATGCACTCAAAGGGCTTTGTGCAGTCGCCGTGCTGGCACCCCGGTAGCGGAATGCACTTGTCGCACATCTCACCGCTGTAGCCGATGCGGCACCGGCACTCGCCTGGACGTTGACAGTAGCCTATAATGGCGGAATGTACATACATACATATGTATGGATTAATTGTATGGAAATCAGTTGGAAGTCTTCCGGTTACCCTCACCGTTCATGGGATCACAGCCCCGCCGGCACATGGGCACCTGGCACAGGTCGCCCTGCCAGCCAGGTAGACACGTGAAATCGCCCTCTTCGTCGCACACATAGTGAGAATTGGCCTTGTGACTTTGAGGCTTCTCACACGCCTGCCATCAACCAAATGCTGCCGATTAGTCGATGGCTTTCCAACATTTAGCTCATTTAGTACTCACGCGTTGTTTCCAGAGCGGAATCTTGGAGCTGCTGCCTTGGCGAACCTCAAAGTTTCGACTGAAAGCCTCGCTCTCTTCTATGCCGAGTGTGGCGATCGTGGTGGTCAGAAGGAGCACCCCCAAATGGCACTGCAACATGCCTGGTCAGTGAAGAAGAACACGTCAGGTCAGTTGCATGCATAGGCATATGTACATATGTATGTATGTATGTACATATATATATGGAATCTTTTGATTTATTTAACTTATGTATGTATACGTAAACACCGGAATCGGATTTTGTAGGTAAGATGCAGCAAAAGAGAGACTTGTCATGAGAGAACACACAACGGGGGGAATGGGGGAAACATATTCGTAGCTCGAGTGAGAGCTAGATACATACATATGTACATATGTTGTTATGTTGTGTCTTGCACTGTGTCTATCCTCATTGTACCCCAATGAATGAATAGTATAGTATACTCAAGAGAGAGAGAGAGGGGGAGCGTCAAATATAGTCAGGTCATAAGTTAGGCCAATCTGATCCAGTTCTGGCAGTCTGCTGGGTAATATTACTCTCTGCGATTCTGCCAGTGAGGGCCATTCAAGTGCAGATAAAGTGCAAGGCGATCGGATATTTGGCTCTTCTGTTCCTTGGGTCAATATGTACAAAGTTAGCTCTCAGACCAACTAGCATCGAAGTTATTGAATAAAACAATTGCATTATCTACTCTAGACACGTTTGAAGCGAACAGACAAATTTTCAACGCTTAACCAGGGCTGGACCGTAAAATGAAATCGGCAGTAATCACAGTCACAATTAACATGTTGGAAGACAACTTTTCGCTGCGCGGAAGGAAGCACCTTCCGCTTGGGGAACTGCCCTGTTGATCACATATGTATGTACATATCAGCCGAGACACATATTATTATACTGAATAAATCTTCCGGACTTTCAATCGAGAAATATTTGGAAATGCCAATCGAAAATATTCTGTACTTTAGGAACTGAGGAACGGTACAGCTGAAGCTACTCAGGCTACTCCACCACGGTCTGCGCTTGCTTTGGGACTAATCAATTAGCGGCAGAGTACCTATGGCTCACTGTGGCTCACTGTGGCCGACGCCGCCGACTGCGTTGTGTTCTCTTGTCAATAGCGCAACGCTGTTTCTGAGCATTCCGAATGAGAGAAATTGTTAAAGCGGCGTGCGACGTCACTCACGGCTGGCACTTAAATAATTGGGTCAAACGGTAAGCCCGAGTCAGCTGGGTGGACGGTCGCGCATGCCCAGTGCGTCAGTCGCCAAACAAGTCGTGGCAAGTCGGGAACTTTCTTGACGTTCGATTGACCAACACCAGCAGATAGAGAGAGATAGATAGATAGAGAGAGAGAGAAAGGTATCGAACGAGGCGAAAGAGAGTGAGAGTGAGAGAGAGAGAGAGAGAGTTTTATTTAAATTATACTAGTTCTTTATTGAATGATTTCAGTATTAGTTTAATTAGAACTTTATTAAATATTTTCGACATTCGTATGCACCTAAAATCCATTTTAATGCTAAGGTCCAAAGTTTAATTCCGGCTCTATGTAGAATATTGTCCAAAGGGGGAAAACAATCATGGACCACTTATTCCTTCGCTTATCAGTTACATACATACATACATACATAGATTAAAACTCCATTGTTAATTGCTATGTGGTATTTGATGGCTTATGTTTGTGCATACATAAATACGTCTACTATCTATCAATATCCCATCCCATCCGATCCAATAATGAGAATCTTATGTCTTATCTATGTATGTATATGCCTCGATCGGCTGTATGCGGTCAGTACACGTACACGAACACGAACACGAACACAAACAACTACCTACATATGTATGTATGTTTGTATGTTTATTTCCAATCAAACAAAATCAAAATCCGCACCTTCTGCTTTCTGGAACACATTCGGTTCTGTTAAATGCTCTGATCTCTGAACTCTGAAAGCTGACAATGCTGGCTACGAGTAAATAACGAGGGGTTTTCTCAGTGTATATATGTACAATGCCCGACACTTGAATAGGACACAAACTTGTGCTCTTTTCTTTTGCTCATAGTTTCGTTCCCTTTGAGTTTGCTCTCCTGAGTTTTCCGCACTCTGTCTCAATGCACTTTATCTTGTCTTGGAATTTCACTGTTATTATTGTTTTAAGAACAGTTATATTAATACTCGAATTCCAGCTACTATTTTTCACGACACTTGAATAGGACACGTGCAATGCAAATTAATTTTTATTTGTCTGTGGTCGACATCGAACATCGGAATAATTCTCAATATTTGTTCGGACTGTTCTAATCATATTAAAAAATTAAAAGCATTTAAGTAAATAGGGCTAACAACGTAGAAAATTTGTGAGAAAATTAGTAGATCTAGACATGAAGGTAGTAATTTCTTGAAGAAATAGAAACAGAATGGGAAAAACATGAAAGGCCTGACAAAAAAGTCAATCTCCGCAACCGCTAGACAACCACAATTTACTCCCGAAAGAAAGGAGAGGCGCCTGGTCTTTTGCCGTACTCATTTGATAGGGAATACAGACTGGCACTGAGTAGTGTTTTTAGACGAAACAAAAATTTAATTTTGAAGGGCCAGATGGCATTAGTTATTATTTTCATGATATTCGTAACGAGATACTATATTTAGGTCGTCTTCATAACCGTCTGGGCGGGGTTATGGTGTGGGGTGCAATATCCTATTATGGCGTGGGCGAGTTGCAATTTTTAACAACTACTATGAACGGGGTAAGCTACAAGGGTGGTTTAGAAAGAGCTTTTCCGTACTTCACAAATGTTTTTAATAATTTGAAAATGATTTTCCAACATGATAATGCACCAATACACACTGTTCGAGTGGTAAATTCTTGGATCCAGAGCCAAAATGTCGAGCTTTAGAACTAGCCACCTTATTCTCCAGACCTCAACATATTAGAAAACGTTTGGGGACGGCTAACTCGTCGTGTTTGCGGCTCTGGAAAACAGTACACTCAATTATGAGAATTGAATCGATGCTATAAAATTGGCTTGGGGTTGCATGTACCTTGATTATCTTCAGGCCTTGTTGATGTTACTGAGACGAGTTGTAAATTCGAACTATTTTATTCTTAAAACTTATGCACTATATATAGGAAACTCTAACATAATTAAACTAAGACCAACGCTAAGAAAAGAACAAATGTGCGGCACTTGTTGCCACGATCATCCTTGATAGTGACAAGTGTGTGTGCCTGTGCGACAAGTGTGTCGACAGATTCGGGTTCGACGCGACCCATGTAGATGAATTTATGGTCGAACAGATCCTAGATTTAGGTGTCCCTTTTCTCAAGTGGCCTCCTTCAAGTGGACTGTATTATTTATGGGGTGGCCTGTATCGTTCCTGTTACGATTCCCTTCCGAGTAAGCTGTATGAAACTATTTATAATCAAGGATGCCCAACACATTATTAATAAACTTAAAATTAAACAAACTTTATATAATATTACGATTTGGGATTGAATTAAGCTGTTATCTTCAATAAATTGATTAGTTTCTATTCAAGTGTCGCATGTTTGAAGCACATAAATATGGGTTATTTTGTTTGAAAATTGTTCCTGAGGCCCTTTCAATGATTATGGCTACAAACTTTTCTGAAATAAATAAAAAATTGAATAAAGAATGGAAAAAATAGAGAAACGGTTTTTTTGAAGCGAGCTGTAAATATGACGGATTTTAGGAATGTGTGTTTGCATGTCCTATTCAAGTGTGCGGGCAGTGTATGTACATATGTATGCATGCATGTATGTACATACATATATGCAAGTCCACTGACTTATTTCAACTTGGTGTGGGCACAAAAAAAACATTCCTCACGGATACATATGTATGTATATTCCTCTTAACAAACTGACTTAAAGTTTAAACTCTTACATACAATGGAGTTCTGGAATTCAGTGCTGAAATTTATTGGGGCCTGGGGACGGGGGACTGCGTGGTCGTGGTCAGCTGTGGACCGATTTGATATGATGCAAGATCGGGGCCGTCCCTTAACACCTGTTTAGCCGCATGTTTTGCCTTTTATTTTGGGTTTCCTTTTGCCCCACCCTTACATCATAACCTACATACACTTGCTACATATGCGACGATTCCGTCGGTACACAAACTTATATTAGACGGGAGCGGGAGATTAGACGAAAATGAACTGCGCCTGATTGCACTTCTTGGGAGGTCCGACGGTGAGGCGGAGCCACTTGCCGCGACACGACGGCGCCGGCAGTGCGCTCCAGCGCATCGTGCGGCCGGAGAGCCCCTCGCCACGGCAGTGGAAGCTCGGCGTGGGCGCCGGAGGGGCGTAGCCGACATGGCGCTTCTTTTGGTGCTACTCCACGAGCGGTCGCGGTGCGATAGGCGCTGGTGCCGGCTCTCGTAGTTTTCATTGCTGCCTGTGTCGAGCATAATTTGGACATCTTCATCCTCCTCTTCATCCTCCTGGTTGTTGTTGTTGTCTTCATCGTCGTCATTTCCGTTGCTGCTGTTCTCCACTCCCTCCCCGCATCGGAGCCGTCGCTGCGCTCTTCCTCCTCTTTGTAGGTCCCAGTGGTCGTGGCTGGAGCAGGGGGTCGCAGACCTGGCTACCGTAGTGGCGGAGCTGCCTGCACCGTTCTGGATGAGGGCCTCCAGATCGCAGCGCACAATAATGCGATCACCTGAGGGGGTAATATAATAAGTCTCGGCTGTCCCCAAAAAGGTCGCCCACTTACCCTCCAGCATCAGGTTGTAGGGCGGCAGCTTGTGGCAGGCTTTGGAGGCTTTTAAAACCTCGAACTCCACGCAGTACCTGGAAGAAGCAGAGTGTGAAGTGAAGAGATTAACATATACTCGTATGTACATATGTATGTACATGCATATGTATGTATGTAAGTATGAACACATATTTAATTATTTTTGTGTAAATAGCAAGTTGGGCCATCGATCTTGGCTGAACCTAAGTGCAAGTAGTTTCCCTTAATTCATTTCCGTCCCTTGGCACCGCGGCATCGGTGCACCGATGCAAAATTTCCATTTCTGGAATGCATTCATCACTCATTCATCGTCCGCATAATTATGCGTGCAGGCACCTTCGGGTGCCGCCTCATTGGGGGGAATCCTTAATCCTTGGTCTTAATTATTGTATTTGTGCTTCCCGAATGACAAAGCACGGGAGCGGCATTATACATACTATTTTATGCAATGGTCCCCACTGAAGGCCACTCCCTGCACACTGCAGGGGAGAGATGACTTCACAGGGACGAGCACTGTCAGTGGGCCGGAAATGCGAATTGTCTGTTAAGCCTAACAATTTCCGTTTCCGCTACGCAGAGACCAGAAAAAAGTGCCAAAGCAAAGCAACAAATATCGAGCAGATTCTACAAACATATGTATGTACATATTTATGTATGTATGTACATAAGTGCGAAGCTGTGTGTACGTGTACGTGTGTGTCTTTGACAGCTGCCTAGGCGTTGATAACGGAAATTGCGTCGGAAATTTAAAAAAGTGGCTGACAGTTTAGATTTGGCCTTCCTCTGCAACCATCCCCATCGGCAAACCCTAACCACTTAACCGCTCAGAGCGGCAGAAAGTGAGCCAGAGTGGGCAGCTGGGCGCCCTCTACGAGTTTCTCTACGGCCGGGGGCGATTGAATCAAATTAGCCAGTTGACTGCTGAATGTATAGGAAATGAAAATCGGCATCGGACTCAGACTCAGACCACAGAAGCAATCGGGACATTGTGACTATTCTACCCGGTACTTATACTCAGTTTGAATAAATTAAATATTATCGCTCTCTCTTTTTCGACTGACGAATTAACCTCCGGACGTTGGAGAGGCTATACCTCACTCACTCGCCCATCACTCGGCCAAGAAAGTGTGTGTGAGAGGGAGAGAGCAAGTGCGCAGCATGCGGTCACACACGGGAATGAAATCCTATGAAAAAAAACATATTATTAAACTAGAGTTCAAGTCCGGGCGGAGCATCTGACAGCCGTGCCAGTTCGGCACCAGCCCCACCCACACCCAGACCCAGCCACAAACCCCGCGGTAATTTTAACTTTATAAATTGAAAAAATTAATGTAAGTAAACACGGGTCTGCCGCGAAAAGTAATAAGAATAAACAAGGCAATTAAAAAAACTCGAGGACTGAAACATAATTAAAGACAAGCCATTCGGCAGCGGAGTCGCTGTCCACAGGGTGGATCTTGGTCCAAAAAGCTAAGAGTCGCGCTTGGCCCGGCATAGATACCGATAAAAAAAAAATTAATTCTTATGCATGGCTTGGCGGAGAATATTTTCGGTAGAAGAAATGCGGCCATTTTTGGGACTATTTAGGCATGATTTATCACAGCGTATTTCTGTATGGTGCAGAAAGAAGACTCTGAGGAAATTAAAGCCAGATGATTCTACGTTTCTAACCTATGTATACATACATATATGTATGGTCTAAATTGCCATCGCCTTAAAGGAATCATTCATGAAAAAGTAAAAAGGGAAGTAGAAGAGAAGCGGAGTCACCTCTCCAGCAGTGTGAAAATCAGAAATATGAATACACTGGAATGATTGGGCCACGAAAACTGCCAACGAATAAATTATTCCACAATAAATTACAACTACTGAAACATTGCAAAATATTTAAAAATAAATTTTACATAAATACATAATGCATTGAATACATTAAAATAGGTAAGAGGTAATAAATAAATGAATTTGTATTATCGAATTTTGCAGCGAGACAAGGAATTTTATTATTCAAGGCATAATACGAACTTTTGAATAGGTTTTTACATAAAAGTTAATGAGATTATATCAATTGGGTAAATTAGTTTAAGGTCATTACCGCAAAAAATTATATGGCAGTGTGTTTTTATAGACATTTAATTTGTTGGTCTCTGTGGACCTCGTCAAAAGTCCATATAAAAATGTGCTAATTGACCTACAAAAATAAATCATTTATATGATATTTATTTATATTCGAAATAATCGATTTATTTTGCTGATTTTAATTTTAATATATGTACATAAGTCCAAACAACACATTTTTCAAAAGTTTAAAAATAACCGTTCTTTTGATTACTTTGTATTAGAAAAAGAGTGACATATACCATAAGTTGCGCACCAGAAATTTCCCTAGTGGCGCCACGTTCGCGAAAACAGCGGTACAACCCAGCTGTTGTTACTAAAGTGCAATACGTGTTTTGTATTGTTTACTGTATCTAATAGTTTTGATTTCTTCTTAGTTATAGGTTAAAGTGAGTCCCTTTTTTTGAGCCAATTTTTATTGAAAACGGATTTTTGAAAAGCTATAACAATTGAGTCCCACCGAGTCCCACCTTAAAATCTATTGTGTGTCGTAGATTAATAAATTCTTGTTGAAATGTATATAGTAAGAAATACCACATTTGACCACAAATTTAAAAATTTGCATTAGTAGATCATAACCTCAAAATCAACAATACACAGTTGTTTGGTGTTCTATTTTGTTCTACAACATTTATTTTTATTCCCAGAGAAAGCTAAATTGATTCGCAAGGCTGTACAGAACCCAGTAGTAAAGCCGCCACTTTCTGACTCAACGAGCACCATGGGAAAAACTTTTTCCATCCTGACAAAGGCGTTGTTCTCTTTGCGGAAACAATTTAAAATTGTTGTTGCTTAAATCAAAATTTGTGTTCTTTTTATGCGTGCCACGCCTTTATAAATTTAGTAAAAAAAAATTACATTAATTTCTTGATAAAAGTGTTGTAAAAATTTGTTATTCCCTATAACTCATTATTTTGTAATATGCATTATTTAAAAAAATGCTGTGCCACACCCATTTTTTGGTAAATCCACTTCCTATTAATTATAAATATTCAATACAAAAAACCAAATATTCCAAAAAAAGTGGTCGTTGGGCCATAGTGCAATGTTCCGTTTTGCCTGCTGTATACGCACATTAGCGCACTGTTCCGGCCACTGATTTAAAGCGAAGAAAGGAGAAATGTCTAGACTCTAGAGTCTAGAGTCTAGACTCTCTGTCTGGCCAATTGCGATGTCCTATATATGAGACTCCAATCCCTTAATGTTAAATAAGGAATTCCGCTGACACTTAAAGCGGGAATGGAGCCGAAACCAGCTCAAAACGAGATACGACTATCTTGATGCTATCGATAATATGTCAATCGATTTTTCGCAGTTTCCTCATATCTTGCAGCACGAAATGCCATTCGCCAGACATTTTTAGCCACAAATTGTCCACATTTCGAAAAGAATTTCAATTTGCATGAGAGCTGATCTATGCACCGAGACTGCTCTCCCTTGCATGGTTATCAGGTTAACACACTGTCCGGAGTCAGCCACATTCCCGCAACTTACAGGCCTCGAGTGCCCCAACCGCCTCTCCTGACCAGGCCATTATGTGAATTGCAAGACACAGAAAGCAATCAGGGTGCGATTCTCTTCTGACTGTCAGGCACATGGCCAATACATCCACTGATTAATGGATTTAAATCAGTGGTCGGCACCCATACTAACACATTTTTTTGGTGCGTTTGTGTCCGACGACATCAGACATTTCTCTGCCGCTGTGAAAGCCGAGCAATTGTGTACGAATGCTGCGCTGCCGCTGCGCGCAGAATTATGTAACATATAACGTTAATACATGTTGACACCACGAGCTGCTGTTAGTGTAGCGACCAGAGGAGCACGCGCTTGTTCCGGCTTCTACTGTCGTCGGCTTGGGGGGGTAAAAAAAAACCACGGTGCTACCTGCTCGCCTTGTACATATATAATTATATAAAAAAATTCGCGTGCTGGTTTAATCCGAACACTAGATCGACCCATCAGACAAAAGAGAAAAGAAGAGAAAAAAAGAAAAAGAACATTGACTACTATTGACTATGTCACAGATACTGCACTGCCTGATGTTCTGGCACAGCTGCGTTGGTTGTTCTGCTGCGTTGGTGTTCTAACAACAGCTAATTGCCCACCCTACCATGATCATCTTTGCCGCAAGACCCATTTAGTGGCCGATGATCCCTGTAACAACCACTCTAGCTAACCTACTCCCATATTACGTCGATTCATGGCTCCCCCCCATATAATAAGTCTAGCACCAATTCATCTTACACGCTATATTTAGGATTTTACAATATTAGGAACCATTTAGATAGAAAATAATAAAATATTAATTAAAATGATATGGGTGTATTATTTAAATGTACTAATTAATAGCTAAAGAAATTATAATAAAATGATATATATATATAATGAAGAAAATTAATATAGTTTTTGAGAATTTATACACATGATTCCCAGATTATCTTACATGCCTAACAAGAAAAGAAAAGTGCATTTCAAACTGTTTTGATATGTTCAGTTGCGCAGGTCAGTGCAAAAAAAATTCCGGTAATGAAAGCGCATAAGCAAACCCAAAGCAGACAACGAAAAAGAGATCACAGCGCACTGCTTCTCATCTTCCCTTTTGTGTCTAGGTTCTTAAGAGCGGCCAATAGAGCCGTTTAAAAGCGCTGCCTAGGCGTATATGTGCGCCAGAAGGGCATGGGAGAGAGAGAATAGCCTCTCTTAAGCGAAGAGACTCTCCGTTACGTGAGGTTATTTTCGCGAACAGTTAGTTGGCAATACCCAAAATTAGTTTTTTTTTTTGTTGTTTTTTTTTTCTGTCTTAATATAATTAATATTGGTTGGTTCAACTTACAGCTTTTACGAGGTAATTATAATTGCTGATCCACCGATGAAAGCGCTTCCATGGGCTGCTGCAAGGTTTCCTGCAAAAAAAAAACTCACGCTCTCCTCATGCGACACATATGATCGACCTTTAACGAAAATTTACACTTCTGCCTTCATACCGACACTTTTCTTCACCGAGCTTTGCTTCAGTTATGCAAAAAAAAAATTTTATCACTATTGTACTAAGGCTATATATATAATTTGGCTGGGAAGATTGGGAACTGTTAGGCGCTGAAGCCGGGTCTTCCTTTGGGTACTCCTATTGTAGAAGTCCGAGATCAAAAAAAGTATATGCATACGACGATTTTCCCCGAATTCGAAATCACTCCACATTTTTCTGTCTCGACCGACCGGCGACCAAAGGCAAGTCGCTACCGCAATATGACTGCTGGTCTGATCTTCTTTTCTTCGTGTCCCCTCTGTGCTTTTAGGTCGAGCGAGGGTAATTTCTGCCTGGGTGCAGTCAGTGAGTGGGGAGCAGAAATCCCGCCGTGAGAGCGTCCGCTCTAATAAAAAGGGAATTTATATATGTTGGAGCTTTCGTACTAGGTCAACGGCCCATGGTCAACGGGTTCACGTCTGCCTTCACCACTAGCTTCCTTCAAAAAGAACGATGCTTGCTATGAGCCGACCTTGGAACCCCAGTTACAGCATTCGGATTGACCAACCTCCATTTTCGACTTAACGGCGTACTCCTTTTAAAACGCTCAACTCCAGAACTCTCTCCTTCAACACTAAAAGTGTGATCCACGCTTGAAACGGTTATATTAATAAAGCAGGTTATTGTTTTAAGTCTTTTGCATGAATCTTCCCTATTAATTTACCCTGCAAATCCTCCACCTCATAATAACAATTTCTCAGCTTCCGTCTTATTCGACTTTTTATAAACGCTGGTGCTAGTTTCGCACTGAAGCCTTTTGCGAAGTTGCTTTGCTGGAAGTTCCGACGATATACCTCCTGACCTACACTAAATGACACCTCCCGACTACGTAAATTATAAGTTGTTTCATTTCGAGAGTGTTGGGCATGCATTGTATCTTTGGCTTTGTGTCTAATGAGGTCAAACGAATCTTCTTTGCTCACTTGTACTGTACGATCTTCCAACATCTGCAACTGCCTTAACAGCTTGTAGCTGGCTCCATCGACTACCATGTGCTGGCCGAAGGCGAGGCGATATGGAGTCGTATTTATAGCGGAATGGACCGAGGAACGTAGGGCACAGCAAATGCTACTTAGCTGCTCATCCCAATTCCTTTGATCAGGCCGAACATACGATTCACTCGCTCTGAGGCGTTGGCCTGTGGAGCGTATAACGCCGTATAAGTGTGTACAATGTGATACTTTTTTAGCAGAGAATTAAAAATCTCCGATCTAAACTGCACACCATTGTCCGAAACGATTGTTTCAGGAACACCAAAACAGTGAAACAATTCTTCTTCCAGATATCGCGTTACTATATCAGCCGTGAATTTTTTTACTGGCTTTAGGAACGGAAACTTAGACAGATGGTCTAAAACGATAAATATTCCTATATGACCCGAACGGCTTCGGGGATAAGGTCCAAGAAAATCAACATAAAATTTCTGAAAAACCCTATCAGATTGACCCGTGTTCCCTAGCGGAGGTCGCAGAGTGCGGTTGGGATATTTTGTGATCTTATACACATGACACTGGTTTACGTAAGTTTTTACATCAGCTACCAAATTGGGCCAATAATAAAACCGTCTAAGTTTCTCTAAAGTTTTATTTATGCCACAGTGTGATGCTAGTGGGTCTTCGTGAGCATCTTTTAAGGCTTCTTGGACTAGTTCTCTTGGTATCCAAAGCTTCCAACACACCTCGTCAGCTATTTTGTCTTTGACAGCGTGTTCGGCACGCCGATAAATGTAATCGTCTACCACTTTCAGATCGGGAGTTTTTGCGGCGTTTTCCTCAACTTTGTCTTTGAGGGATACATACTCAAGTGACTTAAATTCTTCTGACTGAAGATCCACAATACTGGCCAATGCTAATGACGATAAGTCTTCGGTATGGGTACGTGACAGAGCATCTGGGACTATGTTTTGACTGCCCTTTCGATGATGAATTTTAAAATGGAACCCTTGAAGCTTTAAGGACCATCTAGCTAACCGGGAACTGAGATCAGCTTGAGTCATAAGCCATTTTAACGACGCATGGTCTGTAACAATGCTAAACTCTTGCCCTTCGATATATGCCCTAAACTTCTTAACCGCTAACACTGCTGCCAAACACTCTTTTTCGGTAACTGTGTAATTTCTTTGACATTTATTTAGCTTCCGGGACATAAAAGCCACAGGCACTTCATCTTTATCCTCAGTGTTTTGCATCAAAACGGCTCCTACGACAGTGTTACTTGCATCGCAATGTATGCTAAAGGGTATGTTGAAATTCGGGCTTTGTAACACTGGAGCTGCACTCATATGCTCTTTTAACAACTCGAATGCCTTTTGGGCATCTTCGCTCCAAACAAAACTACGCTTCTGCTTTAAGGTATCCGTTAAAGGTGCCGCCAGGGCCGCGTAGTTCCGGATAAATTTATGATACCATCCCGTTAGGCCAAGGAATCGACGAACTTGCTTAGTTGAACGAGGTACTGGAAAGTCGGTGATGGCTGTGATTTTCTCTGGATCGGGACTAATGGTGCCATTACCAATTATGTGAGCTAAATACTTGACCTCTTTTCGACAGAAATGACTTTTTTCAACATTTATGGTCAAATTTGCTATCTTTAATTGGTTAGCTACAATCACTAATACCTCCAGATGCCGTTCAAAGGTGTCAGACACGATCAAGAGGTCATCAAGGTAAATGAAAACTTCATTGCGCAAGTTGGCTGGAATAATTTTATCCATGAGCCTTGACATGGTATGAGGTGAATTGGTTAAACCAAATGGCATCACCGTAAACTGGTAAAGGGGTCTACCAGGAACAGTAAAGGCCGTTTTGTCGCGCGATTTCTTCTCAAGAGGTATTTGCCAAAAGGCGTCTTTAAGATCTAAACTCGTAATGAACTCGGCTTTGGGTAATCTTGCCAGAATACCATCAATAAGTGGCATGGGATAAGCATCTTTTACTGTGAGGCCATTAACTTTTCTACTATCTATACACAGTCGAACTTTGCCAGGCTTGCGCACTAGCACCACTGGTGAGGACCAACTACTGTTCGATTCTTCGATTACGCCCAGACTAAGCATGCGATCTAACTCGTCGTACATAGACTTTTCTATTGCGGGTGAAACAGGATAATGACGCTGCTTAATTGGTTTCGCGTCCGCTACATCTATCGAATGCGATATTAATGTAGTGCATCCCAAACCTTTTATAGCGAACAAAGGAAACTGGCGCATAGTTTTTGCTAGAAACTGTTGTTGCTGGTCGGTTAAAGACCTACTTAAAGGGTCACTCAAAGATGAAACAGAAAACTGCTCGATTAAAAGAGAATTTGGAAGCAATTGAAACGCAGTCCAAAAATCTATACCTAGATACAGGTCTCCAGATAAAGAGGGAACAAGAAAGAAAGTAATTTTCCTAGATTCACCTCGATAATCTACCTCAGTCATCAATCGACCAATTATTCCTTGCGATTTACCATCTGCCGTTTTCACTGAAGCCGATACACGCTTATATGTTGTTGTCTTTATTACGTCTTTAGCAAATTGTCCGCCAATGCAGCACAGAGAGGCTCCAGTGTCCAATAATCCGACAACAGTTTTACCTAGTAAGGTGACTTGAGCATACGGTCGTAAATCGCATAAGTTTTCCAATTACTGTCTCCAGTAGCCTCTTGCGTTCAGACCTATTTTTATGATTAAAGGCGATTCGGCGTAATCGGGAACGAGTTACACTTTGGACGGGAGTATCATGATGAAAGAAAGGTTTTAAGTCAGGGTGGTTTGACGTGGCAGGTATTAGTTTATGTAACAGTCGTTGAGTATCCTCTAATCGGTATTCGTCGCCTTCGAGACAAACTGTTTGCGTGCACTTCTCTGCGGTGCACGCGCTGCTGAGTTTTTTGTGGCATTTAAGCTGCAACGTCGACAGTTAGGTTTATACGTGTCAGCCTTTTCGCAGCCAAAACAGAAGACTCGCCGTTCTGCTAAACACTCTTGGTAACGGTGGCCCTTCGCCTCACAATTCCAACAAGTAGCCTCAATGGCAGCTACATCCAACTCTTCCTCATCCGAAATCTCGGATTCAGACGCGTAGTCTGTCTGCTGCCCCACCGCACTAATATTCCGATATTTAGGCTTCGATATTGCCACTGAAGGTTTGTGAACAGTTTGAATAAAAATTTCGCGTGTTCGCACAAGATGTCGCAATTGAGCAATGGTGGTTGCTGGCTCATACAGAATTTCTTGCTGAACATCGGTAAGCAGATTAGCCCGTAAAGTCTCCAATAAAGACAGCTCAGACATTGGTTGCGTGAGCTTATCTGCCAAGGATGCGATCACGATGTAGAAATCGTCAAACGATTCGTTTGAACGCTGCTTACGTTCTTCGATTTCAGTGCGTATTTTGCGATCAGTGCGAGAATCTTTAAATTGCCCTTTTAGAGCAACACACAAGTCATACCAACGAATCTAAGATACACTTTTGTGGTATCTCCAGTACCATTCACTAGCCTTGCCTTCAAATAAGTTGCTTGAATTGCGAGCGACTAGTTCAAAATTCCCATTCAGGGTTTGATGGGTCAAGGCTTCGACTCTATAAATGAAGTCATCTATAGATAACGAATCCTTCCCGTTAAATCGCAATTTCCAATTTGCCATTATCTGACTTATGCGGTCCGGACGCACCCAACAGCTAGCGGAGTCTGACTGGATCTTCGATCAGATTCCCCGGTTTGAACAAACGCTGAATGAGACTGAGAATTGGACAACATTTGCTGAAGATTCTGCTGCTCAACGGTTGTCACTGTCGGCATCTGGTCCATTCCGATTGGAGACCTCTCTCTAGCTGAAGTGGTCGAACTAGCTTGTAAGCCTAAACTAATGGCTTGGGTTAACCTATCGGTTAACTGGGTCAATGCTGATGTCATGGCCAGTGTTTGCTTTGCCATTTCAGTTGAAATTGTGCCCTCCAATACTGTTTTTAATACATCCCTCGTGGCTCTGTCACCCGAAGACGGGGTGGAAGCATCTACATTCTCCTGATCAACTACAGGGTCAAACATGGTTGTACTTTCGATTTGTTTGGCTTTGGATCTAGTACGAAGTGACTGAGCGACTGAAGGTGCTCTATAATTCGAAGTTGATGCACGTGCGGTGCTAAGATCTGATACTGACGTTGAGGGTCCTACTTCTAAAGCCTTCTTGCAGACTGGACAACTTTTTCTTTGCCCATCGGCTGAGTTAAAGCACTCAGGGTGAAAGGTGTGGCCGCAACTCGTCACCAAGGCTAGATCTTTCTTTACAATGTGTTTCGAACACAAATAGCAAAGCGTCTCCGTGTCTTTCAGATTAGTGACTTTTTCTGGGCTTCTTTTACAAGGCATTTCTCTCGAACCGAATAAATGAATTTATTTTTAATAATGCTGATCTTAATCAAAAAAATAATAAAAACGAGAAGGAACGTGTGAGTCGCTTCTGGACGCGACTCTACTTTTATACCCGTACTCAGTCAGTATATAAATTTGTGAGCTTATGATTAAAATTAAAAAAAAAATTTTAATTTTACATTTTTTTGCTACATATGTTAACTACATCTACATCTTAAATGTAGATTATACATGTAGAACAGATATTCTACATCTACCATTTAGATTCTACATCTCCTCCGCTAGGGGTTGCTCGCGCATTGCACAGGGCAGAGTGTGTGCGAGGGAGAAAGAGAATGAATATCGTCAGCAACGCCAGAGGAGGTGGGGAAGCAACTGAAAATTAATTTCTTCATTTTGGCCATAATAATGATCCGATCTGTACCAGATTTGGCAATCTGGTAGATATGGTCATTCCTTACGATACTGCGTTTTATCGTATCTTCAAAATTGTGGCTGCCACAGATTTTCGTCCTTTGTGAAGGCGGAGGAGGGCGTGGCACAATTTGGAAAGAAACTTGATTCAGTGTGATATCACATGAGTCTGGAAACAAAATTTGGTTACTCTAGCTTTTATAGTCTCTGAGAACGAGGCGTCAAACAAGACGGACAGACGGACAGACGGCCAGACGGACAGACGGACAGACGGACCGACAGACAGACATGGCTCTATCGACTCGGCTATTGATACTGATCAAGAATATATATACTTTATGGGGTCGGAAAATTTTCCTTCTCTGCGTTACACACATCCACTTTTACCACAAATACAGTATACCCCTTAACTCTTTTTGAGTACGGGTATAAAAATTAAACAAATTTCGAAAATGTGTGGGGGCCATGAGATCGTTTTCATATGGTTGTAATGGTTTATAACAGCTTATCTTGTATGTGCTAGTCAAAATAAAAGAGAATACAATAGAAAACGAAGAAATTAGTATAGAACGAACTTGGAGCGGTTAGGGGCAGCCAAAATGTAGCTCCTAATCTCCTGATACCCATATTCTATAGGAAATAACAGTGATAGCGGGCAAGACATAGGTTGCCTTGGCAGTGAACTTATATTTGAAAGTATCACAATTCCAAAGTGCAACGGTAGGGTATGAGTGTCACCCAGCAAGGTAGACGGGATGGCCGTAGCTCTTTCGCCACGTATAACCAATAAACAACGCCTCCTGCTATGCCAGGTGGACAATCACACAGGGATTCAAATGACTTTATAACTATAGATTTCGGAGTTATAACCAATTAAAGCTATAACGCGTCCAGAAAATCTTTATAAAGCACATGGGTCAACTGTTTCATTTAAGTCTATGCACTAAAGCAACTTGAAGCTTTAGGTACTTCCTTTGAACTCATGACAAATTAACCGGATAAGAATAAAAATCGATCAAGTATTTGGAATTATAATATCAGATGTAGTTGATAAAATGAAGACTATCAGTTGGGGCCAGCCAGAATGGCTGCTTCGGGCCCACGTTGGGCGCCAAATATAATTATAATATATATAATTAAACTGTAACATATAACGTTAATACATGTTGACACCACGAGCTGCTGTTAGTGTAGCGACCAGAGGAGCACGCGCTTGTTCCGGCTTCTACTGTCGTCGGCTTGGGGGGGTAAAAAAAAACCACGGTGCTACCTGCTCGCCTTGTACATATATAATTATATAAAAAAATTCGCGTGCTGGTTTAATCCGAACACTAGATCGACCCATCAGACAGAAGAGAAAAGAAGAGACAAAAGAAAAAGAACATTGACTACTATTGACTATGTCACAGATACTGCACTGCCTGATGTTCTGGCACAGCTGCGTTGGTTGTTCTGCTGCGTTGGTGTTCTAACAACAGCTAATTGCCCACCCTACCATGATCATCTTTGCCGCAAGACCCATTTAGTGGCCGATGATCCCTGTAACAACCACTCTAGCTAACCTACTCCCATATTACGTCGATTCATGGCTCCCCCCCATATAATAAGTCTAGCACCAATTC
Source organism: Drosophila subsilvestris (assembly GCA_035043285.1). Lineage (NCBI taxonomy): Eukaryota > Metazoa > Arthropoda > Insecta > Diptera > Drosophilidae > Drosophila > Drosophila subsilvestris. The sequence continues at coordinate 580,575 of JAWNNB010001875.1, forward strand.
ATCTTACACGCTATATTTAGGATTTTACAATATTAGGAACCATTTAGATGGAAAATAATAAAATATTAATTAAAATGATATGGGTGTATTATTTAAATGTACTAATTAATAGCTAAAGAAATTATAATAAAATGATATATATATATAATGAAGAAAATTAATATAGTTTTTGAGAATTTATACACATGATTCCCAGATTATCTTACATGCCTAACAAGAAAAGAAAAGTGCATTTCAAACTGTTTTGATATGTTCAGTTGCGCAGGTCAGTGCAAAAAAAAATTCCGGTAATGAAAGCGCATAAGCAAACCCAAAGCAGACAACGAAAAAGAGATCACAGCGCACTGCTTCTCATCTTCCCTTTTGTGTCTAGGTTCTTAAGAGCGGCCAATAGAGCCGTTTAAAAGCGCTGCCTAGGCGTATATGTGCGCCAGAAGGGCATGGGAGAGAGAGAATAGCCTCTCTTAAGCGAAGAGACTCTCCGTTACGTGAGGTTATTTTCGCGAACAGTTAGTTGGCAATACCCAAAATTAGTTTTTTTTTTTGTTGTTTTTTTTTTCTGTCTTAATATAATTAATATTGGTTGGTTCAACTTACAGCTTTTACGAGGTAATTATAATTGCTGATCCACCGATGAAAGCGCTTCCATGGGCTGCTGCAAGGTTTCCTGCAAAAAAAAAACTCACGCTCTCCTCATGCGACACATATGATCGACCTTTAACGAAAATTTACACTTCTGCCTTCATACCGACACTTTTCTTCACCGAGCTTTGCTTCAGTTATGCAAAAAAAAAATTTTATCACTATTGTACTAAGGCTATATATATAATTTGGCTGGGAAGATTGGGAACTGTTAGGCGCTGAAGCCGGGTCTTCCTTTGGGTACTCCTATTGTAGAAGTCCGAGATCAAAAAAAGTATATGCATACGACGATTTTCCCCGAATTCGAAATCACTCCACATTTTTCTGTCTCGACCGACCGGCGACCAAAGGCAAGTCGCTACCGCAATATGACTGCTGGTCTGATCTTCTTTTCTTCGTGTCCCCTCTGTGCTTTTAGGTCGAGCGAGGGTAATTTCTGCCTGGGTGCAGTCAGTGAGTGGGGAGCAGAAATCCCGCCGTGAGAGCGTCCGCTCTAATAAAAAGGGAATTTATATATGTTGGAGCTTTCGTACTAGGTCAACGGCCCATGGTCAACGGGTTTTCCAAACGGCCAATAATTGCCCAAATTTGGGGTCCAGTAGTAACCGCCAATCTGCAAAATCAAATTGAATCAACTTCCCTGCCGAAACCACGTATAAGACTTCCAGCGGGTATTAGACTTACCAATTAAAATTGGCACTTTTCACTTTTGTTTCCTTTTTTTTGTTGTTAATGAAAGCAGTGGCCCTTACTGGCAGTATATATGTACGTATGTATGTGGTGGCTGCCGTCCGGCTTATTCACTTTATAAAATTTTTTTTTGTGTTTGCTTTTTTTTTTTTTTGAATTTTATTAGACTGGTAAAATCACGTCTGCCTTCACCACTAGCTTCCTTCAAAAAGAACGATGCTTGCTATGAGCCGACCTTGGAACCCCAGTTACAGCATTCGGATCGACCAACCTCCATTTTCGACTTAACGGCGTACTCCTTTTAAAACGCTCAACTCCAGAACTCTCTCCTTCATTTCCCTTTGCTTTAAGATTTAAGATACCTAACTATTTATACCTAAATTTGCTACATCTACTTATTACTCTACAACAAGCGTCACTACAATTACGAAGCTTTATGCATAGCCCGTAGCTGGCTTATCTGCCGCTACGTCAGCCGGGCAGAATTACGAAGAATTTACTCTGTACGTGTGCCGCCTGCGCTGCCTAAAATTGTTTCCTATGCACAGTGCATACGACGCTGCCGACCTCTGATTTAAATATGTAGGTGCCCACAAATGTACGAGTATAAGCATCTGTAAGTATCTGTATAAAAGTATACAAATCTTTGGCTACGTAACAAAAAGCGCATTTCAATTGTAATCCATTTTATGTAACCCAAGTCTCAGAACCAATCCCCGAACAGGAATGCAATGGCCGAAATGTGTGTAGATGTGTGTCGCATATTCTGGCAAAAATTTTCGTAATAGCAGTCGCAACCGCCAGATAGCCCCTGAACTGGAGTTGAGAGTTAAAACTTTGTTAAGTCCGAGATGCGACTCTGCCGAATGCAATAAATACTTGATCTTAAATCAAGTGACATGCCAAAACTCCGTATTTATACCATTTATAACTATTTTTTTTCTGTAAATTTTTACAGCCATATACATATTAGTAAGGGAAGAATATCGTATAGAACCGAGTGAAGTGTATAAAATTGGCTGGAGTCATGAAAGACTACAGAATCTTTGACTCGATAGGTTTGCTAATTCCCCCGCCCGACAAATCAGTAGGTTTTCGGTCACTTTTTACGGAGTTTGCACGCAGCATTGAGAGTTGTGGACTAGAGTTGCAGTCTTTAAAACAATGATTCTGGGGAATTATTTTGTATCGGTTATTTCATTGTTTTCATTAGCGATCAACAAAAAAAAGCTTTGTATAAGCTTTGTATATTATGTTGGCACTTGAAGGACAAGGATTTGGCACTAGGCACTCAGTGTGTTGCGTCCAGCTCTTTGTGTGTATATGTAAAAAAAACGAGAAGGAACGTGAGTCGCTTCTAGTCGGGACTCTGCTTTTATACCCGTACTCAGTCAGTATATAAATTTGTGAGATTATTGTTGAAATTTTAATAGAAATTTTAAAATATCTTACATTTAAAATTTTTTTTGCTACATCTGTTAACTACATCTACTTCTAAAATGTGGATTCTAAATCTAAAATGTATATTCCACATCTACCATTTAGATACTACATCTCCTCCGCTAGAGGGCGCTCGCGTAGTGCACAGGGAAGAGTGTGTGCGAGCGAGAAAGGGAATAAGTAGCGTCAGCAGCACCGTAGGAGGTGGGGGAAGCAACTGAAAATTAATTTCTTCATTCTGGCTATAATAATGATTGTATTTCAAACTTTCGCCTCGCCCCCTTCCGCCCACACAAAGGACGAAAGTCTGTGACAGATTTGACCATATCTACCAGACTCCCGAGTCTGAGTCAGGTCGGATTATTATTATAGCCAGAGTAAAGAAATGAAGCGACTCACGTTCCTTCTCGTTTTTTTTTCGAATTTCGATGTTTCTCCAATTTTGTTTTGGTTATACTGCTCCTGCTCCGATACCTATTTATAGTTGCATCGGGGAGCGTATACATGTATAAAAACATGGCACGTAGCAAAAAGGGTTATAATATTAAAAAAAAAATTTGTTGATTTGATCATTGACATTTTTGAGTAGAATTATGCTATTAGAAAGTAACCTAATGAAAGATTTGACAGACAAAAATGTTGGCTGCCTTTTTAAGAAAAACGAATTCTACAGCAATTTTTTGTGTAACGTAACAGTCACAGATTATTAAAAGTTTTTTAAGTAAAATCTATTGCATTAACGAAAACTTATTTTTCTCTGAGCATTTTTAGCCTAGTTTTTAAATAGAACATTAAATCAGCAATATATTCATTTCTGTATTTGTTCTGCGACGAATTCTATATGTAACGTAACAGTCTTTTTCATCAATAATCAAATATTTTGATATTATATTGATTTTTTAAGCTTACATATATAAAAATTAACTAGGCTAAAATGAATAAAAATTCGAAATAAAAATCGACTGGAACTATTTTGCGAGTTCCCACAGGATATGTTGTATCGGCGGGTATAGGTGCAACTACCAAAATAATTGTGGGGAAGCATATATTGTCTCGTGAATAAATCGTTAAATGTTTTTCAGACTTTGCAGCTACTTTTAATCGTTCAGAAAAGAAAATCAACATCGAAGCGGTTACTAATTGTGATTTTTCTTATATAAATTACATTTTGAAAACACTTGCGATGTAGTAGCGCGAAAAGTGTAATGGAGCTTTAATATTTCAAAACAAGGATACAATCTATAATTTTATTTGTTTTTTACTTAAAAAATAATTTGTTCAAAGTTCCTAATTCGCACATGTAACGTAACAGTCTTTTTATGTCACGCAACAGTGCGCACCTTTTTGCTTGTCAAAAAAGGAAACAAAAAATATTTTTCGGCGTAAATAAAATGTACTTTATTACTTCCATCCTTAAGCTGCAAAATGTTGTACTACTCGTTTAAAATAGTCAACACTTTTTCAAAAGTGTTGCGCAACTTGAAAACCTACTTCCAAATTTGTTCAATTTGAGACGTTCATAACTCTTAAATAACAACTCGTACAAAAAAATCTATTTGAACATAAAATCTCAATACAGGTTTTAAATTTTGAATGCAAAGAAAATAAATAAATGTTGCCTATATGTGAAAGCCGCTTTTATTCAGACCCGTTTGGCATTGAAGTGACGCTACAAGGTAAAGTTTAAACACAATCCAAAAATTAGATGGGTTGGAAAAGAATATTTTGGTAAGAACTGTCTATGCAACGGATCAGTTTCCTAAAAAGTATTGATACAAATGAATACACCTATAAACGAGAAGGAACGTGAGTCGCTTCTAGTCGCGACTCTACTTTTATACCCGTACTCAGTCAGTATATAAATTTGTGAGCTTATAATTGAAATTAAAAAAAAATTTTTTAATATTTTACATTTTACTTTTTTTTGCTACATCTATTAACTACATCTACATCTTAAATGTAGATTATACATCTAGAACAAATATTCTACATCTACCATTTAGATTCTACATCTCCTCCGCGAGAGGGCGCTCGCGTATTGCACAGGGCAGAGTGTGTGCGAGCGAGAAAGAGAATGAGTAGCGTCAGCAGCGCCAAAGGAGGTGGGGAAAATTAATTTCTTCATTCTGGCTATAATAATGATCCGATCTGTACTAGATTTAGCAATCTGGTAGATATGGTCATTCTTTACGATACTGTTTTAGTTTTATCGTATCTTTAAAATTGTGGATGCCACAGATTTTCGTCTTTTGTGTGGTCGGAAGGGGGCGGGGCGAAATTTTTGAAATACACTTGTAGCAGTGTGATATCACATGAGTCTTGAAACAAAATTTGGTTGCTCTAACTTTTATAGTCTCTGAGATCTAGGCGCTCATCAAGACAGACAGACAGACGGACAGACAGACATGGCTCTATCGACTCGGGTATTGATGCTGATCAAGAATATATATACTTTATGGGGTCGGAAAATTTTCCTTCTCTTCGTTACACACCCCTTAACTCTTTTTGAGTACGGGTATAAAAAATACCAAAAACAGACTCATACGTTACACAGCTTACTTTCTATTCTACCTGCAAGATGCCATCACAGGTCCCAGACCTGTGGTTCCAAAACCGCTGGTGGGAGTCCCACCAAAGCGGAAAATTTTTGTATCACGGCTTGCCTCTGACCTTACATCTAACGATGTAACTGATTTTATTCAAAGCAAAATAAAAGTCGATGGCTTAAAGATGGAGAAGTTTAATTTCTCTTATGCCAGGGAGATAGCTTCCTTCAAAAAAAGCGTCTCCCCGGCTCATTTCGCCACCATTTGCTCTGCCAAATTTTGGGACACTTGATGGTGCAGTCATTGCATATCAACGTCCAGACAAAATATACTTCATATACTCGTATACTCGTAATGCCTACAATAAAATTTGTTAGGTGGATAACCTCTGTTTTCCGAAACCTCTGTAATGAAATCAAGAAGGAAATTAAATGAAAACTTAAAAAGAATTTAGGCTTTGGAGACACAAATTGAACTCTCGTCATTGAATAAAAATAAGCTTGCTTATGATAAATTGAGTATGTACATTATATGTGACCACACCATGGGGCTGGGCTGAAGTGGAAAGGGTGTGGAGAGGGTGTGGAGAGGGATTTGTGACGAGTGGCTGACATGGAAACAATTAGTTTATCTGGACGTTGATATGTTGATCAGCATCAATACCCGAGTCGATAGAGCCATGTCTGTCTGTCCGTCTGTCTGTCTGTCTTTATGGAGCGCCTAGATCTCAGAGACTATAAAAGTTAGAGCAACCAAATTTTGTTTCGAGACTCATGTGATATCACACTGCTACAAGTGTATTTCAAAAATTTCGCCCCGCCCCCTTCCGACCACACAAAAGACGAAAATCTGTGGCATCCACAATTTTAAAGATACGATAAAACTAAAACAGTATCGTAAAGAATGACCATATCTACCAGATTGCTAAATCTGGTACAGATCGGATCATTATTATAGCCAGAATGAAGAAATTAATTTTCCCCCACCTCCTCTGGCGTTGCTGACGCTACTTATTCTCTTTCTCGCTCGCACACACTCTGCCCTGTGCAATACGCGAGCAACCCCTAGCGGAGGAGATGAAGAATCTAAATGGTAGATGTAGAATATTTTTTCTACATGTATAATCTACATTTTAGATGTAGATGTAGTTAATAGATGTAGCAAAAAA